>JAVLVB010000364.1:735515-758255 GCA_032876305.1 Orestias chungarensis | reverse complement strand
TTTTCTCGCTCATGTGCCTGTCATCCATGGCCAGCTACACTCACTCCTAATGCTAATAAGACATCCTGCTCTACAGAAACTATAGATGTGCACACCCTTAAATAACCACCTTTGCATGATGCAGCATCAGCAGGCAAACCATGCCATATCCAAGTATTCATACCCCTTGAAATTTCTCACATATTTTTAATGGACAAAACGTAAACTTTATTTATTGGGATTTTAGGAACTACGATATAGATTGGAATTTATTACGTTCTTTAAATTTTTTTATAATAGGTGGTAAGTAAGTGAGCTTAGCACCTAGTAATTAAATATTTTGTAAAACCTATAAAAACACATTAACATGATTCAAACTAAATTCTTCCATCATAGTTCTTTGTGATCAGTGACCTAGTGGAAGGTGAAATTCTGCCCCACAACTTTCTCCCTGAATATGGGAGTGTTCTCTAACAAAGCCCACAAGGCCATTATAGAACAGCTAAATTTACACTGAGGTCAAATCATGCAGTTTCATAAAGTCCCGGGACTTCCTAACGGGTTTTATTTTAGGGGTGTTCGAGTAAACAAGACCATTAGATTTTTTCCACTTGTAAAAACCAATTTAAATCATGTGACACAAATTATTTCGTATTTTGTGTTTGTGTGACGAAGGAAAACCTTTGTAAATCCATTAAACGTACTTACATAGTTTAAACGTTTGCAAAAGTAATAGACATCAACCCGTGTGCTTTTGCTTGAAAGCTTGTAAACAAAACAAAAATAGTTGGTGTACTGTTTAGTTTCAAAAATGGATAAAACTATTTTTTATAACAAACAGTAGTTCACTACTACTTTATTGTGCTTGTTAATAACATTTAAACCTGCAGAAGTGAGTTTGTCACCCGTATAGCAAGAGTCTCTAAATGAAGATGTCTGCTCCATCCTTTCATGCTCCTGTAAAAGCTGTACGGCATGAAGGCGCCACTGCTGTGCAGACCTGACATTAACGAGTTACGCCAGTATTAAGGCATTTCTTCTCCTTTTTTTAACTTGGGCTGTAATGAACTCGCCCACAATGGCTATAGGTGATAGCCATTCTGGAGCCGTTCATTTCCTTCCTTTGCTCTGCCGGCCTCTGCCTCCTGCTCATCACAAATGTGTCTCATTTAAGAATAATACGTGCACCGAGCAGGATGCTGCAGACATTCTGGCTCTGCAAATTTGCACCATGGAAGGTTGGTTCTCTGTGGTGGCAAACGTTTTAAAACACGACAGCCACAGTGTGTGAACCTAAAGTGCCTTCCAATTATAATTTGATGATCTTAAATGGCAATGGGTAGTGGATTAATCATTACATTGTTTCCTTAGCAACTGAAGCATAAAGTCTTTGTGTTGAGCAGGTTCCAGGTAGGACCGTCCTCCCTCTGAAAGCAGATTTTGGCTCTGCCCATAATCCTCCGTCACCAGCACAATGTCACCCCACCCCGCACCTAAACCACAGCTCAGAGTGAGATGTCGGCAACCCACCACGCTGTCACATATGACACTCAAATCCGAGCATAGTGTTGCATAGTGATTTGTTTGCCTGCGCTATTCCAAACTGTGACTGGCATTTGCAACGAAGCCAGCGCCTCACCACACTTCGCTGAACTCTGTTGCCAGAAACTCTGCCAACTGTGCCAGAGTTAATCAACGCAAGAAACTTCACAGTTTTTTGTTTTTTTTCTGTTAGAAAAAGTTTATAATTGACAAAGTTTCTTTTTTTGTTTTTAGTTCTAAAATTAGTTTTTATGGCAGACTGAAGAAACCTCGAAATGATTAATAAATACAGGGATCATAAATCTTTTAGTTTGAGCTAGAATAAGGAACATTACCAACATGGATTATGTTTTTAATCAATGCAGTTTTTTTTAATGTCATTCAACTTTGTGGTCGATGAGTGCTTCAGATTTCCACTCCCATTCCTAGCCTTTGTTTTTACTAGTAATAAAATTAATTTTAATAGAAGAATCAACCTGAAAATATGTAAATGTGGGAAATCCTGATCCAACACTACTGCTACTTTAAGGGCTTTGAACTGTATTACATATAAAATAAAATAAACCTTTATGTAACGAAATTAAATAAAATTCATTGTTAATGCGCATTAGCTTACACACACAGAGCTAACTTTCATTCTTTGTTTTTCTCTCTGTGGGTGTTTATCTATCTTTCTTTTTCCCAGATTATTATATCAGCAGGGTTTGTACCATAAATAGTTCAGGGTTCTTTTTCTTTTCTTCAAGCTTTTTGCATGCTGTGATTTAGCCTTTAGCCCTTTAGCAGAGTCCCTGGTTATTTTTGTTGCTTGGACCCTGGCAGAAGCAGTCGTAGACGGACAAGTAGGAGTGAGTGAGTTTGGGAGGGAGGAAGTATTTAGGTCCAATATGGCTAGCACACCCTCGGCATCTATCGCCTCAGGGAGAAGAAATGATTGGCTCGGAGTGTGTGGATAAACACAGACTTGTGCATCAACGATGCCAAATCCTGCATGAAGCATGTTCACAATCACAAAACTATTTACTGATGTAGTAGCTAAATCCCATCCCTTTTTCTTATTACCAAGTCACGTTTGGTTGGAGATTGGTACGTTATTCAAGAATCCTTTTTTAAATCCTTTTTTTTTTAAGTCTCAGGTAAAAAACTAAGTTGGACAGACATTGAGTAGCACACAAAGAATTGTGACATGGAAGGTAGTTGGGGTATGTCTGCTGATTTTAACATTTGTTTAATTTTTATGATGGAAATCAGAACTAATTATGTCAACCATGCCCAAAGTTTTGCACTCAGAGCCTGTGATAATAGGTTGTACAGTAATTATAAAAATGATCGTACATCAATGGTATAGGAAGCTGATCTTAGATGTTTGAATGCTATTCATTGAAAAAGTAAAACTAAGTGTTAAATGGAACCCCAAAATGATACTTCAGACAGTGTTTTGTCTAATTTGAAATGGTCTAATAATTAATTGGTAACCTAAGCAATAATTTTTTTACATCAACAGGCGTCTAGTCAAGTACATTATGTTTTTGTGTTATGTGGCTTCAAAATAGATCAAAGCATGAAAAGTAATTTAAATATTATTTTACAATAACTTTAAGTTTTTAATAAATTTGTACAGTGGTGTAAAAAAGTGTTTGCCCCCCTTCCTTGTTGTACGGAAGTTGTATGATTTTGCGTGTTTGTCACGCCAATTTAAAAAGTAGTACATGGCCCTGTGTGAAAAAGTAATTGCCACCTTTGTTGAAACACAATAACTGTGGTTTATCCCACCTGAGTACATTGTCTCTAGCCACACCCAGGCCTGATATTGCCACACCTGTTCTCATTCAAGATATCACTTAAATAGGACCTTCCTGACAAAGTGAAGTCCACCAAAAGATCCTTAAAAGTTACTCATCTTGCCGAGATCCAGAGAAATTCTGGAAAATTGGAGAAAGAAAATAATTGAGATCTGTCAGTCTGTAAAGGGTTATAAACCCATTTCCAAAAATTTGGGAATCCAGCTAACCCCAGTGAGAGACATTATCCACAAATGGCTAAGACATGGAACAGTGCTGAACCTTCCCAGGAGTGGCCCGCCGCCCCAAATAACCGCAAGAGCGCAGCGACAACTCATCCAAGAGGTCAAAAAAGACCCCACAACAAGGTCCAAAGAACTGCAGACCTCAATTGGTTCAGCTAAGGTCAGAGTTTATGCCGCAACCATCAGAAAAAGACCAAGCATAAATGACCTGCATGGCAGGATTACCTGTAATAATACATCTGGCGTAAAGGTAACACTGCATTACATAAAAAGAATATTATACCAACATTAAAATATGGTTTTGCTGCATCAGGAACTTAAAGACTGTGATGAATGGAACTATGAATTCTGCTGTCCACCAAAAAATCCTGAAGAACATTCGACCATCCCAACCTCAAGCTGAAACCAACTTGCGTTCTGCAGTAGGACAATGATCAAAAGCACACCAGCAAGTCCACCACTGAACGGTTGAAGAAAAACAAAAGGAAGACTTTGAAGTGGCCCAGTCAAAGTCCTGACCTAAATCCTATTGAGATGCTGTGGTATGACCTTAAAAAGGCTGTACATACTCAAAACCCGTCTAATGTAACTGAACTACAACAATTCTGCAAAGATGAGTGGGCCAAAATTCCTCCAGAAAGCTGTAAAAGACTCATGGAAGTTATTGCAAACGTTTGGTTGTAGTTGTTGCTGCAAACGTGTGACGAACATGCAAAAACACAGAACATCAGGGAGGGGTCGAACACTGTTTCAGACCACTGTATATGTCAATTGAATGAAAGGGTTTTCCTGTTGCATCTTCATGTGTTGTTTTGTTTGTTTATCAGGTCCAGCCTGGGCTACACCTGTAGCTGCAGTAAGCCAGCAGAGTCTCCTGCCTCACTCATATGGCCTCCCCCAACCTCCATCCTTCAGCCACAGTGTGACAGCACAGTCACCCATCATTGGAGTAACTCCATCCATCCAGGCTCCAGTGGCCCCCCAGCACCCTCTCATGACCACACACTTCCAGCTCACACAGCAGTCGACTCAGCAGGGGCCCTCCCTGTTGCTGAGCATGCCCAGTCAGCCTCCATATCCTGCAGCTCAGCCAACTGTTACACCATCCGCCCTTACTGCCCAAGCCAACCAGGTTGTTCATCCAAACCCTCACAGCTTGATGGGCAATGGTCACTTAACCTCTCACTCCAGTCTCCTCCAGCACCCTACCCTACCTCTCACCAATGGACAGACAGCAGTGCATGCTCAGCCTACAGCTGCAGACAATCAGGATGCTCCCAATGGGTTGCAAATGCTGCGGACAGTCGGGAGTGGGAAGTACGAGTTCAGTGACCCAGGACACCCCAAAGGTAAGCCTAGAGTAACTTATCTGACACACTCTTAACCAAGATTGAATTTGAGACAGTTGCTTTTATGTATGTTCTTTCTGATTCACCTTGTACATAGTTTTGTTTGGTTGCCTCCAGGCTGAGATGAATCCAAGCTAACAAATATTTCACCCAGTCCTATAACAGTTTTTTTTTTTGTTTGTCTACTTTTTGTTTGTCTACTTTTGACCTATTCTTATATGGGGTCCCGTTGAATTGAAACATGCAGACCTCTGCCTTCTGTCTATGAACAAGAGCTGTTTCGTGTGGCAGCAGCCATGAACAAAGCTTTAAACATTTAAGCAATAGGTTGTCAAGATACAATTTGCAACTGTAGCGAATTCACCTCAAAGCTGCTCCAAGGTTGCAGAGAATAGAGCTGTGACTAAAACCTGCTTTACTTCTTATAAGCTGCTCTTTGGAGAAAGTGTTGTACTGATCCCAAACTCCTATACCACAGCAAACATCTGTAATATTGGGCTTCGAAATTGATTTTCACTGTTTCAGGTTAATTTTTTCTTTTTGCTCCTGGTTGCCATACATACAAGTCGCACTAAAGACAAGGCAGGAAGAGCTTTCAGTCTCTGTCCTCACATCTCTGTTGAAATCTTTTGAAGCCTTGTTGACTCGTGCTATGTTTGTGAGGTTGCCTCACAGCTCCACCTCTTGTCTGAGTCTGCAAAGCTAGAAATCAGTGTTTGCTTTAACCTTGCCGTTTATGACGCGGACTGCTAGAAACAGATGTTCGCAATCCCCAAACCAATTTTCACATTTAATGAAGCTTTTAATTTAGGCTTAGATTGTTTTCTTTTACCTGACTCATTTTGATCAATAAAACGGCTTCCAATAAACTTGTAGATTGCAAAAAAGCAATTATTTTGAGCGGCTGCCTGTGATACATTGAAATGAGGCTCCAGGTAGAAATGGAAGTAGATAATTGGATAGGCTCATCTGCTTTGTCCAATTGAATACAAACTTTTCAGACACTGCAATGCTTAATGGACTGTTAGGACCTATTTACATGTTAAAATGCGTTCTCCCTTGCCAAAGATATATAGAGCCTAATTGGAATTACTGTTGAGATCAGTTTCCCCGAGTTCCTTCCTGCCTACCAATAAATAGATCTCCTTCAGTCTAAGTCATGACCACAAAGTCAGCAAAATAGTTGAAACAGTCAGCATCAGTTTATTAGCAGTGATAACATTTCCTCACTTGTATCTGGAGGCTGACAGGAATCCTTCATATTTTTGAGGTTATCACTATAATGACATTCCGAATGCTTTGTCTATCAAAGCCTTTACAGTCCTAACGTCTCCATATTTTTATGTTACAGTTTTTTTTCTAGAAAGTCCCAAATCCAGAAATACCATGGGGTTTTATGCTGTATGTTTTAAAACAATTAACGCTGAATTTAAATGTGGCTAGGGTACCTTCTGTCCTGCTGTATTGGCATACTGTTAAAATATGGAGGGTAAGCTGTGGAGAGTGCGCTCTCTTCTGTTCTGTGTAAAATGCCAACCTTCTGTTGGGAGGAAAAAATAAGTTTGTAATGAAATACAAAAGTATATATGGAATATAAAACATAGTCAAGAATGGCTCAGGTTGTCTCACTATGGAGATGCAAATAATGTATAATCCAGGCAAATAAACTCTTAATTACTATCACAATTAAACCAGGACGAAATATCAGCGAAAAATACCCACCATTATTGGTTTCTTGCACGGAAATAATTTGTCAATTTAGCATGATTATTTTTGTTCTGATAGAAAATTCTATTTGTCTTTGAGGAGCATACCTCAAAACTGTAATTTTGATTGACTCAATTTTTAACTAATTATATTTACATTATATTTAAGCTAAATAATTTAATTACCATCAAGAGGAAAAGATGCACCATGATGCTAAACACCTATCTGATCCAATATGGAGAAATGTCTCCAATCTCCTAAGATAAATCAACCCAAGACAAAAACCTAAAATAGTTGAAATATATCGAATTAAAACTAGTATGCTTATAAATGGTGTGTAAGCAGATTTCTGGTATAGAGATGTATCTTTGGGATTTGAAGATTAGCCTTTGAGAGAAGAGTACCGCCTGGTCAGCATCACCTCATTTGGAGATATTTTAGTGTTGACAGAGAGAAAATACAAGATAGCTGATTATGTGTTTTGTGCAAATATTTGGAGTGCTGACAGTTGTCTGATTGTGAGAGTAATATTACCCGAGGAGAAGGCTCCATGCAGCGACACTTTAGGAGGTTCAGCAGACAACAGGAATAATTACTGGGTTACAAAAATTATTTCTTTTATGGTTGTTATTTAGCATTTGCAATCTATAAAACCCCAATTAGGGCTTCCAAACTTAGACATGCTAACTCCGATCTAGAGCATTGCAAATTTTTAAACATTACCAGTATGTTAACTAGTTCCTGAAGCTCTTGAACAAGCATCAGTACGTCACCAGTTGGAAAAAAGGACATGTTCTAAAGGCAGGGATCTCACATCTTGTACTCAGTTTGCATCTTTTGAAGGATGTTCACGAAATGCAAGACCGACTACATAAATAAACCACTGCACTTCTAATAAATACCAAAAACCAGGTCGAGCTAGTTGTTCTAATACTGTCTCGTGACAGGCCACGTGTATCCGCGTGTGTGTAGTTACATGCGTGCATAACTTCCTGCGTGTGACCGAGTGGATATTTTGTCAGATGTCAGCCGTATTGCCTTAAAGCCAAACACAACGGTGACAGAAAATCACAGTTCACGTTTGATTTGGCTTTGCCTTCAAAGGGAGCAATTTGTCTTTGCTCTGCATCAGTGGGCACATCACAAACTGTGCAGTCCCCTATTTGTGTCCGTCTGAGTGTCTGCCTGGTTCTGTCTTTCTATGGCGTTTAGTGTATTTGTAGAAGCATTTAGTGTTTTTGTAGAGGTGTGTGGATTCATACAGAGCTGCTGGAAGGCAGCTTTAACTGCATCACCTACTGAGACATGCCACTCACCTGGCTGTGATCTCCCTACCTGGTTTCTCTATCCACAGCAGGTTTTTTTTTTTATAACACCCACCTGTCACTGCGCACAAATCAAACTCCTTCTCACCGGTTGTTAATTTTCTTCCTGTCAATTCACTCCTTGCATATTTCAGGCATCTTTGTTTTCCTCCAATTTCCGATTTTTATCGAAACAAAAACACAAATCTTGCCAAGCTTCTCTACAAGACAATCTGCCCACATCTGTGGCTCGAACACCAGCTGTTCAGTATGACATTCTCACATTTACGGGAATTTGGGAGTCTAAAAGGGCCGGGGTTGTTTAAGAGGACGGATGAGGGAGAAAGGGGGGCAGGCCACAGTAGGAGGTGAGATTAGAAGAGATGGAGACAGAGAGCCTGGAGTCCTGATGAGAAGTACAAGAGGAAGATGCCTAGGAGTGTGTCTACTGACCAAGTCATTAAAATCAATGCTTGTGCTGATGAATATTAGTCTAGGTAAGCTGGTTCTCAGCTCAGCAGGGTTGAGCATGTTCACTCCGTATGTGACTGAGCGCCATTTAAAAGCAAAGAGAAAAAACATATAAGTCATATCAAAGTGATCATTCCTACAGATCTGTGCCTGTTATCCCTGTTACCCACACCAGCCACTAAACTTATGCTTCTCATATCTTTGCCCTGGCTCAACATGTACTGAGAACTAAGACAGGGCTTGGCTTCAAGCTGTCAGAGTGGAACATTTAGATTTATATATTTTTCCCTCTCTTGTTACCGCCTAAAAGCAAAGAGACGTACAAGTTGGCAGACTTCGCTGTGATTAAAGTTTGGGGTCACAGTTTTGGGACACCTGCTGCACCAGTGAACATGCGCCGCAGCTCCACGCCTCTTCTGCCATGTCAAACATCTTTTTAACGCTTCCTTACATCTCTGCGTCCTTCACTTCCAAAGCTTATTTTATTTCTTTTTTATCTATCTGTCTTACACACAAACATAGCACGCATACACACACAATGAGAATCTGTGATTGCATTGCAAAACTCAGATGCGTTTACACCACGCACGCACACACACACACACACACACACACACACACACACACACACACACACACACACACACACACACACCTCTAGACTGCATCACAGTCCAGTCCAGCATCGTCGTACAACAAGCAGCAGCACCCGGCTTCCTCTCCGCCCAGGAAGTTCATCTTCCAGTCAGCTCACATCAACCTTCATCTGGGGACCAGGCCACTCCGGAGCTGCTAGTGAATGCAATTAAGATGTCTTGCTGAGTTAAGATCAGAGTTTTACTTTGCTATGGCGAGATTGGCACAGCCTCACATCCCCAGCACGGAGCACACCCCTGCTCTGCTGCGTCTGTTCCATCCCTCTTATCTGCCTTATTCATACTTTGGCCCCTGCAAGATTTTTAATTACACATTTGTGTTTGTTTACTTTCGGCGTGGACATATTGCCACAGCTGCACCACTGTGCACACGTCCATTTTGCCTCTCATTACTTGTGCAGTCTTTCTACAAACAGAAGACTTTCTAAGTGATCAACTGTGTTACATGGCCTCTTTTTATTTGGCCAGGTTTTTTTTCTGTTGAGGCCGTTTATTTAACAGAGAAGCTGTTTTCTTAGGGGTCATTTGCTTTTTTTATACAGTTTCTTTTGCCAACCTGTAATTTGGAGTGGGGAGAGTATATGTGATAGAACCTGACAAAGTATTTGTAATAAACATGCTGCATGCAATTGCAAATAAAAGTCTGCAAAACTATAATTAGAACTACAAGTTGTTTAGGGAACAAAGCACACATGCGACAGAAGGTGTTCTTGTCAGAGAAGATCAGAATCCAACTTAGAATTTTATGACCATGTCACCAGCGAACACCTTAATGACAACTTCAACCTGTTAAACATGGCAGGGCAAGCATCATACTGTGAGGTGTTTTCTTCATCCAACATGGACGGTTTCATCATTCAAGAGGACTAACAACCTAACATATAGCCAGAGCCAAAATAGAACTTATCAACTAAAAGCATATGTATGTGCTACAGTGGCCTAGTCCAAGTTCAGAACCTATTTTAATTGTGAATCTGTGGTAAAACTTGAACTGTTATTGTCAACAGTCGGTATTCATTCAAACTGTCAGAGTTTGAGGTGCTTTGCAAACAGGGAATAGGTTTGAATCTCGTTTGAGTACAGCTGGTGAAATTCGGAACCAAAAGACTTGCTGCTGCTATTGCAACAAGTATAAACTCTGGAGCCTTAATACAATGGCATAGCAAAAAATATCACATTAATAATTTTCCCGTCAGTTTACAAAATCCCTTTGTAAAGTCCCTAACAGAGAATTGACTTGACAGAAATATATTATTTTACCATTCATTGTCTTTAGATTCTTAAGTTGTCAACTCCAACCTTAAGGTGCTGTAACTCCTCACGTCTAAATATTTATTTTTATTTAACCACTAGAATATACTGCTGACAGGCCAGTTATTCAAAACACAGCCAGAGTTTGTGATAGCCACAGAGAGACCATTAATCATAGCGAGCACATTAATTAAACCTTCCCCCTTTCTTTCTCTGCCCCCTTCTCTCTGTCTCCTGCTCTGACGGAGTACGCCGACTCTTGACTACACCCTTACTGCCAATTATTTAAAAAAGTGAAACTTTCAACAAGACAAATGGAAGCTAAATATGTTGTACTTTTTTTTCATTTCCTTTTTTACATTTTTTTATTCCCAACATGCTGACTCAGATCAGCATGAATGGGGGAAAAAAGCAGTGGCAAATTAATTAGAATCACTCTGATGTTGTCCTGGGTGATTATCTTAAAGCTATCCACATCAGGATTAGCCAAGGCAGAACTGAGGTTATTGTGAATCCAAAACAGGCTTAACTTGGGATAGGAAATGCACTGAGGTGAACGTGTTTTCTCTCCCTCTCTTCTTCCCTTTCTCTCTCATGACATTCCTTAATTTGAGTTAGCTCTTGTGGAAACAAATTCACAATCTTCTGGGAGCGTTGGAAATTATTAATGAGGTTGAAATTTATTCCAATCAGTCTGCACTCTGTATGTGCAGGTAATTGTCTTTATTTAATATGTGCAATAGTGTTGGCGATATGTAACCTTAGCGCGCAGGTCCACATGGGGCCTGCATATTAATGACACCGACTCAAACATTTCATTTCAGGACACCAGGTGCAGAGCGATCCCATGTTCTGGAGCCACCCGACACCATGTCTTTAACTTTGTTTTGGATGGCATATGTTAAGATGCATTTGCACATCTCCACATTTCATGGGAGCGAGTAAAAGAGAGATGGGAGAGGAAACAGGAGGTCAGCAGCAGCAGAGTGTCATAAGTAGCAGGAAGTGAAGCCGCACGCCCTTCTTCTATCTCGCCCCCATTATTGTATTTTAAAGGAGAGAAGCCCTGCCAGCCACCCCATACATTGTATCCCCCTCAGTTAATTTAAGGACAGCAGATACCTCATTAAGATTGATCATTTCTCGTCCACCTACTCCATGCAGAACGCGACAATGCCTCCATTAATCACCGGGATTTCAAGATAAAGCTCTGTGGCGGCGTAAGGCCTGAAGCCTGACACTCCGGCTGCTTTATGCATATTTCATAGAAGCGCTGCAGGCCTGGAGCAGCAGCCCAGCATTTTGCCTCGCTTAGCGGTCACTACATCTTCACCTCCCTTTATTCTGTCATCTTATCAATTAGTTACAGTTTTCCTTCTTTTATTTTTAGTACCTTTAACACCATCCTGGTTCGCCCACACGTCCTAGTTAATATATTTTTCTATTCTCATTCTCCCTGCCTTTTCCCTTCTGCATATGTAGGTTTTGTTCCTCCTACCTGTTAACTATTCCATGCTTCTCCATTGGGTTGCACAACATACCACAAATATATTGTCATCGCAATACCATTGCGATGACAATATTCATATTGAAATGCTTCGCTTGGAGCACAATAATTGTTGGGTAGTATATTTTACGATTTCTGTACTTGTATATATTTTTGCTGATGTAGGATTTAGTCAGTAAAACACGAAAAGCTCACTCTGGACACACATTATATTGAAAAAATCTTATAATCTCGTGCATCCCTACCTCTCCATTTTTCCCTCTCTATGTATTTTACAGCACATTCCTCTTTAGCAACTAAAAAAAGCACATAACAATAAAATAGGAGGGTAGCACAACCAAAAATCCCAAATGATGGATTTCCCAAAGTACACAGTGCTTAATAAAAAAGGCTCTATAAAAGCCCAATTGTTTCCACATGGTGAACATCAACGGTGTTCACAATGCAAGGACTGACAGTCGAATCATAGTTAATAACTAGGATTGTCAAAAGGAGACATGTTTCAAGGTGAATTTTTTCCGCTTTAGTAAACACTACACTGGATTCCTACCTGGGCTCTGAAGCATTGTCATTCAGATGGAACACATGTGATTTGAGGAGTTAGGGATTGGACCTATTGTTATTCCTTTTTAAAATTTGGAATTTGATTGATTATTGTGAAATGTTTGGCAATGGTATGGCTGAGCCTCTGTTAGGTATGTAACAGCAGTCAAGCAGATTTGCTTCTATTGACATTAATCACTCTGTAAATGGAAAATACCTGCAGATCAGTTGTTATGTGTTGTGTAGACCTAATTGAGTGCCGTGTTGCAAAAGTCTTGTTTAGCCCTCATTCCTTCTGTTAAAGCCCGCCATGTCCATCAGCTTTAGGCTAGTTAGTTTTTCTAGTTTGAGTCAACCAATTGTCTGTCTACTCAGTTATCATTGCTGTCAGCTGTGGCAGATGCTGTACGTGTATATATATTTAGTTCTTTGAAATCAAATCTGACTCTTCCATTTTGCCCTTGTCCTCTCTCCGTACATTTCCGCAGATTTCTTGCATTCCTTATTACAACCCTAGTGGTTTTAATGCTGCAGGAGAGGAAAAAAGTGCCAGTAACTATAAACTTTTACTTTAGGTTGTATTTTTTAGGAAGTAGTTGCTACATCTTTTTTTTATACATGTGTGAACTTACCGGTTTTACATTAATATGATTTAAACTAATGAATGTAACATATCATCCCTTTTTCTAAAATCACAAATCATTAGGATTTTATAAGTTGGCTCCACTTATAGAGGTGTCTTACAATCCTCTGCCTCGGTAACAAAATGCTGACACTTTGATGGTGATAAAAAAAGATACTGTAATTAGAAGTAATAATGTGAAATGAAATTAGGGGACTTGGGGCAAAGCTAGCACAGTTTGGCGAGCAATTACAGGTTAACACAAAAAGGCAGACAGCCACATATATTCACAATTACACCCACAGAGAGTTTAGTCACTAATTAACCTAACATAGATGTGTTTGGACTGTGGGTGGAAGCTAAGACAGCTGGAAAACCTTTCACCAGGCACTGGGAAAGCATCCACTTTTTTTTGTCAGTCTTGCTTTAAACATTGGTCCTCAAAGGTTAAATATGCTGGAAGTTATTAAAACTGGCTTCAAAGGTAAAGATTTTTGAGTCTAACAGCATGATACTTCTGAACAAGTGTAGGTTAGCTCAGAAATCTACTAGTCACTGTGGCTGAGTGTGAAGAGTAGTTCGTTTTGCATTTTTCAATTGCAGATTCAGTCCTACTATCTGTCCAAGTCAAATGTTAAAAGAAAAGTTCAAAAAGAGATCTAACTCTTAAGTTGCCTACCAATCCGCATATGTTGAGTGTGAATATGTGCACTTTTGGGAATTCAAGTGAGTAAATGTGGCTCTACTGTAAAGTGGTCAAAAAGTAAATAACACATGTATCCTCTCACTATGAAACTTCATTTCTAAACACTTTTATTTCACACGTGGAGGCAGCTGGAGGTCTGTGATGTCTAAATGTGTCAGTGTGGATCTAGGACATATTTCTAGGTCTTAGGGCTTAAACTTTGGTGGTTCCTGATCAACTTAACTTGTATATTCTGATCATAGGTTTGGTTCAGAAAGTTTGAAGTGAACTGGATGTTCCAGAAGGGAAGTAAAACCATAGATATATGAAGACCTGCTTGGAAAATCATAAAGCTTGGGAATGCTTACCTTTCTAAGTGGCTCTTTATCCTTAATCCTTTTAAAAATGTCTTGCGGCTTTGCAGCTAAGTGTGTGCCAAGAATCTAACCAATTTCAATTTAATTCAGTTTATTCATACAGCACCAATTCACAAACCATTGCAACCTCAAACCACGGTACAAAAAAAAAGTCAGTTGAATTGTACAGATTTCAAACGAAGTACTTTATTTTCTATTTAGGTTGTATTTATCAAACTATGCAGTCAATGTCTTTTTTTTATATTTAACTTGTGTAAAAAAATTTTTTAATCTAGGGAAACCCAAAAGATTGCTTTAAGTCAATTACTTGCAGCGTTTACTTCTCCTGGATGAGCATTTAGTGACGAGGACTTTGAAGCAATCCTTCACATACTCCGCACACATTTAGCGACAGCAGAAAACAAAAACAGTTCTTTAAAAGGAAGAATTGTCATGCAGAACCTGGCAGAAACTTAACGGTAGCTGCAGCCTCTGTGTTGCTGCCTCTGTGTGACTTCATCTTGGAGAAAACACTTTCTCGTGTCTAGAACATGAAATGGAGCGCACATAGGTGGTTGCAGTGAAAGCTCAGTCGATTGCTACGTACGGGAAAGAGATGGTGTTAAACACTGAAAGACAGGGTCAAGTGGATCGTCTCTAGAAGAACATTTCATTGTTTGAAGCAGTAAAAAAACAGACAACAACGACATAAATAAATCACAGCAGCTTTACGCTTTGTGATCAGAAACATTTTAACTTGTCCGGCATGTGATGTGTAAGAGACGTTAGAAACAAAATGAAGCACTTTGCACCTGTGGTGATCTGATGCAACATGACTGACTGCTGCGAACTGCATGCCAAAGTGCTAATGTGCGCTCCAGCCTTGAACTATCCAGGAATGGCTTATCAGCTTTGTTAACGGAGCAGATGTTGCAAGGAAAGTAGTCAGAAGTAGGTGGGGGGTTTATTTTTCTGTCTTTTATCTAATGAGAAGTCATAATTGCAACACAGAGATAACTTGTAATTGAAACAGCAGTAGATGCTTTGCAACATAACAGCACGATT
The DNA here is from genome assembly GCA_032876305.1 of Orestias chungarensis. Classification (NCBI taxonomy): domain Eukaryota; kingdom Metazoa; phylum Chordata; class Actinopteri; order Cyprinodontiformes; family Cyprinodontidae; genus Orestias; species Orestias chungarensis. Next base: position 743,192 of record JAVLVB010000364.1, on the reverse strand, counting down.
GAAAATGCAGCAGAGGGCTAATGTTGTTCCTACGCTCGCTTATCTGAGTAGGTTGACAAACTTTTTTCCTACCTAGAAACTTTTAAATGGGTTTGATAATCCGCACAGGGCATCTAATAAATACTACTAATGACAGGACTAGACATTAATGAAAACTGCTGCCCTCTCCAACTCATTATTCCACAGAGTTAGCAACAGGCTTTGCATGTAAAGAGATATAATTCTACCGTGACTAAGATAAATGATAATGGCCTGGAATGCAATCAAGTGATCTTTGTTGGGTAGTACTGCTCTCCTTAAGACTGATGGCCTTCTTCAGCCATAACGATGAGCTGCCGAAACTGCAATGTGCCATCGGCCCTATTAGCTTAATTGAAAGTGCTTCTTTTTCGGAAAGCTGCAGCTCTGAATTATAGTGTTGAGTATTGTTAGTTCGCCGCTTCGGTCAAGTCCCTGCATCCAATGCTCAGATATGTTCGTATGTGCCACCTTTCTCTGGTCTGGAGGCTAAAAAAAAAAATATTATATTAGAGATTAAAAGTTAGATTACAACTTTACAAGGACACACCAGCAGTACATAAGCACTGGAGCATGCTGTGCACAATCAGAATCTGCGAGGCCTTCCAGTCACCTACCAGATTGTTTTCTATTCCTGGAGAAAAAGAAAGGTGAAAGCGAGGGAGGAGAATTCTGAAAGAGGGAAGAATGGAGTAAAAGAAAGAGGGGGGAAAAAGTGATGAAAAGCAAAGATTACTCGGCTGATTCCACTCTGGAAGCTCATCCCAGGCGTGCAGTCTGCCGAGAAGACTCCCACATACCTCCTAACCCCTCTGCTAACCTTTCTGCTCGAGCTGCTATGACTTTCACAAAGTTATACAGTAAACACCTATCCTCTGTCTTCAGGGGAAGATTTGACATTTATCTTAAGCTGCTCTGGTGACCTGGGATTTTTTCTTCCTTATACCTTTTGGTGTTTTTATTTTTTTATTTTATTTTACTTTTCAGAAGAATGTGCGGGTGGTTTGGCCGTGTTACTGGCTTAGGGCAAACCTGGAGGATAACACAATCGGCTGAGGCCAAAGCCGGAGTGGAACGGCCAGAAGCCAAACTCATAAACACATATGAACACACACGTAAGACAACCTGGCTGGCAGGCTGACATTCTCTTACACTCATAGTCGGATGCCAGGACATGCCTAACTTTAAAGGACAAGAGGGGGCCGGGGCCCAGCTCAGGTGCGTTTTAGCCAACCTCAACTTTAAACTTTTATTTAAGCTTCAGTAAACCTCAACCTTCTTTTTATTTTTATTTTGTTCTATACAGTTGACAAAAGTGGACATTTAGCTATTTAAAGCACAAACTCTCTGGTTCTTATTGCCTTTGCTGCAAAGCTTTTGCTGTGGTTGCATTTGTCTTCCACAACAGCAGCAGTTACTCAGCCCCGGTTTTCTGTCCTAATTGTAAATCCCTGAGATGCTCTGTAAAGTGGTAAGCAGTAAATACAACAAATGTGGACGTTTAGGGGACCCCGTATGGGTAGCAGCGTCCCAGTGAAGTAGAATTACATTGAGACCTGTATTTAATTCAGAAATTTGGCTAAAAAAGTCCCTGTGTGTGTATTCATTACACACAGAATGTGGATTTTAGCTTTTTTTTTTTTACAAACGTAGAGAATCACTTAAGGCTTCTAAAGGGGATTTTAAATCCAGAGACAACATGCTATGGTCTAAGCATACACTAAAATTTGCCCCAAAGAGGGTAAGTCACAAACGGTCCTTTCTAAAGGATTCTGGTGGGTTGCCTTTATAAAGAATAATGATGGAAGAAGAAGATGAAAGAAAAAGTCCGTATGCATTAAGGATAACCTCAGGAGACGTACGTGAAAGTCAGTGCTTCAAGACGAGCCGTACACAAACACATACTTGACATGGGCAATCCATGTTTTAACTCACCTCGGAATCAGAGATGTCAGGAGCATCTCACCTGTATTTAAAATTATAATTAGTAAGAAAATGCATGTATTTTTTTAATATCTGTATAGATACCATGATACTGTTGTATATTTCTTCTCAAAATCAGCATACTGTGAGCCTCAGATCATTAAAACTAAATTATTTTTCCTGCTTGGGAATTACTGAGAGATACTAAAAGGAGTAAGCTCCTATTCTATGTTTGTATAAGTATAAACATGAAGGAATTTTCCCTTCGCAGTTGTTTTAGGGATCCACAAAAAACAAATTCAAGCTGGTTATGTTTCCTCTTACAGCCATTAGGTCTTGTTGACCCTTGTTTTAAGCCATAGTTCTGTAGTTCAGCCAGTTTTACTCTGTGTTTTATTTTAGAAGTTTTAATTTGTAATAGTCCCGATATGCAATGGGTCAATAATTGATTTAAGCAAATTGTAAAATATAAATGTTTTTATAGTTTTTGTGCTAATCTTTGTGCATGAGTAGTTTGACACGTGCGCCCCTGATAAGAACTTAGATGTTCATTTAACCCTCTAGATGAATCACAAAGGACACCCTGGTTGCAGATGTGCTTTGAAAGGCTTTCTTTGCATGAATCACTGCGTCCTAATGATGTTGTTTCACTCAATTGACCTTGTTTTTCCACCAGGGTGTATGATGTGGATTAAGACAACGCTCTGTCCCTTCCAGGGGTTTGTAGAACTGTAACTTAACCATGATTAACAAAGAAGATAGAGAAGTGTTGGACACCCACTCAGTTGTCCTAAAATCCTTTTCAAAAATACGGTACATTATCTAAACCAGCCAGAAACTCCTCCTGAGCACAACAGTGTAATTATTAGGATTATTTTTAGGTGAGTTTGTTTTCGCTGTAGCTGAGTGCTTGTGCAGGCAGACCTGCTTTTGTGATATTTCATTAGCATAGTGTCCGCATATGCATCGCTGCACATTTGTCTCTGCATCAGGACCTGTGTCTCGTCCATGATGACATTGTCCTCTGCTGCAGGCAGGATGGATTACTCAACTCTGAGCTAAGCTTGACAATGACGTCCTTCATGACGCTTTGGATGAATTTTTCCTCTTTACCGATAAACATTTTATGCACAGACCAGCAAAAAGTAGAAAATGTTACAAATGGGTATTATAAATATTTTCTAATACAAAGTGTGCCCCTCTAAGTTTTGCATCTCTGGAGAGTAAAACACCTTCAAAAACACCTTCTTGTTAAAGAAAATCCTATTCCATTTTGAGGAGTACGGCTCTATTATAATTCACAGTTTGGGTTTCAGCTAAATAAATTAGACACTTCATTTCTAAACGAATGTAAAAAAACGACAAAAATAAAAGTAAGAAATTTGGGTCTGAGAGCAGAAACGATTGGTTACATTTATTTAGCAAAGTAGTGTTATTATCTCTTCTTATCACTCTTTGTATGACTTGCTGTCATTGCTAAAAATGTAATCATGCGTAGGGTACACATTAGTCCTCTCCTAGTGGAAAAAGCAACACGAATTACGCATTTTTAATAACAATGGGTTATTTGTTTGACTATTTTATAATTATTAGTTTATTCGCCGCTTGTCGTATCTAATTTATTTGTGTTCCTGCTCTTCACGTTGCTACGGGCTTTTTGAGTGAATCTGTGACCATAAATTCAACACATTAGGCCGCTATAAGCAATGTCAGAAACATCACGCCATGCTAGCCACATTGGATGAATCGTAGCAGGGATTGTAACTACACCTGCAGGTCCATTTGTGTTTGCCTCTGCCACCTTTTGCACACCTACATACCTTCTGGCTGACTTTGGGTCGTGTCCATTCAGGTGTGTTGCAAAGAAACTTGCAGATCCAATTTTAATCTTTCTATTCATGAATCCTCCTAGCAGCATGATGGTGCTACCACCATGTTTCACCGAGAGAAATATGCTTTCTTTGTGACCAATCAGAGAATTTTGTATACATTTTAGTGTCACCTAATATGGCTTATGGCAAACTGACTTTTTGTGGCACTGTATGTCATGTCAACTCCGTTTCAAATGCTCAAAAGATAGAATATATATTTTAGATATTTAAATCTTGATATTTTGTATTATAACCTTACTAAAATGTAATTAGATAGCGGTGAGCTCTAAATAAAAACAATATTCCCAATTCGGTTTATTTACAGGTATCAGAAAAAAGACAAAAGAACACCAAACAGATGCTACTCATGTCATATTTTTATTGTTGAGAATGTTTAGCTTAAGTATTGCTTCCTTTAATATAATTAAGTCCATCATAGTTTGTGGACAAATCGCCATCGTTATTAAATTTGTCCACATTCAGTTTGAAAGTGCAGCTTTGCTTCTGATAAAATGTGTTGGTTCAGTTGAAATTGATATCTGCTGATTTCATGTCTGGGTGGTGTAGTTATAACTGTGGCGCCTTTCTTATTTCGGTTTATGTTCCTTGCACAGAAGGATGATGACCGTTCTGTGGCTGCTCTTGTGTTGTTGAGTGACACAGATTTTGGTGAAGTGACCAACCGAGTAGCAGATTTAATGATTCTTTAGATATAAAGTTTTATTTCAGCATGATCTAACTCCTTGGATGGGATATTGGAAGCCAAGGTGTATTAAAATTATATTTTAACTTTACATCACTGGAATAGATATTGAAAACCTGTTCACAAACACATTTTATTGTAAGGGGAGTTTAGGGATTTATCGATTCATGACGTCGTGGTTAATTTCTGGAATTCCATCATTTATCCTAGAAGCAGAGGAACACAGTGTCACATCCATACCTTTAGACCTGAGAAAGCTGCCACCATTTCCAAACCCAGAGAAAGCTCAAAATCATAAAAGCAGGCAAGATCGCTGTTTTAAGTTCAACCTTCTCGATACTTGCAGAAAGTTATTCACCCTCTCACAGCTTAAACGAATCTCAGACATGTCTTGGCTTGTTATCGACAAAACAGTTTCCTTTTAAAAAGCTTATGACATCTCTTCACTTCCTCCGACTTCATTTCCAACACCTCTCTGAACCTAAAAACGGCTAACAGCGAGTGTTTTTTACTCGGTTATAGCTTTCACACCAAAGCCATTACTGCTCTTACAATGACCTGGTAGCACTTTGGTATGATGTGTTCACTGACAGGAAAAAAAAAATCATTGTTTTTTTTTTCTCGTTTTTTTAAAAATCCTGCTCATGAAAGATCAAAAAAGGAAAAACAATATTCTGGTAACCACTTGATCTTTTCTTGCTTGTCTTAGGCTTTAAAAAAAAAAAAAAAAAAAAAAAAAAAATCTTAAATTGTGTTGATTTTGTCTGCAAGATTTTCCAATCTTGAAACATAAGCAAACATGTTTCATCTTTCTACTTATGACTTAAAGTTTTTATGCAAAGCATCTGAAGTATTTCCATCCCTCTGCCAGCATTGCAGCGCCTCAAGGAATGGAGGAGCATGACGGGGCTACTGTTTGCTATCCACAGGAGTATCCTCTTGTTAAAACTTGAATATGACCGCCTGTCAGACACTGTACCCCTTACCTACCTAATGAGGAAGCCACTGTACTAGCTGGGACCCGAGATTTTTCCTTTTTTTTGTTTTTTTTTTGTTTTTTTGTTTCATCCTCTCGGTGCACACAAAGAATGGAGCACAAGCCATGACATCCTGTCACAATGTTGCAGCAGGCCACTGGGTGCTCTCTGGGCATCTTTGTTTGTGTTCCATCTTCTTCAACTTAGTTTTACTGTTTCAAGGTGTTTGTTTGTGTATACGCACACTTTGCCCCCAATCCACTGGTTGGGTCCCCTTAGAGGTTTGAGCTTACAGTGCAGGACAGAGGTACTTGGTTCCCTTTTTCTGTGGCTGCTGGGTTTTGATGCCTATTGTCGACGAAAACAAAAGCCCGGGCGATGTCTTGAAGTTCCTTTTCCCTTTGTCTCCCCACGGTTCAGTCCAGACCCGCTGACAGCAGCAGTGAGGCTCCAGCAGAGCCGCACACAAGTTTTAAGCAAAGGGGGTGTGTGGGGATAAAGCGCCCCTCATCATGGGCTATTCTCGGAGGCTATATGGCGCCTGTGCTCTTACACACAGAAAATCAGGACGGCTAGAAAACTCGAGGGGTGTTGAGGATTTCTGATTATGTGCATAAGCTGCTCTGCTCAAAGTAGGCAAAGGCTGCAGAGATGTCTCCATAGATGAATGTTGCAATGATTGTTAGAGTCGGGTTGTAGAGTGTGTGAAGATTGGTGGTATATTGAAGCAAAATTGAGTTGCACGTGATGTCTGATGGCTTTCATCAATGTGAAAGCTGTGTTTGTTCCAGCAGATGGCATCTCTATGAGGGCTGTGATGTTGATGTTATTTTGCACCTGTTAAAGTCTAACATTTAGCCACACAGCCTTTTTGAGACGTTCATAATGACAGTGTTAGGAAGTGATTGCTGACGAACCATTCACCTTGGGTAGCAGTTACCCTCATCCATTCCTAAGCAAAATATAGATAAATATATTTTGGGATTTTTTTGGTGTTAAGTGTCATTATAGATTTCAAGTTATGCCAGAAATTAGCTAGAAATCTTTGGTCTGGTTTAGCTTTACTCAAAAACTGGATTATTAGTTTTATTTGAGTGATGTAAGTCTCAAATAAATCAACTTTTTCTGCCCAAGTTTTTGTTTAATTGTACAATAACAAATATAGTAATTAAGAATGATTTTTAATATAGCACAGTTAAATTAAAAACCTCCATATATTATGATATAGAGCTTTTCTTTAGTTTTCTTTATAGTTTTTTGCATTTTTGTACAAATTTAGTTTTGTTTAGTTAGCCCCAGATTTTTGAAATGTTAAAATATATGAGAGGCATGATTTATGCTGGTTAATTTTATTATTTTTATGATGCAGCAACAAGATTTGTTTTTACTTCTTATTTTAGGGTAAATAATAAGTAAATTAATTGTTTTTATGAAAATATTATTATTAAAAATGCTTTCTACATTTTTTTTAATACAAATTTAATGTGCAAATAATATACGATGCAATTTGCATTATGATTAGATTCAGTTTTATGCTACAATTGAGCCTCATTTAAAGCCACTAATAAATACATTTTCCTGGGAAATAAAGGAGCCTATGTTTTGGACAAAACCAGGATGATCACGTGTAATGGAAATTGAGATATTATGAAGTGTTTGCTGAGGCCATCTGTAAAAATAAAATATCCATCCATTTATACCATCCAGCTGTTCTCAGTTTTTCCTCATCAAAGTTAGAAGGTAAAAGGAATACATTTTCTGAACATAGTATGAAAAACAGTGCTTCTATATTGATCTTCAAATAAACGAAATTGTTAAATTGACATTTTTTTCAACGCTCTAATGGTGCTCCATTTTGGAGAAGCCGTTTTTTTTAAAACCAATGTATCTTTGGAAAAGCTTTTTACCTACAATAACTTTTTTTATTTGTCTTATTGCAAACTGTGCCATCCTCTGGCTATTCCTGCTCTCCTTTTTCTCTCTCTTTGAAAATAACTTTTCTTTGTATCAAAGGCTTTTGCTTGAGGAAGCTTATTTTGATCTGAGCATCTCAGTCTGGCTCGTTCCACTTTGCTTCCTTAAATGTATGTTTTGAAGATGATATATATATATATATATATATATATATATATATATATATATATATATATATATATATATATATATATATATATATATATATATA
>JAVLVB010000364.1:720224-735415 GCA_032876305.1 Orestias chungarensis | reverse complement strand
TACGATACTTTGTCAGACAAATAGCATTTTGTTCTTGAAAATATAAGTTTTATATATGATATTATTTTGATTGTGCTCATATTAATATATATTTTCTTCTATTTTATCTCACACATTGGCACTAAATATTTTAATATTTAGAAAATAAGTATGATGACATGCTGCCTTAGTTAAAAATGATTTGTGTACTTTTATTGTTTCCAAGCTAAAGACCGTCATTATGGTAGAATTGTACATTGACTTATTGATTGGGGAGGCTGGTTTGTTCTGGGTAATTAAGCTACGAGTTCTGCTGCGAATTGATTGTTGAAAGTTTAAAGAGAAGTAAAAGGTCAGAATAAACACATCAGCATCTGTTTAAGAGACTCAACGTAGAATGTTGTCTTGCCGGATAAGAGATATAGGGATAATTGTTTGTTTAATAAAGGGCAGGATCGCATTTGAAAAGTAAGATAACACAGGCAATCAAGGAAGTTAAACCGTTTTTTAAATGTAGGGTTCAGGTCCAATAATGTTTTAAGTAAAGGCATGGATTACTTTGAGATAAATAATAAAAAAACAACAAACATTTTTGCATTAAAAAATAAATAAATAAAAACATTTGGATATAATGAAATTATAAAAAACATTTTGGCATAAACAAATTAATTTAAAAAAACATTTTGACGTTAAAAGAAATACTAAAAACACATTTTGATATTAAAATATGAATGAAAGAAAAACATTTTGAACTTTAAAAAAATAAAAATTAAATGTTTTAATGATTGTGAATTCTTTTTTTTTCTTTTAAAGTTATTTTGTTAATAAAATATGTTTTTTTGACAAAGAATTGAAATATCAGTTTTTTTGTTTCTTTAAAATATTTAAATACAAAAGCTGTTATTGTATTTAAACAAGTAATTGTAATTCAATAAAAATGGCAAACATAATAAAATAGTAATAAAATTAATTTTATTTAAGGCTGCGTTTTAATTTAGACTGTATTATTGAATTTTGTTTTTCCTTTTGTTAAGACATAAAAAAATAAATAAAACGGGTTGTGTTCACAGAACCGCATAACATAATTATAATAGCTTTCTGGCATTCAGCCTTAAGCGTAGAGTTTTGCTGTAATTCGTTTTTCATTCCTGTTTCTTTTTTTATTTTTTAGAATTGACCGTTTCAAGGCAACGCTTCATGATGTGTTTTGTAGCACAAAATGGTGGAAATACAGCTGTGTGTCTGAGTTCAATGTAAAACCCCAAAATGGCCTCCAGTTCAGAAGCCAATGGCGTGCAGAGTCGTGCTTTCGCTGCAGCCAATCAGCTGCTAAGCAAGTGACTTACGGCAGCATTCAGGCAGGAGGCCTAGCGCAAGCTGATAGGTTCCTTGAGATTCCACTTGAAGGCCCCATTGGCCGCAGAGCACAGATATGTTTGGGTAGAGTTACTAGGCTGAACCGCAGCGATGGCGCAGCGTTCATGCCCCCAGTGTGGTGCGTTGGCCAATCATGAAAAGATGGCGAAGGGTGGTGTTGTTACCATGAGGTACTCAGGGACAGGACAATGTGCTATGACATGGCATCAGTGCTTGCTTTTGTATGTCAGACCCAAGAATTGCGCAGTAGTGCATAATACCTCCATGAGGGTGCTTGGTCGCTTGGAATCATACCAATATTTTATCCATCTGGTGTGACTGAGTCCTGCAGGGCTTTACAGTTCTCCAAGGTTTTTTTTCTTTGGAGACTATTGAGAGGTTCCAACGCTGCCTCGGTTCTATTGAGCATGGCTTTCCTTCCTCTCACTGTGCGTGCCCATCTCCAGAATGGGGGATGCCATGAGCAGTTTCATGCTCCGCAGTGGCAACGAGTTGTTCTGGAGCGCTCGGCTAGCGCACCCCCACGAAGCCATAATTAGCTTTTCTATCACGCTTTCAGGTGTGTGCGCTGCTCCGGGAGAGGTGCCCATTGTGTGCTGACAAGTAAAGTTCTCCATCTCTCCCGCTTAATTTCTCTATTCTTGGGGTGAACTTGTGGTTGAGGTGTGGCTGATTGGAGGTGAGAACCATAACAATCCCCGGAGATCCTCTAATGCAGACTCTGAACTACTGTGCTTTCATTATTCACAGTCCATGTCCACAAAGTAATCAGGAAATCTGGCCGACTTGACAGTGGCAAGAGCAAAGTAGAGGGAGAGAGACAGAGAGAGAGAGAGAGACACTGATGAAAGACAGGGCAGCCTTTTGTGTTTTTGTGAGGATGGCTATGGCTTACATGAACCATGCAGCTGTGCATCCAATCAGAGTACAGAAGCTTTACTGTCAAAAAAAAAAAAAAAAAAAAGCAGCACTCATTATTCTCAGCCTCAATTAGTATTCAGCATGTTTAATAAGCAGGTCATTCTCTTTTAGGCCAGTCATTCCTTGATGCGATAACTCTGAAGAAAAGACGTTATTTTATTTTATTTTTTGTCTACTCGCGTTTGAAGCACGTTTCTGAGTTGCGCCTTATTTGTCGTGTGTCTTTATGCTGTATAATTTCAGCCGCTGAAATAATTCATAGCTGAGCTCCGCGTGTCAGACAGGGAGAACGGAGGGAGTTAAATGAGTAGATATTGTAGTCGAACAGAAAGGTGAGTGTCATTCCAGGTTAATTAAATCCCAGCTTTGTGTCTGGGATGAACACAGAGCTCTGTCAGGATAATCAAAAAAAATACACTTTTTGTCCCCAGTACAATCAGGTCTGCCACTTATTACGATTGTAAATCTATTTAAATTGCACATTTGTTCATAAACATCAACTTTCCTATTGCACATTACACTACTGACAGCTGATTCACCTTAACTGTTTAGCAGTGTGGTTGCCATTGTTCAGATTATCATGTTTAGCAGTTTAGCCTGTGAAAGAGGATTTGCCTCCTTTTTTTTCTCTCTGAATTATTCTGTATCTTACATTGTTCTTCTTGATCTCTCATGGATCGTGTGAATTTAGTTTTTTCCACGCAGCCTCTATTTACTTGCCTCACAGTCTGCAGCCTCAGCGAACCTCTCTGCTAATGCTGCAGCTTTCGTCTGGAAGCTGCCTCCTCTTATAATCACGATGTTCCACATCCTTGTTCATCTGAATTTAGCAATTGAAGTGTCTCAGCGCTGTCTTTTTAGTGGCATTCTCAATAGGAGATTAACAAAGCGTCGCCATCGGATCTCCTTCCCAGAGCTGTAGGATAAGTTGCCAGACTCCCGCTGATTTTCACTCTCAGCATCCCCTCATGGTGCCTCATTAAGATGCAGACAAACAAGCGTCCCCCGACCCAACACTACAGTAAGGCCAGGCTTAACATGACGCTGCTTTGCCACATTTTTCTATGTGCTGTGGCCTTCAGCAGGACATTGCTGATGGTTAATCCCTCCTCTTTTATTTGATTTCATTTGATTTCCAATGGACGAAAGATGTGTGCGTGGATGGATGGACGCATGTATGAGGAGAGGATGGTAGGATTAACGGATAACATGTGAAGGTCAGCTCTGTGCTGAGTACGGCTTAAGTGAGGAGCCAAAATTTTTGATTTTCATTCTGAATAATGCATTGACGATATCTGTGTTGGCAGCCCACTGGTGTCTTACAGTGTTTTTAAACTTAGTACAGTTTTGATTGCAAATGTCTTGCTCTTGCTGCTACTGTCCCTAATTATATAAATCTGTTCTTTTTGAATACTGGTGAACAGTGGCTTGGAAAAGTATTCATCCCTCCTGTTTCAACCTCAAACTAAAGCTTATTTTGGGGGATTTTATATGGAACCAACACAACGTAGTTGAAGAATTATGTTTCATTTAGTTTTCCAATGAAAATCGGGAAGCTTGGCAAGTATTTGTATTCATCTGGCCAGAGACAATAGGGCCGTCTTTTGTTGACATTAACGGTGCAAATCCCGTCCCAACCAACTTTGAATGGTCTAAAGTCTTTAGCAGTTGCCAACAGGTTACCTTCTGTGATTGGCCATTATTTATCTCCATCCATCTTTAGTGCTGAATTGCTTTCCTATCAAAGCTCTGCAGTTACCATGTTAACTTTTGAGATGACGTTAGTTTAAGGTAAAACGTGGCTCGTTTCAAACTGCAGAAAGGAATTCCTGTTACTTTCAACAACACTTTTCTTTTTGATACCCTTTTATAAAAAGCAAGATTTGTGACGTACGTGACTCGTACTCGTCCTGTTTAAAAAAATGATGCCCCCCGATCTGTAGATCTGCAGCTCTTTCAGAGTTATCACAGTTCTCCTGGCTGCTTCTCTGATCAATATGCTCACTATGTCAGTTTAGGTGCTTTGTCTTTGGTAGGTTTGCAGCTGTGCATCCTTTCTATTTTCAGATTGTGGATGTAACAGGCTCCCTGAGCCTAAGTTCTGATATTGTTTTTTTTACCAAGCTTCACAATAACATCATCCTGGACTCTAATGACACTTTTTATGTCTCTGGGGGTTAATGAATAGATACTGTGGTATTGATTTAAGGTTACCAGACTACAGGGGTTGGAATCCAAATGATCATCATAGAACAAAAACATTTTGTTTGACTTTACTATTGTGTGGTACTATAACCTCTGATATAAAACCAAAATAGATTATATGCAGCGGTTGTCTTGCAACTTTTAGATGTCTCTCTGCTTCACTACACCTGAGTCAAATAATCAGCCATTTCATTTAGGTGTATTGGATCAGGAAAACATTTAAAAGCTGCAAGACATCGGTGCTCGATGCCTGGATTTGAACATCCCTGATCTTAAGGTATGAGGTTGTAATGTGATAATTTGCTATAAAGGTTTTGCAAGTTGAATAGTTTTGTTACGCACTGTAGCTTTTCATTATGCTCATTGCTTTACCAAACAATAGCCTGTTCTGACTAATTTCTCCTATCCTCAACAGTTTTATGTGATTTTATTCTTTCACAATTGCATTTCCGTGCTTCTTTCTTTTTGTTCATGTTTGCAGAAATGCTTGAGCCAATCCGTACATTTGACCTTTCTACGATGTGATTAAGCTAAACTTGGTCATAAACATGTTCAGTGGTCCGCTCCTTTGTTTTTCTTGCCATACTGTCCATGCACTTATCTCTGTTTATGCATGTATGTATGAGAACTAGTGAAATTGGAGACCTCACTATGGCACTGTTTGTTTCTTTTTCTTCTTCTACAGAGATGTTGAAGGAGTTGAACCAACAGCGCAGAACAAAAGAGTTTACAGACCTGAAAATTATTGTTGAAGGCAAAGAGTTTGAAGTCCACCAAAATGTTCTAGCTTCCTGCAGCTTGTATTTCAAGGACCTGGTGAAAAGGTTTGCCTTCGCTCCCCCCCCACCCCCCACCCCGCCCCTTCCTCCACTCTCCCACTAGCTCTTGATCCAGGCTGTTCTTTTCATAGGGCGCATTTGTGTTGCTTTTTTCCCCCTGACCCTCTCTCTCTTGCAGGTGTGTGAAGACTTTGGTTCCTAACACAGGGCCAGCAGCCATTCCTTCCTCCACCGTCTCAAATGAATGTATCCCAAACCGAAGACAAAGGTCAACATTTGTCATTAACTTTCCTCCCCAAGTAGGGCAATTTTAACCACATTTCCATTTTAATGAGCAGTAAAAATGTTCCATGACTGGGGATGTTTTTTATTTTTTTGAATTTATTTTTTAACTCACCAAAGGGCCAAAACAAAAGAGTCATGCATTACACACGTTAGGTGGTAATTTGCCAAAGCCACACTGTCCTCTGCAGGCTGATGGATTTTATTTTTTATTTTTTTGCTGTCAGTAGTGCTTCAGTATTTTGTTTGTTGCTAATTCTCTGAGTTTTTCTTTGATTACCAGCCTTTTCATATGCTAATAACGTACATCTGGGTTAGTGAGTTTAAGAACGGAATATCAGACGCATTAAAGAAGAAAAAACGGAACCGCCGGTTTCACAGGTTATTATTGTCACCTTTCGCCGATGTATTCAAATGATTTAAATTTAAATATTCCCCAAGTACTCTGTCCTTTGTGCTCCATAGCCTTTTGTCTTCTCTGTCTGTGTTGTGGATATAAGTACCTGCGTGTCACATGCATGAATGTGTGTCTTTATTTTTATATTCTCCCATGTTTTCCAGCAAGGTAATGCCGTAAATCCCTTATGTCGCCATGTTTACTTCAGATCCCTGCAGGTGCTTTCAGCATGATTGGACCCCAAACCTGTTTTTTTGCCACTTTTAATGTTTATGTAGTCTGTTTGTGTGTGGATGAAAGTCCTCTGCAAGGACAATGACAAAAAAAAGAAAAGAAAAGGTACATTCCAGCGATAGCAAGATTGCCGTAGGGAAGTCTTCCACTTTGCCTCGCAGTCACAGTGGCACAACGTTGAGCTCATCAGAGGACAGAGTGCTGCTTATCAGCTGCGGCGGCCTCCTGGCTTGACACAGATACACTTGTTCCTTCTGAACTGGGATGGAGTGGGGTGGGGTGAGAGCCAGAACAGAGGTGGAAAAAGCTGAAGAGGCACGTCCTTTTAAGGGCCGCTCATCTCAATGACAGCTGCTCATGCCATGAATAAAACACAGATGGCGAGTCTTGGTTTGACCTTGACTGTAGCACACCTTTTTCCACTGGCACTTAAAGTGATTTTTGATAAAATAGAGGCCCGTGTACTCAAGAACCTTTCTATAGGGTCTATCAACCACAACTCTTTTTTGGAAGAATTCAAATCATTTATGTGCAGAGACAGTAAAAGTTCCCAATGGAGCTGGGTGAATTGTGTGACACTCATTTTTATGCCTGCCCCTATTTTCATTGTCTGGTTCTCCTTGTTTTATTAGACACTCTGGGAGAGAACATTGTGATCAGTTAGTTAAATATTAGTAACATGAGTTTAATTTGAAATTTTACTACCATTGGACCTTACTGCAAAATTTGCAATTAACGCTATAAAACTTTCTTGATATTCTTCATAATCAGTTTCTGACCGTGTTGTGTCTTATGTACGGTGTTTTTCGAACTCTTTAACCTGATCTATTTCGTTTAAAAACTACAATATAAAAGAATGAAAGCAAATTTGGTTTTCTACATTGATTCCTTACAGCTTTTTTCAGAATGTTTAGTAATTGGTTAGGGCCGGTTAGCTTTAAAAAATTACTTATTCCCTAAATAGGCAATCTCTTCGCTTTTTTTTTTTTATTTTATTTTTTTTTGCATTATTACATTTAGCTTGACCTAAAATTAGGAAAATTGGAAGGCAGTACAAAAACTAAAGACAAAAACTAGCTCATTTAAGACAATAGTATGATAAATTTGCAGCAAGCTAGGCCATAGAGGAGCGACGATGGCCAAAGGCTCATGTTTCTCTGAGTTACGACCTCCCTCATGCTGTCCAAGTCACCTTTTAAGCCCTGTTGGAAATGTGCCGATGCTACGCGTGGCTCGCTACATCCATGTCTTTATGAGGTCAAATAACAGAGCTAGGAAGAGGGCGGCTTTTATCTTCTTATAGGCTCTTAACCCAATTCTTTCTCGCCCAGCTAGCTAAGAAGGCATTTATTGCTGGTCAGACCCCCTCACAGCTCATAAAACACCATGCTGTTATGAGAGTATACAGTATCTGCTTAGGTTTAGATGTATGTGTTCGTGCTAAACAGGTGGTGTATTTAGGCGTCTTTCAGCATGCATGCTTCCTTTTTTTGTGTGTATGTGGATTCGACAAAATATACTACTTATGTGAAATTTGGGTGGGCTGTATTAGTCAGAGCAAAGAGGTGTTATTCCGCGAAATAAGGAAAAACACATCACATTTATTTTTGTAGTCCACCCACACACACAACAACCCAACAATTTAATGAGGTATTAAAGCCCAGGCAGAGAAGTCTGCAGGCTTTACCTTTATTTAAAATGAATATTTGAAACTGTATAGGAGACATTTGAGTTGTTAAAATTGCAGCCGGGTGTTCCCATAAGTTAGCACGTAACCCTATAGACTTCCTCATGGATACCTCCAGGATGTAAAGCAATTCCCAACTGTACAGACACAAGTGTCCTCACGCCTTCCTTAAAACCTATTACTGTACCCTCAGAAGGCACGACACACAGAGCTCAGAGACAGATCATCGCCGGTAATTCCATTTTTCCCCTTTGGGATTTTCCAAAAAGTGTGCTCGCAGGCATTTTATTTATGTCTGCTGCATTGTCACAAGATATGTGAGCAGTCCAGACATTGCTTTTTCCGCCATTTCAAAAATCGGTAGAGGTATACAGTAAATCAATCAATTAGACTTCATTTATGTAGATCTTTAACTGCATACTTTGCAAATGAAAACTACAACCAAAACCACCACACCACCCACCCCAAAGCACATCCCTGAAAACTGAAAACAGGTCTAACAGAATTATGCACTTGGACAATGATCGCAGCTATGGGAAACCCAAAAAGCAATTTGGTTTATAAGAAGAACACTGCCAGAAACTCTGGCATTATTAAAGGAGAGAAATGACAAAGAAAAATGTAGCATAAGATACATGCATATGTTACGTTGCAAACAATGAAATTATGAAATTAAGTTGATTACATAAAAGGTCTAAGTGGGGAAACACAATCCCTACAAATAAATGCCCTAATTCCAACAGGTTTGTTTGTGAATACTGGTACCAATAAAACATTTAATAAATTGTTCAAATTAAATTATTTATATTGATTTGATTTCAAAGAGATGCTGTATTTACAGCTTTATGCAGCTTTTTGACCTGATTAAAGCTGCAAGATTTTATTTTATTACCATAATAAACAGGAAAAGAAAAAAGAACCTTGTTGTTCTGTAGCTAATCCTACTTTTTGATGCTGTTTAATCTGTGAGCCTTTTCTTTAATCTCAATTTATTAGTATCAAAAGTTGAATTGGTCTCAACCAAGCACTAGCAACTGATTTGGTGTTCCTTAAAAGCTGGTTAGATTTGAGTGCTTTGTAGTTTTTAACTCGCAGATTGTGTAAAAATTGCCAGCCGTATTTCATAGTAAATTTAAAATGCTGACTTGCATTTATAAATATTTAAGAATATACAATCTGGTATTACACAGAAACATCAGTATAATAAGTTAGAAAGAGAAAAATGAGAATCTGTTGAAACAGAGTGAATCACAATAAAAAAAAATTAAAAAAAGTTTTAAAGTTAAAGTTGCATTAGCACGCTTGAAGCCAAATGATGAGCCCAATGACTCTGTACTCTAAACTTACCAAAGTTAACTCACAGATCCTCCAGGTGGTCCAGAGTTTAAGCAAATGTATATAAGGCCTCAAAAGCGACACAGTTCAAATAGATTTTTATTTTAGCTTGGATCAGTCACAAACATGTTTTGAAATATGTTATTGGAAGCCCTGTGAAATTCTGCTAGAATAGTAATGTTACAAACATTCAACAATCTCTTCCAGCTGTTTTGTTTTAGAGTTTGTATTTGCACTGCAGTTTAGTTAGAAAGTTCAATCGTGCAGATATTTCTAGGTATACTATTGAGTTAGAATAACATTGAATTGTTTTCTTTTATGCACAAATATGACTTTTCTAGCCACTGGTAGTTGATAAAACCTTCCCGGCAGATATCCCTACAAACAACTAAAGCATTTCTTAGCAGCAAAATAATCAAAATGAGATCCTCCGCAATAACCTTCAGTTGGGATCATATCCTAAAGCTATTTTTTTTGTTTGTTGCACCTCCTGGTGATCAGTCCTCAAAGTTTTTCTTTTGTTTGCACCTCTGTCAATCCGCTGTCCACGTCATTCCCCTCCATGGCTCAGTGTTCACACTTGAATAGGTGTTGTACCTCTTAAACTCTGCACCTGTCACCCTGTCCTTTTTTTGTCCAGTATCTGACATACTGGCTTTGTTTCTACACCTGTTTGAGAGCAACTGACTCTATGTCTATATACCGTAATCTCAGTGCAAGAAAACAAACAAAAACATGCATCCCAGGACTGATGAGCCTTTTTTTTTACATCCATTAATACAATTCATATCTGATTTATGTGGTGAGAAAAGTTAAATGCGAACCATTTTTAGTCCAGCCGGTCTTCGCTTTGCATCCCCTCTATTTTAGGATATCTTTGTAGCGGCTAGATGCATTCCCTGTAAAGTGGCTTTTTTTAGGCCCGTAGATGAATAAGGAAGTGCGTGGGTGTGTTTGTAATGTTGACAGGCTTGCAAAAGTTTTTTTTTTGTTTGTTTTTTCTAAAAAAAAATCTCGTTTTTAATAAGTGGTGCGTTTCTCACAAACTGATATCTCTACATGAGTGTGCCAATCTTCCTCCCCACTTGCCCCATCTATCCCTCCTCTGTCTCCCCTGTCCTCACCACCTCCCTCTTTCAATATTTAAATTTAAGTCTGCAATCAAACGCAGCCTAAATATCCACTTCTTTTGGAGAACTCCAGAAAAGTCATTTCCATAACTTAAGTGCTCAGACAAAACAAACTGCCACTTGAGCAGGTTCCCATCGCACTAATTGACCAAGATGATGAGCATGCTGTTCTCTGTTATTTTTAGCTCCCCTCTCCTTCTCCTACCTTTTTCTTCTTACCACCTCCTACCATCTCTGTAACCCTGATAAACAACCCAACCCCCTTCCCTTTTTCTCTGTCTTGTTACCTGCCCCTACTGCAGGGCTTTGAGAAGAAAAAAGGGCAATAACCCTATGTGGCTTTTTGCTTTGCAGGAGGAAAAACTGTAACCACTTTGGTTTTTTCAGCGAATGTCCATCCAGAGACAAACGCAGTTGTCTTTCATTTTATTTTGGATGACCTTCTCCAGTCTCACCTCCTGAGTGCGCCTCATAAATGACGACTAATGCCTCAGTTCATACACCACAGGCTACTGATGACTATTGCAGCGGGGACAATGGCTCTGTTGAGGTGTGATGGCGTGTTTATCCGGGGTGGGCGGGGACATCTCTTATTTAAAACACCAGGGTACAGTCATGGAACACACCTAAATTTTCCCTCAGAAGGATGGCTGCTGGCTCCCTGTGGAAGGACCGTCTCGCCCTGCCTCCCTTTACGTTTTGCCTCCCTGTCATCAGCCGCATCAACCCTCCTTTGCTTCTCATCTCCAGCCTTCACTCCAACCATTCCGTCTCTGTCACGTCGTTTCCTTTTTTTGCTTTTTTTGTTGTTGTTTTTTTTTGTCACACTAAATGCTGTCACAGCTTCTAATTTATTCCTTCAAAATAAGAGGGAAACAGACACCTGTGAATGCACACGCTTGCAGAGACAGACAACACATAATCATCGCGCCGGCATGACTGGCAGGAGCAAACTGCCTCCATCCATATTGATGCAGGCTACTTTTTATATTGTTGATGTCCGTATCCACAGGGAGCGAGACGTAGTAGAGGGGGCACGCAGTCTGCGGTGCTTTGATTCCATTTATTTTGCCCTTGAGTGGATTATTGTTTCACATGGAACATTAAACATGGGTGGTGAGGTGTTATTTAATGCTCTCATACCTCCCCAAGGGGATCCTGCATGAGAACTAATCTTCGCCATTTGAGCCGGGTAAAGTCGCAACCCGGCCCAGTTCTGAAAGCGTCCCTCCTTCTCTCCTCTGCACAAATTGGGATCCGCATTACGAAAGGATATCATATTCTATTGAATTTGTGCACCCAAGCACTCACAGGCACCTCTTATGTCATTCCAGTCGCAGTGACTGCGCAGCTTGATACCCAACACAGTCGAGCAGGCTCATGAACAGCAAATCCAGCAGAGCTCTGACAAGCATACCGTACTTCGTCACATGTTCATCTCTCCATATTTGTTTTTCTCTGTCAGCTTTTCATTTCTGCTCCCTCTGCATTAAAGTCCTTCATACATGAAACAAACTACCAAATGCATGCTTTCTTTCAAAAGCAATAACTTTTTTCATTTATTTTTTTGACCTAATCTTGGTTCAGACAGACATTTCGTTTCAGATGCAGCGCTGGTAGTTGTAAATCTGCTCCCCCATAGAAAAAGTAGAAATCATTCACACTTCTGTTTTTTCCCTTTTTCCTCTTTGTTGTTATATTGTTGAACAATTCTCCTATTTTCCTCCCAACTCTTGTTTTAGCTGTTTGTCGTGTGTTGCATACATGTCTTTGTATCCCTGTCTTCCTTCTTTTTTTGTTGTTGTTGTCGTTGTTTTGGTTTTGTCCCAGCGGTCTTTAATAACACCTCCCTAAACTCACCTTCTACCGTGATTGGTTGATCAGGTCGTCGGGGGAGACGAAGAGCGGGGAGATGCTGGAGCTCACCATGAGCAACATCGGTGCGGATGTGCTGGAGCTGCTGCTCGAGTTCGTCTACACGGGATCACTGGTTATTGACTCGGCCAATGCAAAGACGCTGCTGGAGGCTGCCAACAAGTTTCAGTTCAACACCTTCTGTAAAGTCTGTGTCTCCTTTCTTGGTAAGACCTTTAGGAACCTTCAATTAATCTTCTTACCTTACAAATGTTCTGTATTTTATCTGAACTTGTAGCTGTAATTTCAGCATAAGGTGACTTTACAACGTCTTGTCACAGGGAGCTTTGCACAAATGCATGTCACACTGTTCAGCTTTTCCATTTCCCTTCTATTTCACAATTCTGTGATTTATTGACCTATTACATAAAAGGGTGAGGCTGTAAAATGGGGGGAAAAAAGTTCAATGAGTGAATCTTTTATGCCACATACTGTATATACAGTCAAGCTTTTTCCAGTATGCACAATCTTTTCACCCTGGACTTTAACATCATGATGCTTTGTGTTTCCACTGCTCACAGCCACTGTTAGAATTCAACTTCCCAACTCTCAACTGGGCACGGTGCCTCTGATCTTGTCCCAGTGGACAGGACGAAGCATTAGCACAGATTTCTGAAAAGGTTACAGAACAATTGTCACTTAAATGTCAAATCTTCCAGCCTGGACAAAGATAGAGTTTCAAAAAAAAAAAAAAAAAAAGCTAAACAGGTACGCAAAGCAGAGCTTTCAAGGGGAGTGGTGTCAGCGGTCCTAAGGGGTCACATAAGAGGCAAATGGCCTGTTGCAGATGTTGGTGGGTCAGGCAACCCAAAAAAAGAAAACTGCAAATGTCAAATTTTGCATTCCATGTAAGAGATTGTTTTGAGGTATCTGTAACACAAGGGAAGGGCATGTTGGCAAAAAGGTCAGCTGCGGAAAAAAAAAATGTAAAGGAGAACTGGAAACACACGATATTGATTTGTTTTTCTCGATTTAGGAAAAGAGAGCGGAGAAAAAAAAAGCAGAGAACACATTTGTAACCTTCATTGCCAGCAAGACGTCAATCCATTCTTCCTCGACAAGATTCATG
The DNA here is from genome assembly GCA_032876305.1 of Orestias chungarensis. NCBI lineage: Eukaryota > Metazoa > Chordata > Actinopteri > Cyprinodontiformes > Cyprinodontidae > Orestias > Orestias chungarensis. The sequence continues at coordinate 722,106 of JAVLVB010000364.1, read as the reverse complement.
ACATTTCAACGCATTAGAACCAGACGAATACAGGCACAAGTGCATGTCCTTGAGCAAAGAGGAATTGATACTGCGTCAAGAATTATTGAAGTTTGTAAAAAATACACCGAGGATAAATTGCAAACATTTCCTCAACCTATTTCCAGTGTAACGCTTTGACCTTTATTTATCCGTCCTAAATTTCAGAGAAACAAAAGCCAAACAGCGCTTTTCTGTTTATCTGTTGCTCTGTAATATAAGCTATGTAGTTCTTTAACAATATGTTGTGCAATGCAACAATGCCTTGCAAAAATACTCCTCAAACTTTTTCACCGGCTTCTTCATATTTTATCAGGGTTTATGTTGATAGACATTCATAAAGCAACTTAAAAATGATTGATTTAAAAAATATGTAACCATTAAAAACAGTGTGGTGTGCCTTTAAAATCAGTCTCTGTCACTGTAATGCCACAGACTAAAATTAAATGCAGTTTATTGCTCTCATTTGTGTCTACCTGTCCAAAATATTCTAATACTGCTAAAATCCGATAAGGTTATAAACACAGATCTAAAGCTTTGAATATCTCTTAGATATCAGTCCAGTCGATCATCCAGAAGACTATATGAAAGAAAAAAGCTTTTTCCAAGAAATCTGTATGAAGTCTTCTTTGTTCCACATGCTATTGAGCAAATATGTACAAAGGTGTTCAGGTGTGAGGCAAAGCCAGTCCATAATAGCTGGAATCCTGCATAGTTTAGTTTTCTCCCAAGGCTAACACGTCGACTCCCGTGAAAAGCCGTTGCTACGCCACTGTAGGACCTGATAACATGCTGTGTAGAAACAGCTTTGTTGGAGCCAGAAAACATTTAGACCTGCAAGACGTGGATCCCTGAAGACTGTAGCCGGACACCACTTATATAGATCAAAAGATATGCATCTGCTAAAATAGCTCAACGTCTGGACCTCAGTACTTTTAAGGATGCATGGAAGACATGGAAACTGATGTTCATAGATGCTCCAGTCTCACTGAGCCTGTGCTATTTTTGACAAATTGGCAAAATATCTTTACACCTGAAGTCTAATTACTGCCAAAGATGGTTCTACAAAGTATTGACCAGAAGTGACTCATCGCATATGAACACAGAAAATGTAAAGCTGTTAAGGTTAAAAATATGGTTTTCCAATACACTTCTAAACAAATTGGTCTGTAAATCTGTTGAACCAAAAAACGAAGTTTGAGGAAATACTCTGAAGATATGAGCAGCTGTGATAGAACCATCCCAACCATCTTATGGTGAAATATTTTCAGATAGACCCTGCATTAGCTCTGATCAGACATCTGGCCTGCTCCTATTTGCTTTTAGGTTTGCCGTTTTTTTAGGGATTTACCAAAGATTTGCTGACCTTTATTGCTTGATATTTGTTTTGGCAAGACTGTCAGACTCCGTCTTTACTGATAAACATCCTTGTGTTGCTTTTCTTTGATGGTCATTATTTAATCAGCCTTCCTTCAGTGACCAGCAAACTATTTGATCCTAGCCTCTGCCTGGTTTGGTGTGTACTCACACCGTCCTGCAGGGACGAATCTTGTGATAAACGATAATGCTGTTTGTTGACATCGCCTTAAATGCTCCACCAGTACACAACATCACAGAACTTGACTTAAGCCTTGTTCCCACCGGCCTGGCCATCTGAGTAACTTCATACGTGTGTGTGTTTCTGTGTGTGTTTTAGCCTTTCTCATCTTTTAAGGCCCATTTTTATCAAGGTTTAGAGACTACATGTAGAACTAAGGTGTGAATTTAGTTAAGTTTAGGTTTAGGGTTAGCTATACTGATAAGGAATGTCTGTGTGACGATACAATGATGTATTGGGAGTGGGGAAAGGGGGGGGGGGGGGGGG
>JAVLVB010000364.1:696339-714024 GCA_032876305.1 Orestias chungarensis | reverse complement strand
AGGTGAAGGAGCTTTCCAGTTCAGCAACAGCCTCATGCATCAGGTGTCCAACACTGATGTTATTTTAGCCACAGTTATTCTGCCTCCCACCACCTCTACTGGATCGAGGTGGCATCTTAGGACCAAGCTGACCTTTCTGATTAGTTTATCTAACTGCTCCCTCTTAGCTATAAATAGTTTGTTTTTTTTGCCCCACCCGATGCCACTGCAGAGTCAAAAAGGTCTTTAGAAGCATCCCCTGCGCTTCAACCTGCTGAGGTTGTCTAGTCCTGTTATTTTGTTCAGGTCAAACCCTAGATATTTGACTAGTACAGGAGTACACTATCACAATATTCGCTCCTTAGATGTTTAACTTCTAAGGATAGCATCTTGGGGAGTTAGTGGAAAATTCTGCAGTGTACAGCGTTAAAAGCAACAGCGCCAGCCCGGTTCCTTTTGGGGTTTGTAGTGCAGAAGAGGTTGTCAGAGACACAGCCCTGTTGCTTTAAATACTGAGGGCAGGCAGTGAGGTACTGCAGGCTCCATCGGGACATTTGGTAGTCCACCACTGGCAGATGCAACTGTGTTAAGCTTTGATGAAGCACTCTTTAAATGTCATGTGTGTAGGCAGGCAGGGAGAGCTTTATTCTAAAAAGTAGCTCAGAGATGCATTATTGCGTCAGAGGAGCTGCAGAGATCCGCACCACTGGTGAGGATCTGGACTGAGCAACTATTATTTTTGGAACTCCCCTATCGGAATTTATGGGAAAAGTGGGAATGAAGAAAGTCATTGTTGATCAAATCAGTTAGGATTCAGACCAAACTTCATGTCTGCAACATTCTCCATTTATATGAAAACGCTCCAATTCATTCTGAACACATTATCTCATCATGAAACATGGTAGTGGCACTTATTTAATATAGGGATGTTTTTCTGTAGTCAGGACTGGGTGGCTGGTAAGAGTTCAACACGTTGCAAAGGCTTGATTTTCATTTTCCTTGTTTTTTATGGAATTGGAAATGGTTTATATTAGAGGTTATTCATGTTTTAAAATAGTTTAGAAAGTCAAAATCTAAGTCCAGCAGAGAAATTTAGTCTTTTAAAATTGATTTTCACAGAAGCTCTTCTTGCATTTTGGACTTGAGCTATTTTTTTTTTTAGGAAAGTGGGCAAAACATTTAGTGTCTAGTTGTGCAAAGCTGGTAAAGATGGCAGCAGTAGAATTTATGAAGTACTGACTTAAGTTCACAGTCATGTTTGTGGAAACCTGAGTAAAATTTAAATCATTGCAAGTAGTTTGAATATATTTGCAAGGCACACTAACATGGAGCACAGGGACAAGCTGTTGAGAGCAGATGTTTATCTCCGCCAGAAATGTTTGAATTCACTATAAATCTCTCCATGGAATTAAGTTGCAAATAAACTTTTTTTTACACAAGAATCTGTGAAGAAAAATACATTTGCAAACCCCCTGAACATTAGGACACCAGCAGCGTTTAAGATACAATCTCAGTTACCTTTTTACTCAGTGGAGTTCACTGGACTCTTTCAATCTCACACTCGATTGCAAAGGTGCACAGGCGACTTAGTCAGATGAAGTAGAGGTAGTTTTCCCGCTTGTGTGACCAACCAACCACACTGGTCACTGAAATGAGAGCGGATGGTGGAAGAATTCTCATAAAATGTCTCAAAGCCAGGAAGAAAGATAGAAAAGGTTGAGGGGTGGCAAGTGTGTACCTGTGTTCTAATTTGATTTCCAGTGGTTTGCACATCTGCATGCAGCTATGACACCCAGAAAGTAGTAATGTCATTTAGCTTTCAGTCAAGCCTAAATTTCCTGCCCGTATGTAATACACAAATAAAAAAACACTGCAGGCCTCCTTTCTGCCTGACTTTATATGCTTGACCCAACTCCCGTTTGTCATACCTTTATTTCTTTGCCTTGTTCCTTTACTCCCCGTTTGCAGCCGGAGCATGGCGGGAATCATTCCACCAGAACCTGTGACACTCTTTAATGACGTGTCAGGGCAAAATGTCATTGCTCTGCTGCCGGTGAAAAAAAAAGAAAGAAAAAAGTAGTAAAGGGCAGGAAGCCTTGAGAGAACCGTTTGCATTCAGCCGAGCATGCGCCACATGTCTCTTTGTGGGTTTGTGGTTCTGTGAATGTGCCATGAGTTGTAAGCTGCAGGCTATAGAGTGGAAAAGTGGCATATTGAAGACGCTGGGTAAATAATATGCAATTTTCCCTTTCCACTATGCTGTCAATAACAACCGATGGCACCGGGAAATGGGGCCCGGACATCGCTTAGAGACAGTAGGAGCATTTGGGCGTTGGAGCCGGTTTTACTATGAGACACGAAGCATCGGAATTTAAGTCAAGAGTCCTTTCTTTTTTTATGTGTATATCATTGAACGCGTATCATTCTGTGAGTGTTGGTCTCTCGAAGAGTGTAAATGAAAAAAGAAACTACTAAAGCTTTAAAAGAAACTAATATAGCCTCTCAGCAGAGGAGTATCCGCAGAATTTATAACCGGAGCGGTGGGAAAATAACTTTGGTGTCCTTATTGACTCTCTTCTTCTATTTTTTAAATAAGGACACAATGGCTTTATATATATATATATATATATATAAATATATAGCTGTGCACAATTTTTTATTTATTGTTTAATGGCTGCTAAGATCACTGGGACTGCAGATGCATAACACAGATTATATTAGGGCTTCTGTATTTTATTGTTAAAACTTATTTTATTAATTTAAATCAGATCTTAATGGCTTACAAGGCAGAACTGGTATTTGTGTAGAAACAAATAAAAAAGTTTAAGAAGCCACGCCATGTGTCCCGAAGTTGCTGACAGAGCCCCTCCATTCTTTTACCCAGCAGGCCTTTGTGGGACGACCACAGACACGTCGCTCTTATTATAAACTACCCAGCTCTGCCAAATCGTTTCATAGGGCTTCCATTACGCGCACACTTCAACGTATTTCAGAAAGGATCCTATCTTGCCAGGTGACTGAGCTTGACAAAAGAGGCTGATTAATTGGCTCTTTGGAAAGTGGCCAACTGATGTAACAGCGTCAAAGGACAGTTAATGGTGCATTTCCATGATAAAAAAAGGCCAGCCTTGTCATTAAAGAGAACCTGCTGTCCACTCATCAGAAATAGCAACAGCCAAAGCTGACATTTGCAGTTTTCATGCCAAATTAATGCAGTTAAAGGTATTAGTTCTTATACTGTGCTGCTGATGATTTGAAATGTGTTTTTTTTTGTCTGTGTGTATGTGCCAATCATCTGCTGATATAGGAACTTTCTGCCCCCATCGGCACTCATTAAGCAAGAAGGGAGGAAAAAAAACGTTTTCCCAGAACAAATTATGTTATCATTATGTAGTTGGTGTATACAATTATTAAAGGGAGGGAAACGCTTTGAGGCTGAGCATTGATATGAACTGAATTTCCCTCACTGTTTCACAATCCATTTACTTCCACATCCAAAAATGACCCCTCCATGTCAAGCATGGCTTTTAATTTAGCGATTTGTGCTTTTAGGCTCTGACTTCAAAACGGAAGCTTATGATCATCTTAAAGCCCTGCAGGAGCGTTTAATCTGCATTGTGATGAAATTGGTTTTGTGTCAAACTGATCGCCCATGTACAGGCGTTCCTAGACAGTCTTAAAAGGTTTCCGATATCTTCTCTAGCAATTAATAGGTCTTTTGATTTAAAAACTGAGTTTCTAAATCCATAAACTAAAATTTACAAGCATTTTTTGGGGGGGCAATTAGGAACTTTTTACCAGAAAGTTTTAAAACCTGCTTTAAAATCTAATACAAATACAATAATACAAATTTGAAAGGAACCCTATTTTGAGCAGAAATCTGGGGTTTTACAGAATGAATCCATCATAAAGGAAACGTGTACGGCTGTCTGTAATCACTTTAAAAAAAAAACAGAGCAAAGCAGGATAGATTGATGCTATGGATAGTGTTTACTGCTCTCCTTGGAGCACAAAGCCACAAGGGGATTAACACAAAACTCTTAGGTCGTCATTGTCTGTATACACGTTAGAAGCCTAAACATTTACACGCGTGCAGAGCTGTATTTGTGTATGCGCCTGTGTACGGCCGGCATGTTCAATACGGGGATCCGATGCAGAGCCGTAAATCCCGGATGTCCCTTCTCATCGGTGTCCTTTAACGTCCTCCCGGCCTCAATCCTGATGGGTGCAGCCATCTGAATTGCAGCCAGTCAAGCGTGGCAGCTGGATATCCAGAGGCGTTTTATCTCCTCTGGGCTCACTTATGAACTCTGAAGAGATGCATGAGCGGTGTCATTTATGGAAAAATAATGAATGAACTGCTTTATGTGTTGTTTTCCCATTTAAAAGGAACAGCAAATGTGTTCTGTTAAAAAATGCATTTAACTTTTATACCCCTAGCATTTTTTTAGATATTTTGTTATATAAAATTCACAAAAAAACACTTTTTGTTTTGATTTTATGTAACATACAGTATAAGATCGACAAGGTATACCAATGTGAAGAAATGGCTGCATGTTTTTTTGGCGGTAAGTCTGTACCAGATTCCAGTTACCCTGCTGGTAAAGACCAAGAACTGCCACCACCATGAGGGTGGTGTGTTTAGTTTTTCAACACATAAAAGTATTTTGAATGTAACTTTGATCTCGTCTGACTAGACCACCTGCTTTTATATGTTTGCCATGTCCCGTGCAGAGATTGGGGCAAAAAATACATCTTAGATCTTTTGCAGATTTCTTAAGCAGATTTGGTCAGTAGCGTATATGCACTCACTGATGTGTTAGCAATCTCGTTTCCCTCCAAATTTTATAATTATGGATTCCCCTGCTGGCTAAAAAATGCTTTGATAAAGGGAATAATCAGTGAAGTAATCAGTAATCGGTTCGGTACGAAAAGCTAGCCTCCTCCTCCCAGTGCCAGGTCTCCCTCTAAGGTAGGAAGTGATTTCCTCTTTTCAAACAGAGATCTACCTGTTTTTTATCTGGTTTATTTTTCTGTTTGGTTCATATTAAGGTCAGTTATGGTTATTATCATCATGCAGATTGGTGTGTGTGTGTGTGTGTGTGTGTGTGTGTGTGTGTGTGTGTGTGTGTGTGTGTGTGTGTGTGTGTGTGTGTGTGTGTGTGTGTGTGTTTGAGAGAGGTGTCTAATGGTTGTATGACAACAACTAAACGTGTTGTGAGGGTAGTTACTGCGGGCTGGAAATGATCTGTGGGGGTTTGCGATGTTGACACTGCACTGGTAGATCTCAGGAGGTCGGCTACTTGAAAAGTAGATCTTTGGACAAAAAAAGGTTGGGCACCCCTAGCTTAGAGGTACCAGAGTATCATTTATCCTTCCACCCCCCCGATGATGTTCTGCTTTACGTCAGTAAATCACATAAATTCCTGACTAAATAGATTGACTTCTTTTAACAATGCAAAACACAAATAGATCATATATTTAATAATTTAGTAATACAAGTATTCATTTTGAAGGTTTTACTTTGTGTTATCAGAGAAAAGGGATTTAAATACAAATGCAGGTCGAGCTTTTACAATTTCATTTCTACAAATATAATAAATGATTGATGTATGCTTTTTGTCTGCCACTTAAAAAATCATTTAGTTGGTCAGCAACCTAAAATCCCAATCAGAATTTGCAAAGACATTTAGGGAATTTACGGAGTTTTTTATGGCAAGACACTAATGATTCACTTACTGGAGGCATGCTGGCAACCAAACGAATTGAAGGGTGCTATGTGAGAACATGTTTTTGTCAGCAAAATGTTTTTTTGATTAAAACAGTGGTAGGAAGCTTCTCTTTTTTTCTTTTTCATGAATGAAGTCAAGCTGAAATAAGCCTCGGAGGAGAACACATGGCACCTGTCAGTAGTTGCTCAGGGCAGCGTTCAGCGTCTGTCCTCCGCTACGTCTCACTCCATCTCCCTTCCATGCTTCTGGCAAATAAGCACACATTGTGGTGAAGTCACAAGAGGACATAAACAGTCTCAGCTAAGCATCGCTTGGATTCAAAAAAGTACCATTTGGAAAAGCATATTTTAATCATCCATAATATAATGACAGATGAAGTCACATGATTGTTTTTTTTTTGTTTTTTTTTCTAACAGAAACCTACGTGTAAAATCAAGTATAAAAAGCTGAAGCCATGTTGGAGTAATTACGGGGCCTCTGTGCAGCGCTTGCTTCCATTTACAGGAATTCCTTTATATTTCCCCCTGTAATGTGTTTTTTAGGCTCCAGGTTGTCCATTATTTTTTACTCTAGAACATGCGACTATCTGTTAAGAGCAAAGCAAATAGGAGTCTTTGTCCCACTTATTGGAACCTGCACTGAATCATCTCTCACACACACACACACATGCGCACGCATAGTAAGAGGCGTTAGTCCTCGCTGACAGTAGCGGAATGGGAAATGCTCAGCCGACATTTGTCATCTGTGTTAGTGGACCCCCGGCTGCTTCTCTGCTTCTTCTGACAGATCTTAGAAGCTCCCAGTTAGATACTTTATCCTTCCCTTTCACCTTTTCATTTCTGCTGTCTACCTGCCTGAATATTTCTTTCTCTCCAAGCCTGAAAAAAAAGGCAGGAAAAAATAAAGAAAAAAGAAACCGTGCATGTTGGTTCCTCGGCCGTGGCTTTTCCTCAATCTTTAGCAATGATTGAACATTGACCTGACTGGGAGGCTCGCTTTTTCTGCCGGCACCATAAACATTGGCCTTCTGTGTTTTTGCACTTGGTCAGTGTGTGTATGACTTAGAAACCATTACAGTTTTAAGGTCACACATTAATTAGATATCATATCATAATATGAGGGGATATTCATAAGGATTCTTAGAAACGTCTCCTGTTCGGTGGACGCAGACAGGAAGACGTGTGGGCCGACAAGCTTAAAGAAGTATCACCATATGCTGTCAGTCTCCTGTGGATAACTTCCATGTGTTCAAAGTGTTAAAAACATATTGAATTCCCCATTAGAAATGTGGCAGATTGTATCAATGAGGCGTATTTTCTTGCAGATGGCATACTAACTGTTTAAGGATCTTTTTCCTGCCTACTGTGTTTAAAACCACTGAAGCATTAGTGGGATGAATAGCTGTGATGATGTAAATCAAAGCTCAAAACATATATTTGGACGTATTTACTAAATGTTCCAGGGATAGGGTCAGGGTTTGCTGAAGACATGGTCAGAGTTGGAGAGGAACTAAGCAGGAAGCTGGTCCCCTTTCATCCGGCCACAGAGAGATCTTATCTTTCACATGCCTGAGTGTCTGGAGCACTCTCGTTTTACCTGTACCCGTCACACACATGCACACAAATGGCACAGATGACCATTAAAAGCTTTTAGCACACTGTTTGTAAGGGATGCATTCACTGTGTGCACTTTCAATGCTTCGTGGGGACACTGATAGCACACTCTAGTTGCTATCACAGTTCTGACGCTGAAAAGGATTCAGACTTTAAATACCCACACTGCCACTTATCTTATCGCTTATGTTTTAAAATACGGTAAAAGGTCAGCGTTTGGTTTAGCGTGAAGCATGGGAACAGGAAACACAGCGAAAGATCCTATTTTTGCTCAAAATTTAAAAAGTGGTCCACACTGGAAAATGAATTGGCTCATTTAGGACAACGAAGCATTTCTTGAAAGTCTGAGCTTTAAATAGTATTACAGGGATTTGATGTTTGATGTGAACAACACACACATATATGTGGGTTGTCCAGTTGACATGCTACCGTTTCTTTCTTCAGGCGACAGTAACATCACTACTCCTTGCTAAAGGATGACTCATTGATGAATATACCTTTACCAAAATTGTTCATGGTGTATAAGTGGCTGTTTAATAAATTGAATGCTTTGCTTTGAAAGCTTTAAATTTTATGTGCAGTGATTCAGCTGCTCTTTGCACTGCTTAGGTCAGCTAGGCTTGTCTAAGCAACATTTGCCCAGTAAAGGCCGTTTGCTTCAGACGTGTTAAAGGAAGTGAAGGACAATTCGATTATAGGAAGAATGGCAGATAACAAAGTCCCCATCTAATAACACTGCTTAGCTCTGAACACAAAAATAAGCTTTCAGGTTTAAAAATTGAGATGACGGTGCTGAAAAAGGTTTTGGGAGTTGAGTTAGCTACTCTAAAGTGGATAATAATAATAAAAATACTAAAAAGAGGAATCTAGAATCAGATTTTGGTTACATTACCATCTTCACTTTAGGTACGCTACCTTAAAAAAACACTACTATTTGGTCAAATGTCTCCCTTTAATGCACCGTTTATGGATGCGTAAACATTAAATACAGTATATTAAATGATATTAGCATACTTAGTCTGAGCATTCTTTTGTCTAATAGTACTCATATTTATCTTGTAAAGTATGTGTATTTTTCTTAAACTGCACAGTAAGTTAACTGGTATTTTTTTTTATGCTAATACACAAACTGCTAAATGACCAACGATAACTTTATCCCATAGCTAGCAGGTCAGTGCCCAGAGTTTCGCTCCTCCGCACTTAGAAAGCCTCTAAAACTCACGGCCAAGTCTTTGTTCTCCCAAGTCGGTGGTTTTCGACAAAAGTTAATGAAGTGAATGTCTGACGTTGATTTTAGTAGAACATGATTTTTTCCGCTTTATCTTAAAAAAAAAATACATTGGCATTGATTCACAAAAAAATAAAAAATAAATAAAATGAATAAAACCCGCAAAGCCAAATCTTTTCAAAAAGATAACAGCCTTGAGAAGACGGAATGTCTTTTTTTTCCCGTTTGCTTTTCTTTTTTTCTTAAAATGACTGAAGTAAAGCAGGACTCCTCTTATTTATTTATTTCTTCGTCTTCTTGGTCTGGCAGTTTCTATCTGAATATTAAGAAGAACTCTCTCTGATTTGCATGGCGTTATGCGCGTGTGTGGGAGGGAGACCACAAAGCAGGAATGGAGGTGTATAGAGAGAGAGAGTAAAAAAAGGTAGTGGGCGTTCTAGTTGGCCATTTAGAATTAGCGATGCCGAGTAATTGTCTGTTCTTGTTTAATTTATTCATTTTAAGAGGGAGAAACGGAGGGATTTGAAAAGTCAGTGAGAGCCCAGTATATTTATACATATATAAAAAAAATCAACTTACAGACAGCATCTACAATGGGTTTTGTCTTCTAGGTACTTCCTGTCATATTTGCAGGTATTCCAACTGGATGCGACCGTCTCTCGTACTTTTGTTCTCCTGTCAGCCTTGTCTTCACGCCTTGTGCTTAATGGGCGGATATGTTCGTGTTTGTGGACGCCGAGAGTCTTTGGCTTTTTGCAAAGACCAGATGCTCTGTGAGGTAGTTTTACTGCCGTTAAATGCTATTTGGCAAGCAAAAAGAGGCTGTAACAGATGTGGGTTAGTACGGAGCTCACGCATGGAAATGGTTTAGTGGGATGCTTTTCTTTTTCACACATATAAATAGCTTTTCACAGTTCAAAGAATACAAACTGTGTGCTGCTAAGAACTGGTGTGGTTGTGTGTGGTTTTACAGTGTGCTGTGTCGCTGCGTCGGGCTTGTCTTTTATAAACAAACCTTGTTCTTGCTGTTTAGGCCTTCCTTGTTAGAGCAAACCAACTTCCTGTTGTTTGAGACGCCAAGCATCGGGAAAAGCCTCTTTGGAAACACATGAGTATCTGTAACAGTTAGTCTACGGTTTCCACAGTAATAAGTTGTTTCTCAGTACTGATTTATAAGAAATGTGGTCTAGTTCATCACTACATTATTTTGTTGTTATAAGGTTTTAGTCCTGAATAACCAAGTATTACAAAAATGTAAATTCTTAAACTATTATATATTACAAAAAATATCAGTGTACACCAGAGATGTTTTATATACCTTTGGGGTATTTAAGTGTTCTTGATTTATTAAGTTTTTTGTGTGTTCGACAAGCGCCAAGTAACAGACAATGGTGAAGTTGAAGGAAAATGAGTAGGGTCTAATTTTATCTCAGAGAAGTTTGGCATGAATTTTTATGCAATGCGTTCACTTTTTTACGCTAAACATCTGCTCTGGGGAGATTTGTTGGAGAAAATAAAAAATATATAATGCCGATCGAGAAACACAGCACACCACCATGGTTACACGCAAGGAACTGGTTCCTATATCACGGAAAAGGTGTTCACAACTAAAAGGATAAATGTATAGAGGTCAATACTAAAAGAAACCTTTTAGAAACTGCTAAAAAACTCGGACTCACTTCTCTTTAAGAAAATGACCCCAAACACAGAACAGAACGTTCAGTCAAAGTCGAGGCCTAAATGTATTTTAGAATTTCTGGTTTAGTCTTGAGCAGAGACTTTCAAAGAGACCATGTCTTAGCAACTGTTCAAAGAAAGGCTATGACTGATGATAACAACCGTTTCTATTGTTTTTCTCTCTTTTTTTTTTGCAAATTATAAAATCACATCTAATTTGTCAGGTTACTTGTAGTCATTAGGTGGAGGGTAATTCACATACCAAACAGATTACTGCTCAATTTTTGACCCAACACAAAGGCACAAAATGCTTGTTTGCACAAATGCACTGTTTTTGGGTAAATATGAATAACCAATTGCCGAACAAGGTGTTCCATCGACCAACCTGTGCGTTCTTTAAGAACGCACAGGTTGATTGGGTGAATTCAACATTGTGTTTATGGGGTGATTTTTTGTTGTTTTTTTTCCCAGGATGATTACTTTAAATTTCAAAATGCAATTAAAAATGTGCGTTTTCAACGTAAGGAGAACACGTGGGCTCCCCAAGCAGAGAAACTAAAACATTTCAAGGCAAGAGCTGGAGGTAGTAAAGCTGGGTTTATATGTAAAAATCCACACAGACTTTAAAATAAGTATATTTTATTCAAACTCTGATGGAAAAGCTAAAGACAAATATAGCTTAAATGTCACAAAAGATTTTTCCATCCCGGTCTACAGGCAGGTGAAAAAGATTAGCTTTTCTGGAAAGTGTTTCAAATTCCTGAAGACATTTTTATGTGGAAGTCAAATTATGTTGGAGAAATAAATGTTCCCATGTTTCAGTCCATGAATTGCCAATTTAACAGTAAAGGTTTGATAAAAGAACCAAAATTTTTCAAAGAAAAACGATTTAGTCATAGTGAAGTTCCTCTAAAGGGTTTTAAGGTTTTAAATGTTTTGTTTTTTTCAGTACAAAATTGTAAGAAATAGTTAGCTTTGAAAGAGGGATATAATTCTGTCACAGCTTGTCCCATTCATTTTCTATAAGGAAAAGGAATTGTACATTTTTCAAAAAATGTAAAAGTTAGTACAATAAGTTATGGTACATATCTACTGAATTTCTAAAAGGTTAAATGGTTTGGATTTAAAAAGCTGATTTTTAAGATAGAGTTCAAGATACATTTGTACATGTACCTTGCAGTATTCTTTTATTTATTTATATATATATATATATATATATATATATATATATATATATATATATATATATATATATATATATATATATATATATATATATATATATATATATATATATATATATATATATATATATATATATATATATATATATATATATTTTTGCTTTGCCACCTGGCTGAAATTGTCCCACATGCACTTTAATTTTGTCCACGGGGTCAGAACAGTCAGTAGGGGACCTACTTTATCTGTATCAGATGTGACCACATTTTCTGAGGAGGACACATAGTCTTTATTTTTTTTTCATTTGATTTTTCCTAAAAGTTACAACATCAGATTTTTACTTTTAATATTTTCTGAACAAAATAGGTGAGTAAGTTTCCAGCAGACACGAAAAAAAGTAGTTTCAACAGAAGTTCAGGAGTTAGCCTAAAGCCTAATCCCTCACCCCCCCCCCCCCCCCCCCCCCCCCACATTTAAATGTGCAATGAATGAGTAACTACTGTGCAAATCCTCCACTACTCTCATTAATTGAAACTACTGGCTAATCTGGAGCTCAGAAGTCTCTATACAGGAGTTTTTCAGAAGTCAACAGAGCTTGCGTTGACTATATCCTCTTCGGCTTCCTAGGTTTGTGCTGCAAGCAAGTGCAAGTGTCCATGTGGCTATTGAGTTGTTTGTTTAATAAAGTGTGCTGTGTGCATTGGAGGGTGAGGAAAAGCAGACGTTGCCAGATGCAGGACAGTATTTGGCTGCAAGCGTGCTCGTAGACAGGAAATGTCATCTGCAGAAAGTTCTGATTCCTGTGGAAGCATCAAATCCGCTCTCATCTCTTCTTGTCTTCTTCTCTTATTGCTTAAGCATACTGTTTTTATTCTTGGCCGTCACTCATCATATTTTTTCCCTCTTTATGTACCCACTTATATTGTTGTGTCATATCGGTTCATTCTACTGTCATCATTGCCTCTCAGGCATTGGTTGTTGTTTTTTTGGGTTTTGTTTTTTTCTCTCTGTTTGGTCGTATGAGTTGACGACATTGCAAGAGAACAAATGGGACACATGGAAAAGTAAAAAGACCTCAGGTGGGAGCAAGAGCTTCCCAGGCAGAATGTCAGCTTAGTATCCCCCTGAATTATGTTTCTCACAGTCTGTTGTTTTGTTGCTCTCTCTGCCCGGCTCGGTCACTTGGTTCTGAGCCATGGGGTCAGGGAGGTCAGCCTCCACCCAGCTCCCTGTCGCTTTGTCCAAGCTTGTTTACAGCTTTTGCTGTCGACTCTCGCAGGGACACACATACACTCGCACACAGAGAGCAGAAAAAAATATATACCCATAAACAAAGCATCCTCAGTAACAATGTATCCTGCAACTGTATAAACACTACAAATGAAAAATAGGTGTTGATCATTCACATTAGATTAAAATGTGTTGGTAGAAGTTTAAATATGTATGAGTTGCAGGTACTGCAACATACTAAACCTTGAATTGTAAATGATTGTAAGGTCATATTATGAGCTTTTGAACCAGTCTTTCTACTGAAATTTGAATAACACATTTTTAAGCCAAAAGTGAGTCAAATTATTCTTTTCAACTGTTTTTTCAAAAGAAAAACGCTTTCTCATAGCACTTCAGTGTTTTGGGATGAACGGATTGTGATTATGGGGAACCAGGTTTTAATTTCACTGCAATAAGAACACTTTTCTTCCATCCAATGAAAGATTTAATTTGGAAAATGAAAAAAATCAGCGTTAGAAGTCGGAAGTAAGAATGCTTCAATGCTTCATTTGAGAACACCCCCGAGAAACTAAAATCACAATATTAAAGCGTGACTGCCCTGAAAAGGTTTTAAATGTAATTTCCGCTTCTTTCTCCCTACATGTGTCCTTTTGGACATTAAATTAAAAGAAGGCCCTCCCAAGTTGTGCCTATAGTGATAAGTTTGATAGTTGAAAGGATCTGGAATTTGACACTATATGTTCTATCGTTGTATGAACATTTTGTCCTGCACATGTGGGAAAATTTAAATGGCAAGATGGCTCTATAATGAACTGCAGCTTTGATGGTTTGCCATAGAGAGAGACTAAACTAATGGCTTGGCTGCTGCCAAGTTTCAACACACTATTAGAGGAGCGTTTTATCAGACTTGATGGCATCTTTTTTATCTTAAATTTAAAAAAGTTTTTTTGACTAATTCTGTTTCATGTAACTTTTCTCTGTCCTCAGCATTTGTCCGAGCTCCTGGCGGTGGTTCGTCTTCCCTTCATACATCCGTCCTATCTGTTGAATGTTGTGGACAACGAGGAGCTGATCAAATCATCAGAGGCATGTCGGGACCTGGTCAACGAAGCCAAGCGGTACCACATGTTGCCCCATGCACGGCAAGAGATGCAGACCACCAGGACCCGACCAAGACTTTCTGCAGGTACACACAAAGAAGAACTGGTCTACATCATCCTTGGCCTGGCCTTTGAGAAATATGCATGATCAGATTCACATAAAACTGATTTAAAAAACATTGTTGGCAACTCCACACCCACACACACGTCTACTATTCATGTTTTACAGCATCCCTGTGGTGGAGAGGTCAGGTCTGCATAAGGAGACACTGACCTGCCTGTGTGTTCTATTGATTTTAGCCTGCAACTGGAAAGAAATATTTTACTGTTCCATAATGTTGATGCTTCATATTTTATAAATTTCAGTAAAGATATTGCTTTCCTCTGTCTCCCGGACCACAGCTACAGCCGGCAAAGCTGATGGGAAACCATCGAAGCTCTCACTATATTTAAAAAGATACAGCCATATGTTAGTACCTTAAAAAAAAGTTGTGTAACAATCACATATTTTTAGTGTATTGTGTTGTGTTTTTGGTGATAGACCTACACGAAGTAGCACCTAGTTGTATGGTAAAGTAAAAGGCAGGCTTTGGGCTTAAATCCTTTTATCAATAACAGGTTATTATACGCATTTGTCTCCTCTGAGTTATTAATTAGTAGAAGTATCTCTACACATCTACAGACCGACAGATTTGGGCTGTGTTATTGAAAAAACGCCTTAATCACATTTTGGTTGTACTAAGAACATCACTGAACAGGATTTTTCTAATCTTGCCACCTCAATTGGCTGGGATGACAAGCACTTCAGTTTTGGAGAGGTTAAAAGTACTTACTGTAGGTTTTGTTCGGGAACAGAATACCAGAAGACCCTCCTCCACATGTTTGTGTCCTTTAAATGGCTTCCGACAAACTGGACTACGCTTCCAGATGTGCTGAAATATTTTTTTTTAATTTTAGTCAGTAGACTGAATAGTCCTCCTTAAAATGATCAAGCCTTTTGGTTTTGTTTCATTTCCACAACTTTCTTTTTTTTTCATATGTACTTAAAGGTATTTGTCTAACGCCTGTAGACAGTAACTGTTTGCATACTAAGTATACTCACATGTGGGGAGTAAATGGAGTCATTGAAACTTGCAAATTATTATTCAAAGAAAATGTAAGAACGTTTTTGGGGTATAAATACTTTGTGAACCACTGCACCTATTAAACACCTAATGACTTTCACAGACTGGGTGGCGACACTCAGGCGTTTCTAATGCAACCACCCAAACATTTGCTTTTCAGCAGCTACTGTGTTTTGTTTAAAGACCTTGTTTGTTTACATTGTTAAAATCATAGAATAATTCATGAAACTGTAATGGTACTGGCAAATTGCTTTTGGCCGCAAGATGCGTGGGGTTTCTTCCATGGGGTCGTCCAGGACCTCATTCTTTCCCCCGTAAAGAGCTGCCTAATTATACTGTCTGCGTGGTATTATGAGTATTTGGGCCAGCGAACCTTACCTTTCAGCTGAAGTTATTTTCTGCCTAGCAGAATAGGGATAATTGCCTAACAAATGGCACTTTACGGTAAGGTTGGTTTACCAGCAAATGCTATTGTCCAGCCGGTGCGTTTATTTGCCAGTAAACAAACATTTAAAAAATTGCATTAGGTCAGTATGTCTGTATCTTTAATTGCCTTTAATGTCGTCTCAAGAGGCTCCATAAAGATTCACTGGCCTCTGGAGAAAAGATCTTTGTGGCATTTCGGGTACTCATCGTCGTCCCATTACTCATCCACGATCCAGTAGTTCCTCTTTGTTTTCAGTAGTTTCTTGAAGCGTTTCCTGTCAAGGCCCATTTTTTAGTGCTTTGTATGTGCATATCTTATGTTGTCGACATCCACATTATGCAGGCTGAAGTGTTCACTTATTCACACTCTATCATGTTCTGCACAACAAAATTGTTTCAGTGTATCAATGCTGTTAGACTGAATAGATTCATGATACATGTTATGCAAAGGACTTATTGATTAAGAAATATATATATACAAGTTTTCTTTCCCGGTAACATTTTGAGCTCATTTAAACTTGAGGTCGTTATTATAACTGACTCCTTGGGCTTCCGTCAGTGTGTACTGCTGGAAGAGAAATACAGTGGAAACCAGAAATGAACCTACACTGAATAAAAAGACCCATACTCATTGGTTTCTAACTGTCCCAAGTTTTCCCTGTTTTAGGTCAGTTAGAATTAGTAA
Source organism: Orestias chungarensis (assembly GCA_032876305.1). Lineage (NCBI taxonomy): Eukaryota > Metazoa > Chordata > Actinopteri > Cyprinodontiformes > Cyprinodontidae > Orestias > Orestias chungarensis. The sequence continues at coordinate 698,048 of JAVLVB010000364.1, read as the reverse complement.
AATTATTTCAATTCCACAATAATAAGAGAAATAGGTCAGAAATGTATTTACGAATGTCTTCAAACTCAAAAGCTTACATACATTTCATCAGTTATATTGCCTGGGAAACACATGACTTGGGTCAAAGGTTTTGGGTTGCCCTTTACGAGCTTGCAACAGTAGTTTGCTAGAGTTTTGACCCCAGTCTTGCTGACAGAACTTCAGCATCTCTTTGACTTCTGTCTGATGTTTCTGTAGCGTGTTTTCCTACCGGGGTTTATAGTGCTGTGAAAAACGGTTTGATCCCTTAGTGTTTTTTTTATTGTTTATTTTACCTTTAAATAGGAGTTTAAATCCAACAAAGATTAACCAATTGCATACTAAATCATTGTTTGCAATAAGGATAATGTTTATTTAGGGAATACTATTATTCTAACCAGCCTCGCACCAATCTAGAAAACGTTTTTGCCGGCATTGAGTCATCATGTTAATTTTGAGCCAAGTTTTGTTTCACTAGCCACATTTTAATGCCTAAACAGAACAAGTCTGGCAACATACAAAGATTTTAAAAGTTCCATGTCACCCCTCTGTTCATTGCGCTTCACTGGTTACCCCTGGCTGCCTGAATCAAATTCAAGTTTCTGATGCTAGCCTACAAATTGCTTAAGGGTACGACTCCTGTCAACTTGAATACTCTTGCAAAGGCTTATGTCACAGCTCCGTGACATCGGCATAAATGGATTGTCGTCTAGCAGTGCCAACAACACGTTTATGACAATTTAGTTTTCTTGTGCTTTTGGTGGAATGACCTACCAAGCAACACAAGAACAGCAGTATCCCTGTCTGTCTTCAAGAAACTCTTAAAGACATACCTCTTCAAAGAGCATCTCCTATCCTAACACTTACCCATACCTCTACACTCCCTCACTACCCTTTCTGTACTTCCCTCCATCTCTTCACTGTCACTTACTGACTCTGACTAGGAATTTTCCTCTAGATACCCTAGCTTATGGTCATATTGATAAAAACTGTTACATTGTTTCTACTTTGTAAGTCGCTTTGGATAAAAGCATCAGCTAAAGGCATAAACATTAACATAAACATAAAATACATTTCTCATCACATTTCTCATCACATGGTCTAAAAGAATACATAGATAAATTAAGATTGGATGAGAAAAAAAAAAGTGTTGACATTTATCCGTCTGTAAAAGGTTTTATGACTCACCAACAACCTAAAACATTAACATCTAAAGCTTTGTACTTCTTAATTGGTAGCTCTGTCAAAGTTAGTGTTGATAATTCAAGAATAGGATATTGAAGAGACATAAGAATAATACAGAATTGAAAGAAGGTGAAAGCCACGTCTGACCAAATGGGAAACCGAAAGCTTTGTGGCAAACGAAATAACCTTTTCAAAAGGTGTGAGGGTGATTGGATCTTGTATAAAAATAAACATGCATTTTCGTTATAATGCAATAGTGAAATGGTGGATGGAACCATGATTTTTTTATCTCCACCAGAAAATCCTGAAGGTCAGTGATCCAAATGACACCATAAAGTGTACAAGAGTTGCGGTTTTGTAATGGTCTAACTGAAGTCTGAATCTAAATCAGATTTTGATGGCTAAACATGACCTTAAACAGACAATGATCATTCCTGGTATCTGAAACATGTTTTTAAAAATCAAAGAGAGAATCAAATCAGTGAGGAAGCAAATACCTTTATTTT
>JAVLVB010000364.1:676625-694048 GCA_032876305.1 Orestias chungarensis | reverse complement strand
ATGTATATATACATATATATATATATATATATATATATATATATATGTATATATACATATAATCCAACTGCTAGTTAACGTAAATTCTAATCAGCCAATCACATGGCAGCGACTCAATGCATTTAGGCATGTAGACATGGTCAAGATAACAAGAAACTTCTGTTCTACTGGGATTTTCACGTACAACCATCTCTAGGGTTTGCAGAGAATGGCCAGAAAAATAGAAAATATCCATTGAGCGGCAGTTCTGTGGGTGAACAAGGCTTGTTGATGCCAGAGGTCAGAGGAGAATGGTCAAAATGGTTCAAGCTGATAGAAAGGCAACAGTAACTTAAATAGCCGCTCATTACAACCAAGGTATGCAGAAGAGCATCTCTGAACGCAAAACACGTCAAACCTTGAGGCAGATGGGCTACAGAAGCAGAAGATCACACCGGGTGGCACTCCTGTCAGCTAAGAACAGGAAAGTGAAGCTAACAATTCGGTCAGGCTAACTGAAATTGGAAAAATGTTACCTAGTCTGATGAGTCTCGATTTGTGCTGCCACATTCGAATGGTAGGGTCAGAATTTGGCGTCAACAACCTGAAAGCATGGATCCATTCTGCCTTGTTCCAATGGTTAAGGCTGGTTTTGGTGGTGTAACGGTGTGGGGGATATTTTCTTGGCACTCATTGGGCCCCTTAGTAACAAATTAGTATTGTTGCAACGCCACAGCCTACCTGAGTATTTTTGCTGACCATGTCCATCCCTTTTTGACCACAGTGTTCCCATATCCTGATGGCTACTTCCAGCAGTATAATGCGCAATTTCATAAAGCTCAAATCATCATGGTTTCTTCAACATGGCAATGAGTTTACTGTACTCAAAGGGCCTCCACAGTCACTAGATCTCAATCAAATAGAGCACCTTTGGGATGTGCTGGAACGCGAGACTCGTATCATGGATGTGCAGCCGATAAATTTGTAGGAACTGCATGATGCTATCATGTCAATATGGAACCAAACTCTGTGAGGAATGTTTCCAGTACCTTGTCGAACTTATGCCATGAAGGATTAGGGCTGTTTTGAAGGTGAAAGGAGGCCAAACCTGTGTTAGCAAGATGTACCTAATAAAGTGGCCGGCAACGCCTTCAGGATACAATGTTTGAACCATTGGATGCACATGGTCCTCCAGAATGTTTCGGTATTCCTTGTCCCATGTAGCACAAGTATTGAGCCAAGGGAAGCCCAAACCATCACTGATCCACCCCCATGCTTCACTGTGGGCATGCAACACTCTGGGTGGTACACTTCTTTGGGGCTTCTCCACACCATAACTCTCCTGGATGTGGGAAACAGTAAAGGTGGACTCATCGGATAAGAATGCATGTTACACATTGTCCACAACCCAAGATTTGCACTCCTTGCACCATTGAAACCAACATTTGACATTGGCACGAGTGACCAAAGATTTGGCTATAGCAGCCCGGTCGTGTATATTGAATCTGTAGCTCCCGACGTACAGTATTGCTGGAGAGTTTAGGTGCACGTTTAATTCTGCCGTGTAATGGGCAGCCGTGGTTTTATATTTTTTGGATACAATCCGGGTTAGCACCCAAACATCAATTTCAGACAGCTTCCTCTTGCATCCATCTTTAATTCTGTTGGATGTGGTTCATCCTTCTTGGTGGTATGCTGACATTAACCTGGATACCGTGGCTCTTGATACATCACAAAGACTTGCTGTCTTCACAGATGCGCCAGAAAGACGTGCACAAACAATTGGTTCTGCTTTGAACTCTTGCATGTAACCCATAATGTTGTGTGCATTGCAATATTTTGAGCAAAACTGTGCTCTTACCCTGCTAATTGGACCTTCACACTCTGCTCTTACTGGTACAATGTGCAATTTAAGAAGATTGGCCACCAGGCTGGTGCAGTTTACCCGTGAAACTTTCCACACTAAAATAACAAGCCACCTGGCATTGACTTTCAACAGGTTAGACCAGATGCATCACAATTCTTTAATTTATGGGCATATGAAGATCAGAAATGTCCTCAAAAGGATAAAAACTACCTATTGACAAACTGCCTCCCCATTCCATTGATATTTCTTAAAATTGAATAACATTGAAAATGTTTTCATGTTGATGAAATTTGGCACTATACAGATGAAAAAGTATTTTAATTTGTTTGATAACATTTTATTGAGGACACTTTTTTGCACCTTGAGTGGAAAAAGTCTCTGCCCTAGCATATGGAGAATTCCCATTTCTCCTCTCTTAGATTTAGACAGATTTGCGTCAGACTCGGACTGTGGTCACTGCTTCGTGTTTATGTCAAACGTTGAGCTCATTGGCTGAGATTAAGAAATAAATCTGTGAACAGCCAAATCAAGCCTGTTTTGTGCAAGCAGTTGTCAGTTCACACAGCCCCTTTGATTGACTGAGATTCCCGGTAAAAAACAAGATGAATTCCAGCACTTGTTGTATCACTTATACATTATTATGATTCTGCTCTTTGTAGAGTAAAACAAATGAGGTAAACTCTTTTCAGTCAGCTGGTCAACTGTGTGCTGGAACAAGATGGGGAAGGACAGTATTTCCAAGGGACTGCATGGTAGAGAACTTGTTTTTTCTGCTCTCTTGCAGGTAGAAGTTCCTGAGTTAAAATCACACCCTGCGGGCTATCCGCTAGGCATTTTCATGTGTGAGTTCCCTCTGGGTACTCCAGCTTCTGCCCATAGTCTAAATATTGTACTGTTAATAGCAGTGTTTCTGAATTGTCCCAAAGTATGAGTGTATCTTTATCTTTTACACATAAATAACAGTATGGATTTCTAATCCTTCTCTAGAGCAAATTAGACTAACTAAAGCTGTTTCAAGTATTTTGGCTAAATTTATCGTCACCCAAACTAGGTTAAGTCAGTTGACTTGGTTAAGACAGTTTTTAAGGTAAACGTTAATTTCCTTTGAAGTTAGAATCCGTTTGCAATGTCGACCAAAAAAATGGCAAAAGGTTAAATGAGAAATGTATAAGAAGAACAAAGGATGTTATACATAAAAATCATTTTTATGATAGATTGAGAGAGGCAGCCATATGTTTTTCCTTCTCCTCCTAATTGTCTGTTTCGCTGAAGTTATTCAGCCCTCCTGCTGTGCTTTGTTCTTTTTGTGTCTTTCTTTGGTTTTTACTTAACTTTGTTCAACTTGTGGTCTGATAACTTATAAAGTGCAACCGCATTGTTTTTGTTGTGTATCCTCTAGTTCTGAGTTAAAGATCTGTTTTCACAGAAAAACAAAGTATTTGGAGCAGATATTTTCTCTCTCTCTTTGATTTACATCCAAATTAAACTCAATTAAAGTCTCCATAAAATCCGTGACATAAAGTTTATTTCCATGCAGCCTTGTGCTCTCATTTTACTTTTTGTATGATTTTAATGAGTAGCTGCTCATGCCATAAATTTTATTAGATGATAATTAAGGTGGCAAAAATTATATTGAGCAGAGAAATTGGCTGTCTTATCCAATTTTAAGATCAGAGCGATTAGTATGCTGGGGGATTGTGTTACTTGTGACGTACATCGGTGATTTGAATGTTATTTTTACCTCCCGTCTGCAGCTGTGAAGCTCTCAGGAAGGCACAAGGAATATAGCTCATCTCCTCTACTAACAGCCTGCTGTCGGCCTAATTTGGCCCGAAAAAGAGTCTTGGGTGAAGTGAAAACTACGAGTGTCTCCTAATGAATCCATGGCATTTTGCATAGCGTTTGTGTATCCATTAGTTGCTAATTGGTTAATTAGACCGTGGATGTGCAACTGATTAGCTGTCATTAGACTTTCCAGGGGATCAGGAGGATTAAACAGCTAAACATTTTTTTATAGAAAGCATAAGATATACAGTATACGTTCTTGTGGTCTATTAACAGGCAAAAAATAAATAAATAAAAAAATCATTTAATTCTGGTTTATGTAGTGTGTATATGCATGAGCCCTGCTAAAGTCATACATTATGTTCCCATTTCCTTCTCTCCACATGTGTCGCTGTGTTCGGCTCAGAGGAGGGTGGAGAGCACCAGGGCAAACTGTTAACTCAACCCAGCCAAGTGGAATAGCACTCAGACAAATGAGCTGTAATGACTAGGAGACGTAGGGGTCCAGCTCAGCTCACACTGTTCCTCTGTCTCGCTCTCTTACACTCGCACTGTTAAACCTTTAAATGCATGCGCTATGTCAAGGGAAGGACCATTTTTTTGTGCTTTTATGTATGAAATCTGGGTGTGATTTGATCATTTCAAATTCAGGTTCTAAAATCACCTATAACACAGATGGTTAAAACTTAGACCGAATTATTCTTTGAATAACAGATTTTAGGATTAGTTTTTGAACTATAAAGCTTTATTAAGTATATTTGCAGAAACCAAATGTGTATCCTGTGAATATCTATGCAATGTGTTGCAGAAAATATAAAATGTTGTTATCGTAGCCTGAGAAGAGCAGCCATATGGTTCCAAAGTCTTCTGAATTCCTTTATGTCTGAAGTTTTCTAAGTCCCAGGCTGTGCTGAATTGTTTTCTCTTTCTTTTGAGTTGAAACTATGGCCTTGCTGTCTAGCATTTTATTCAGACTGAACTTTTAGTACGTTATAACATGCTAGATTACAAAACTCATTCATTTTATACTTTGCTTAAAGTTAGAAGTTTAGATATGGTAGAATTGCCTTTGAATGTGTGAATTCAATCAAACAATGTGGGCACCCTTACACAAGTTGAACTGATTCAGGATTTTAGGCACCCTTGCTGTAACATATTATTTCAGCTCCACCAAAAAAACTCAAAGCTGTTTTTTTCATTCAACTTTGTTTTAATTATCACAGTTTTATACTTTGGGTAATGTCCGTTTGAAACACCCAATAATGTCTAAAGTTGCATGAAGATTATTCTTTGTTCATGATACCATGATACGGTTTGTGCCTCAGTCCCTCCTGTTGTAAAAAAAACTCACACATCTTGTTGCAACCCCTGAACTTCATGGTTTGGATGGTGCTTCAAGGCTTGCAAGCTTCCTCCTCTTTCCTACATACTGTAGGTAACTATTATGGTTTCCACAATGCAATTCAACATAAGATGAAACAGGTCTTGTTTATCAGTTGTTGTTTAAAACAGATTTATCTGGCAGCTGTAATCATTTAGATAATTGTACGGAGGATGAACCAGAATCTTTAGTTTTGAATTAATCCGTCTCCCCTGCGTGTAATCCATGTCCAAGGAAGGGACCTCGTTCCCAAATAACAATATGGACTTGAGCAGTGCCACCATCACGTACAGATAAAAAACAGACTTTACTGGCCATTTCACATTTTTGTGTTTTCACATTCTTCCCTGCTGCTCCCCCCGCTGCTTGTCGATGGCTGGATCTCGTCAGATCAGGTTGCACAGTAGTATGGCTCGCATCCACCGCTCCGAGGAAGTAAAAATAGGCTCTTCTGCAAAGTCCAAAGCCCGTAGGCGTGACATTCATCTACTCATTCACACCTCTGCCAGCCAGCAGCTCCTTGGAGATTAGTTGTAGTGTACTACCAGCGGAAAGAAAGGGGAGCAGGGCTCGCACCTTGTAAGGAGAGCATAAAACATCATCTGCTGAGTTTCCTCTGAAGTCTGCCACATCCTGCTTTTGGCTCAGACCCCCTGATTAATTTTCTCTCTCAGTGATCCCAATGACATGTCCTCAGCTGCAGCCCCACAGCTGACACACTATTTTGTGTGGAGTAATAGAATTTAGTTTCGTATTTGTTGTCCGAACTTTAGACAGTAGATGATTGTTTTAAAACAAGATTATAAACCTTTTTTTTCCATTGAAGAGGTTGTTGATTATTGTCCCCCCCAATAACTATTGTAATTATTGCGCATGATTGGTCTTTAAACCCAATGCAGCGTGAGATTACTGGATTTCACCTCTCACAATGGAAAAGCAGGATGTAGAAAGAATGTGCAAAAAAACATCTTAATACATTTTTTTGTAATAATCCTTTTCAGCAATATCACATCCGATTGTATTTATGGTTTTAGAGAGAAATGTATTTTAGTGTGAGAGAAAGTCAAGGCACAGGAAAAAACACGTCGATGCAGTTTTTAGCTGGAGCATTTGATCTTCCTTTGTCTTATCAGGGACATCTCAGTCAAATACACTTCTTGCTCTCTCTCAGCTCATAAATGTAACATGGAGGCAGTAAATCTAGATTGGTTAACCTCTGAGCCTAATATCTGTAGGGACAGAAGCCAAAATGAAGGTTCTGTCTGCTTGACCTGCTGCGTGGTGAGTACAATCAGCCTAAGCTGCAGGGACGGAGGAAAATGAGGAAGTAGAAAGTTGTGTATCCCAGAGATGAAGGTGGACTGAGGGATTTCCTGGTCCGAAAGCTTGAATCACGCTGTCCGTTCTTAGAGTAGTAGTGAGCAGCATTTACTGAAACGGATCAGCCCCGCCACATCTGACACCTTGACCCGCTGTACATGCCGGCAGGCTTTATGGCTGCATCAGCCTCGTCTAATATATTCGGCAGACCTGGAAAACTGTCTCTCAGCGTGAACCGTTCCTGTGCTGAGGATGCAGATTTAGTTATGTGGACTGCGAGCACATGTGTCCCTGCATAAACAACAGCAAATCCCACTTTGTCCAGGAAATCAAGAAAGCCTTTTATATGTATATTGCATTGTTTTTCTTAGTGAGAAGTCCCAGAAACAGCAGATCAGGGGAACAAGCTAAGGTTTTTCTGTTTTAAAATACAGAGCAGGGTTCAGATTATTTGCACAGTTTTCAAAAAGATTCTCTCAGGTAAGGTTTATAAGCAGACAAAACATCACGTCATACCACTTATGATATATCAAACTGAAACTGATATATCAGACAATATTTACACATTTTTATTAATGTTTCATAGCGCCAGTAAGACTGTTTTATTCTGTTAAAACAAAAGTAAGAGACCATTTGAAATATTTCACTTCAGAGTGTTTGTGTGGTAACTTTATGAAACCATTTCTTTTTCTTTTTTTTTACCAAACTCAATCATCACCAGCCATGCTGAACCTAGATATCAGCACAAATCAGGGTATTGAGTGAATTGGGCTTTTAAATGGCCTTTAAGGACTCTCTTTAAGCCATAAAAAAAGGCACCTAAGGACACCAGTCAATCACTGCAGTTTAGGCTCTGTGCTCAACAGATGCCTAACACACAAACTACAAAATGCACACATGCAAGGCTGTGAACGCTCCCACTCTAATCATGAAACCCCACATACACACTGCACTATTGTGGCCCGGGAAATAATTTGAGAGCCCTTGGACCCCTGATCCCTCACCATCACAAATTAACTCCATGGGAGAGAAGTCATTTGATTAGTAAGGGGTAAAAAAAAAAAAGAGAAAGAGCTTAAAGAGAATAGAGCAGCAGCAGGGATGAGAGAAAATGTTTATGGACCAGCGGTAAGTGCTGAGAGCCCGAAGAGAGATCCTGCCTCTGTCACTGTGGCTTTGATATACTGAGTATACAAGCCTGCTCCTTCCAACGTCCACTGTACAAATATATCTATGCTCGCAGGGTACATTATAGATGTATCTCTGCTGTAAAATGCAGACAGTTTATTTGCCTTTTCTTATCATTTTTAGACGTGGCTTCATAGTTTTTTTGTCAGTTGAGTTGTATTAACAGTAATAAAGTAGTAACAGAAACGTTTACATAGTAACGTTTTACATACGTTCAGCACTACACAGTAATTGTAGAGGGACAAAAAAATTGCAGGGGTTGCAGTTTCAAATCTGAAGGTACTCAGAGGCCAGTCATGCTGACCCAACCAGCAGCTTTTGGCAATAGCTCCCCTCACTGGTGGCTGGGAGTTCTCTGCCCTACTCAGCTAAAGTAGTGAATGTGTAATTATTTATGAAGAGCAGAAAAAACCCGCAGATCATTATGACGCAACAGCTTAGTTGATGTTACTGTTACTGCCGACTTTCAAAGATGGCTTCACAAACCCAGATTTGAACATAAAATGATTCTTGAAATGTCTGATCTACCAAAACCAGAATATTGTTGTTCTTTTGTTATTCAGACGGTGGTTTGCGTTTGAGAGGATAACAAACTACAGCTTCTGGATTCAACAAAAAAAGATGTCTCAGCTGTTGCCGCTTTGTATAGCTTGAGTTTGACTGGTTTGAACAGTTTGTAAAAGAACAAGATAAAGATCTGCATGATGCTGGCATGGCGTAACATAAAAAAAAGTTATAAAATACTATAAAATACAAAATCTCTGTGAGATTAACGATGCACATAAACACTGGGTAGTTTCAAACATTGCATTTGAAAGATTTTAATTTCTAGTGGAGTTTGAAAGCATGGTGCAACTGTTCCAGGGACGTTTTTAATAATGTTTTCTTTACTTTTATTATTTTTTTATGTCTGACTTCGTCTTTTAACACTTTTGTAAAACTTAAACTTAAATTTTAACAATCTACCATTTTTTTATCTAATCCTTTCCCCTGGCCCTTCTACCTGACCCACGCAGTTTCCCAGGAATCTGCTTTTTTTTTGTTAAAGGTATTCATCGCTGACACCAACACTAATCATTCAAGCATAAAAAAGCAGCATTGTATATTTTTAGGAATTTGTCAGGTTGTCACAAAGTCACATAATTAGTCTCTATTTCCCTGTTTTTGTCTGGAAAATGCTGACGTTTGACAATAACAAATTATTTTGTCACCAACAGTATTAGTTTTAATAGCTGTTAGTGAAGCATTATTTATTATGGTGGAAAGTGTTCCAGGATAAAGGTGGTGAGTGATGCCTGCTCAGAAAGCATTATTTAAAATGGTATTTATATTTTTTCAAAAGTCCAAAAAATAAGCACATTGAACAAAAATCCTGCTGGAGAACTGTGTGATGATTTCTTTTTCCAGTTGATCCACCTGTTAAGATTTCAAAACATCAGAAATATCCACTCTGACAGGTGGTTCTCCATGAAACCTGCCATGTTATGCAAGAACACCACTCAAAATCTATAATAAAAAAAAAAAACTTTGGACATTGATTAAATTTACCAACTATTTTTGTGAAGTTGTGGTTTTTACAGAGGAGACAGGACTTACAACATTGGACTGTTGAAGTTGTGCTTTAGTCATTTTTAATGAGTGCAGTTTAGAGACTAATGTTTTAGACGGTATTTAAAGATTAACTTAAGCAAACCCAATTTGCACTAGTTGTAATTTATTTATCAATTGAGTTTACAGTCAATATTTGATTTGGAGAGAAATAAAAAGGTAAAGTATTTGTATACAGCATAGGGAGTGGTGAGGGAGAATTACCATCCCTCACCTGATCCCTCACCATCACAAATTAAACCCAATTTGCACTAGTTGTAATTTATTTATCAATTAAGTTTATAAAGTTATATATGTTTTGTTTTGGTTATCAGAAGACAATCGATCAGGAACTCTGACTGTAGGCTGGCCATAAGACAGTTTAGTATTTTGAGAGCACTACCTGCTCGTTGTTAATCCTAAATATAATAAACGTCAGTCTGTTTAAAAACGATCTGACAAAATCATTACTTATGCATAGCAGCTACTTACCTTAATTATCTCTGCTACTTAGCGGTACATTGGTCTGAGACTAAAATTAGAAGTACCAGAATGCATCAATGTACAGCTTCATTCCACTGCTAATCACACACACAGGTCTCACTCCTTGCCTGCAGCAGGCTTTGCCCAGTAATGACAAAAGTAAAAGGGCACCAGCCTTCAATTTATAAGGTTAAAGTGAGAGAAGAAGTGTATCCTAAATAGGTCCCCGTGAAGAGAGACTAGTAATGATGTCAATCATTTCTGTACGCTTTCAAAGAGGTCGCCAAATTCCTTCAGTGGAGGACTACTTAATGCTAAGTGTAGGACAAAAGCTAACTTTAAAGTTAGTATTTGTCTGCCAATACTGGTAAGTTGTCAGACTTAGTCAAATGCTGTTTTTGCTTTTACTTGTTTCCCCTTTAGTAAATTGCCATACAGTAACTACTCTGTTTTATTTGTACATGAAGAAGGCAGGAAAATTCTAGACTTCTAGTCAATATTTGATTTGGAGAGAAATAAAAAGCTAAAGTATTTGTATACAGCAAAGGGAGTGGTGAGGGAGAATTAAAGGAGGAGTACAGGAGGGTTATTTACAGGAAAGAAGAGAGCTAGAAGATGTGTAAGAAAGGGGGGTGTTTGCTGCAAGGCTCAAAGACGAGGAATAGGAAAGGAAGGTTCACAGCAGGAGATGGATAGTGAGGTGAGGAAAGACCCGGTGTGGCATCAAGGAAGAGGAAACGACTGCATCCTTCCATTCTGTCTATATCGTTACGTCCGCCTCACTTTCACAAGAGTGACTATACATCTAGGTGTGGGTGTTTTTGTCCACAGCGAGTACTGAGCTACGTCCTGCATGATATAAAGCACGGGCGACATGTTCGTGTCACAGATAGATTCATTTATTTTAGACTCAGTTGAATTTGGAAGCAATTTGTAGAACCTGTCAAATTCATTATTTTTTTTATTTGCATGTGTGAATTTTTGCATTTATGTGTTTCAGCCTGTGGGTGGGCGTCATCTTTAATTTTTGATGCAGCTTCAACACGGCGCTATCCGGAAAACATCCTAATCTTGACTTGTTATCTGCAGAGGCCCCAGTTTAGAACAAGATTTTTTCCTGTGTAAGATGCTCAAAGGGCAAAATCAATAAAATTGGGGAAAGAAAAAAAACTATAGTCAAACTATGTGTAGGCAGTATTCTCATAAAAAACAGTCACCATAAATTTTAATGGCTGTGACGGTTGAAATCAAACATGCTCGATTTTAGTGACTTTGCTATGAATTCGGGTTTTTATTCAAGAGATATCTTAAAGTTTTTTAAACCTCTCTTTTATTTCCATGTTTTATCATGTAAGATTTCCTCATGTTCTATCTACAATATTTAGTCATTTTTATTGGGTGAACATAATATTGGAAATAGAATGAGCAGTACAAGGTTTTACATTTTTTTACAACAAAAAAATATCTGAGGATTTAATCTGAGAATAATCTTTCGAAGAAGGCAGCAAACAGAAAAACAAGAAAACAAAATCCGTTGAAAAAAAATAAACTTGTTTTGGCCAAGGTTTCGTCTGCTGCTTAATCGGCATGCAAAGTAGGCGTGACATAGCCTACTTGGTTGGTGTCATGACCGTTTTTACGTTGACTTGTGAGCCTCCAATATAACACGTGATTTTTTGATGGGCAAATCGCACTGTTGACTTCAGCCCTGACAATCCACAGAACGGCTGTGGGGTCGGTTCAGAAATATACACATGGCTGAAACAGCTATACTGTAACCACTGGTATTCAAGCCTCGGCAGTAAAAACATATGCGATGAAATGCATTCAAGACCCACGTAAAGGTTGAGCTGGATTTTCGAATCCATCACCATGACCCACAGGACCCGTGTATAACATGGTGTGAAGTTATGCATTAAGTCACATTTTCATCCTCCTAAAACATGTTCTTACCCATAAAACAGTTGAGGTTTGTGTTACGTCCTCATGTTTTCCATTGTGATTCCTGTTTCCCTGCGTGAAACTGCTCCATATGATGCCTAATTGAAAACATGGTCAGATGTTTAGTTTTTTTAAAGGTAGGAGAGAAAAATTCTGACTGAACTGCAATGGCAAGTACAAAGATATTAACTCAAAGAAAGCCATTAGAAGTAATGTTTCCCTCAGTTATTTTTGGGGGGACTTTTAATTAACATGTATGAAATCCTAATAAAATACATGTGACTTAAGATATTTACCCTGAATATTGTTTCTTAGATGACTACAGTAACCTTATGATCAATACTGGAACAGCAAAATGCAGTTTAGCATCTAATATCTGAAATAAGCAGTTACAGTAAGTGCCATGTGGTAAACATACTCATACTGTAGCAGCTGAAAAAGTCCTGAAAATGTCCTGGAAAAGTCCTGGAAAATAATTTGGAGAAAAGAGTTGGAACCCTGATTTAGTTTGGTGTCTGCGTCAGAAATGATCTTCAGATGGGACATTTTCTATTGATTGGTTTAATTATTTGAAAATGTTTTCAGACATGAAAAATTATAAATGTCCTTAGAATGTTTTTTTCCCCCGTTTCAAAACAAATATGGAGAATGTTCTTTTCCACATTGATCGCTATTTAGATGTGCTAACTTTTGTATCCTTATGGATTTTGTGCTTATTTCAGGCTTACTAGCCGACTTCTGTGTTCTGGTACATTTTGGTGATAAATGTGTGAAGGGCAGAAAAGGTTTAAATGTTCTCCTCTCAAAGGTTTTAAATCCACCGGATTCACAAATGAGATAGTGTAGTGTCCCAAACGTCAGTCCTAAAAAAACAGCCTAAAGAATATTACAACAATGTCGAAAAAGGTCAGTAAAATGAGGAGAAGGAGAAATTCTCTCCCCCAAAATGCCATGGGTATAAATTCTGTCAGGAAATAAGGAAGGAAAAAAAAGGAGCTGTCAAGTCTCGGTTATCCCTTCATCCCCAAACACTTCTCTCCACCGTACCATTCTCCATCCCTTCATCCCTGTACCTTACTCCCATCAAACCTCAGGCTGACTGACAGCCATTCCTGTGAGGCTCTTGTTGTCTGAGAAAAACATACACGTGCACACGCCCTACGCGCATACACACAAACCAGACACAGCCATCCGATCGGATGCCGTGGCTCCCCGTCAACGACGCCCCTCTTGTCTTTGGTCGCGTTCTGACAGGCCAGTGATGGTTTGCGTTAGCTTCTGAGTGCGTCTGGTGGTTCATGGGTCAGAGACACGCAGCAACCTCGGCGTCCAGATGTGGACTCTCGCAGAGGTGTCCAGTCGAGCAGAAAGTGCAGGGAACATTCATGCATGTGTGCACGAGGTGATGATAAACACCTGCATGTGCGTAGGCGCTTATAGCTCAGCGTTTTTAATCAGCGTGAAGCAATTCTACCATGTGGAGTTGCTTAAGTTGACCTAATTAGTTACTGCGGGGACTAAGCAAACTATAGAAATGGCTGCTATTCACTGTTGTCACAAAAGTGGGCTTTCTTTATGCTGTAGGTTTAAAGGGAGAAACATTAAAGGCACTGCTTCAAGAGCAAGAACATTACACGAAGAGCTTTTAAGCGGAGCCTTGACTGACGGACGATTCAAGACAAAACGAAACTCCTTTGTGGTCAAACAGACGCTCTGCTGAGACAGTCGATATCAGCGAACTGAAACAACGCGCTGGATGAGAGAGACTGAGATTAAAGGAGATCTGAAAAACTCAGTCGGCGGAAAAGCGAAGAAAATTGTCATACTTTCAAAATCCAATAAAGCTGAATGGGAGGCGCAGGGATGTCCAACTATGGTGGCAAACTAATCATAGGGAAGAACAATGAGAACTCAGTCAGGATAGGAGGTGATATGTGTGTTTTTGTCGGGGCAAAGACTCCTGGGAAGGAAGACAAAGAGCCTGTTTGCCTGCCAATATTTCTGCTGAAGCACAGCTACCATATCTCCTGCTGTCCCATTAAAATAAACGCGCATTTATTAACTGATGGAGATGTTAAGGGCTGTCCAAGGGTTATAGCTTGTCTAAAGGTGGCGCAGAAGTGTGAAATATATATTATACACGAGTGAAATGTTAGATTCTGGTCAATGAAAATGGTTAGATGTAAACAAATGATTCAGAAGAAACTTTGGAGGACCGTCAGATTCAACCTTATTCACAAATATATTTTACATTTCAGTAAGAAATATATAAAGCAGTTCTTAAAAAAAAGTTTTTTATAAAATATTAATATACAAACTTGTTCATCCTGAGTTTTACTGGTCTGAAATATTACAATTTTAGCTTTTTAAAATATATTTGGTATAAACTGTCTACAAATAATGACCCTGGCCCGGGAGTCTTTGCTATGTGCTTCTAAGAAACATTATTTACATACCTGGGTAATCATTTAAGTTTAGTATCTGAAGAAACAGAGTTCTCAAATGTTTTAGAAAATGAGTTGAGAATCACGGCTAAGATGTGCTGCTGAGTCCCCTCAGTGATAAGAAGCTCAGCTAGCTTGAAACTATGGCTTTAGTTGTTGCAGAAGTAGTTAAAGCCTCATTAAATATATCTTAATCAAAGGAAACAGGGCTTTAATGTATTTAGAATAATCAGACTTTAAGTTATTAATGTCCCAATAATCTATGCAAAAAAACAGTTGTCAGACTTTAGGTCTCGGATCATTCCAACACTTTTCATTGGAACATTATAGTAAAATAAAACAAGGTGAGAATATCTGAACAGAATCCACAACGAGAGGTTGCAAGTCCTCAAGCTGGATGTTTGCAAGGCATCAAGTGCACCACAGTGCTAACAAACTTGAGAAATATTTTAAGTTCAAGTTTAAATAAATGGGTTTTTTTTGTTTTTGTTTCTTGTTCTACATTCCATCCCAAAATGTTTCAGTGCTTGAACTTTTCAGCAATTTGTCATTTACAGCCTTGTTCCAAATTTGTAATAATTAATCTCTTTCCTTAAAATTCTGCACACCGATAATTATTTTCAAATGAATTAAAAATAGAATACCAAGAATTAATATTCCTCTAAGGTATAACAGTCTTAGATTAATATGGTATTTTATTGATCCACGTTTGACTAAAATCAAAGCCTTAGATCATTTTGAATGTGAGGCTGCAAGCTTAACACACTTTAGGCAGTTTCATCCATTCTTCTTTTCAGTGCTTCACTGACTCTGTCGGATTAGATGGGAGATATGTGTGCACATTCTGATGGGGGGATTTCTGCAGAGATGGCTGCAGTTGTTGACGGTCCACCTGTCCATACAGAGGAACGCTAAAACTGTGACAGGAAGACTGTCGGGTTCTTGGTCACATCCCTAACAAAGGTCCCTCCTTTGCTTAGTTTAGACGGCTGAACAGCTTAAATTTACTCCAATTGCAACGGTGTAAGTTTTAATGGAGGTCACTGTGCTCAATTGGATCTTCAAACCAGCAGAATATTTTATTTTTGTTGTTTTGTTTTGTTTTTTCCTTCCACAATTATTGCCTCAACGCGATTCTATCTTAGCGGTCCAAAGGCAATTTCTTTGATTTCATGCTTGCTGTTTGCCATCTGACATGCTACATAAACTGTGGGACCTTACATAGACAGGGTTAATCAACTGCATTTACCACAGGTGGACTCCATTTGAGCTGCAGAACAATCTCAAGTATAACAGTGGAAAGTTTCAATTTTGAGCATGTGGCCAGGGACTGTGAATGCTTTTGTTAATGTAATTTCTTAGTTTTCTATCACAATTCGTACCCCATTTTAAAGTGTGCCCTTAAACCAGAGTTTGTACAAAATAAACTAGCTATTAAGGTTAAAATGTCTTGCATTTTTTGCCTTCATACCACAGAAACATTAAAGATCCCCTATTGTAAAATAATGTAAGTATGTGGCTAAGAATGAGGGTAAACTGGCATTAGCCTGTGTTGCCAGGAAGAGTGTCAGTCTCAGAAAAAATAACTCTATACCTTCTATATTTTGTTACAGGATGCAAGAGTTTCTTCTTTAGCCATCACTTTGGTTTTCATCATACGGAAGGGCAAACCTTTTTTTAATTTTTATTTTATCCATGAGGAAAAATGAGTCAGCCAGGTCTAAGCTGTCCACTAAGACTGAGCTGGTTGTCCACTGCCTGCTTGTTGATATAGTAAGTCAGGAGATGTGTAAGCTTATTCTGGATTCTATGAAGATTAGCTTTCTGTCCTATTTAGGTTTTTCATTAATTATTTTTTTTCCATATCCTTCCATTTATGGTCTCTGTATCAGTCCCTCCTTATCCTCTCCCCTCCCTGGCTTGCTTCCCTCTACCCTGCCCGCCTGCTGCTTACCAACACTCAGCTTATTTCTGTCTGCTCCCCCTGCCTGCTCACTGGAGCCTGCTGGTGCTGCAAACTGAGAGGACCTGAAGACACACATGTGGCAGCCTGCCAACGTGTGCGTATGTGTTT
Source organism: Orestias chungarensis (assembly GCA_032876305.1). NCBI lineage: Eukaryota > Metazoa > Chordata > Actinopteri > Cyprinodontiformes > Cyprinodontidae > Orestias > Orestias chungarensis. The sequence continues at coordinate 677,999 of JAVLVB010000364.1, read as the reverse complement.
GCACAAGTGCAAGTGCAGGTTTTAGAAGACTGGTGTCTTTATCTACCAGCCGTATGTTTTTTAAGGTCTGGTAAACTGAGCGGGCTTCAAGGGTTTCTCAATTAAACGAGTGCACCTTTAATGCAGAAACACACAGAAATTGATTTGCCTATTGATTTTTTTTGTATGTGTGATCCTCCTTTGCCATCTTCACACACTGTTTCTTAGTGGACAAGGGAATTTGTTGCTAGGACCATTAGAATGTGTAGGAGTAGAGCTGGGCGGTAACAACGCGTACGGCAGGCCCATCGGTCTTCTTAATTGAGTTATGCTTCCTCATTTTCCCAGTAGTAGTGACCTGGAGGAAACTTTGCTTTTTTGCATTTAGCATTTCGCAACAAGTGTATTGAATAAAGGGCCTGCTGAATTCAAATCAAACCTTTTGTCTCTACCTCCTTTGCGTTAGATGGTCCAGCTTCAATTATCCACATCCAGCAACTTGCTACAAAGCATTCTGGCTTGTTGCTGCTTTTGCACCCGACCAAGTGTTTCCGTTATTTACTGCTGGAAAACCCTGTTCCTAATAATCCGCTTTCTCCTCTGTCTGGCCTCTTATAGGTGTCGCGGAGGTGATAGTTCTGGTGGGAGGGCGACAGGCTATTGGGATGAACCAGCGCTCCCTGACAGCAGTCACGTGTTTTAACCCCCAGAACAGTAAGTGGTACCCGCTGGCCAGCCTTCCCTTCTACGACCGCGAGTTCTTCAGTGTCATCTCAGCTGGAGACAACATCTACCTGTCAGGTGAGCTAAAGTGTCCACATTTAACTTGGCTTTTACCGGCTTTCCTGCGGCGGGCGTTTACTGTAGTGTACAGCAGTTAGCGAAAGTTCAGGCTGCGACTATGGAAGTCATAAAAGCATTAAAAGTACGAAACTGGTGGAGTGCTGTTTTAGTTTTTTTTAGATGAAAACTTTTGACATGTAATTCTTTATAAACCAGCTCTTTCTAAAAGCAGCTACAAAAACAAACCTTCTTTCAGAATAGATTTAAACAATGGTGGTCTTCTTAAGAACAAAAACTTAGACTAAACAGCAACTAAACCGAGTAGCACTTTAAAGAAGAACTGACACGATCTTTAAGGCAAATATTCTTCTCAATGACTTCCTTGCTTTTATATCTGATCGTTCAACTAATGCATGTTGGTCTAGACATAAATAACAATAATACTCCCCTACACCTTATTACACTTTTTTTAAATTACAAAACCAGCCAAATAAAATTTACCTATGAACAAAAAAGTTCTTCTCAGTAAAAAGGTGAGAAAGTCTGAGTACCGATCAAATATGTCAATTGAAACGTTGCCTGGATTTAAATGTATTCGCTTAGTTTGTTTTG
>JAVLVB010000364.1:661154-676525 GCA_032876305.1 Orestias chungarensis | reverse complement strand
TGTGTGTGTGTGTGTGTGTGTGTGTGTGTGTGTGTGTGTGTGTGTGTGTGTGTGTGTGTGTGTGTGTGTGTGTGTGTGTGTGTGTGTGTGTGTGTGTGTGTGTGTGTGTGTGTGTGTGCTGTGGCTACAGCTGTGACATGTTTTGTTGGTGAAAGTGTTTCATGCTTTCTAGATGAAGAGTTAAAAATCTAAAGTTTCTCATTTCTTTTGTTAAATCTGACATTTGATGGTCATTTTTCTTTGTGGGTCCAGCTGTGATCTGGCAAACCGAGCCGTTTTGGGCCATTGCCCACTCCTATGACCTTTCTGAATCATCTAAGGAGTTTGTAAAGATGCCAGACTCAAAACGCACTCATATGTTGCTTTAAAAGCTTTTCTCAGCTCGGTGAGAAAACAGCAAAAACCAAGAGAACCTTTTATGTCTTTTAAGAAAAGTAATTTTTCTTTCAAACTTCTTTTCTGTTTACCCTCTGTGAAGTTTTTTCTTCCTCTTCTTCTTGACTTTTTCACCGCCTGGCTTTACAGCTGCTGCACTGTTCTGCAGTTTTTTCGGTTGCACAGCAGCTGACTGCGCGCTCTTAGGCTGCCTCTATGTGACACCTTTAAGTCGCTCCTTCAGAGGTAAACTGAATTTCCCCCTCCGCAGTCCATTTGTGCGAGCATCTTGCACGCTACTCAGACCTTCACTCTGCTCTGTGGAAATGCAACAGGATTTGTCCTGCATGTACCTTTCCTCTCCAGCTCCTTTCATATAAATGTAAATTTGTGTTTGGGCTTTGGAACAGGTCTGCATGTGTCCACTGGGAAACACGTTGCCAGTGGGGAAATCAGGATTGTACATGCTAGCTAATCAACGGGCTCCGTTATGTAACCTTCCCTGCCAACCGCACAGGGTCAATGGCTTGTGGCTGGTGTCATAAGACAGGATGCAACAAACAACGTTTAATCAGCTTAGGTTGTCCAAAGGAGTCACTGTTCATACTGATGAAAGACAATCGCATTTCAGTTCTTGCAGAGAGGGGATTTGGAAAAACATGTGACGCGCCGCTGGAAAAGTATTGACAAGTCGCAAGAGCAGAAACAGAAGAAAACAAGAAAAAAATCTACTTTCTAATACGATTGCTGACATTTTTGCACACTTTTTAAACCACCTGTGTCGAAGCTAAGATCCGTTGGCCAAATCCAGCCTCCCATACATGATCATTTTGCCCTCTGGAGTCTAGAGGGCCACATCAATTGAACTTTGAAGGTCAGCTTAGACATTCTATGATCAATCAAATCAAAGTACTTTTATGCCTGTACTCCAAGGATGCAAAAATACAAACATATGTTCAATATTAATTAGTTTTAATTAGTACTCATCAAGGTAGAGAGAGGTTGTTAATAGGTGGTCTTGATCCTTCTAAGGAAATTTGTGATGTTAATCTGGCCCAAAGTAAAAAGGGTTATGACACCTAACCTGTTGACAGTCAATGCTGGGCGGTAGGCTTATTACAAAGTGGTGCTAATGACGTATTCAGAAATCTTAGAACACTATGATGTGACAAAAATTGTCATTATATAGTTTTAATTTTTTTATGTTTTCTAAATATTTGCTAAATATTCTCCCACCTGTACATTTGGCAGCTTTTGTAGTTACCCCATAGACATGTTGGACATCTCAGAAAATCACAATGTAATAGGTACTGTTAACTTGTGCAGATTTAAATTGAGAAATTTTGAAAAGGTTTAAGGGAAATTAATTAAATTGTATGAAAATGATAAAAACTTAACTAATAATAAAGATTCTGTTTTGTGTTATATAAAAAAGAAAGACGTATCTAATATAAACTAATATAAAGTCCAAAACGTTCACATTGTTAATGTTGTATTATTTTTAATCCTTAGAAATTACAGTTTAAATTGACACCATATGACCCCACCAAAAAGTTTACTTTAATGTCAAGGTAAATTAGATACTGAGACTTCTCATATCTTAATCCAAACCACAGTAGATGTGCTCTGCAGCTTTGCAGATAATTATGCACCTTATCATGGTCTGACTTATACTTACTCAGAAGAGTGATTATCTAACAGCTGTGATTTATACTCCTGATAAAACACAGCATATAAATGTGTTTTTGGTTTGTTCAAGCGAAATTCTTTCCTCGACACAGAAATGTAAACTGGAGCAGTATGCTGTGTCTTGTAGCCCCCGAGACAAGCACAATAACAACAAGTGTTTTACTTTGATTTAAAGCTTTGAAACATCATCATTAAACCTTTTATTTTCCTTTTCCTCGGGTTGTTCTTTGTCTTGAGTCCAGTCAAGGTTGAAGTGGTATTCAGCATTTATTAGATCGCATACATGAACTCATAGAACCGGGACTGCATCCAGTAGTCCACTAACTTGACTTGTGTGTAATTTTCTAATTTTCTGTCTGTACGTATTTTGTATCCTGTTTTAATGAGTTGAAACCAATCTAAGGGTTAGATTTGAAAACACTATAAACTGAAACATGAGTCTCACAGTAAAACGAATTAAAAAAAAGGAAAGTATAACACAAGATGTACAAAATGATGGAGCTGCTTTTATTTAAGGTATTACAAACTTACCATAACAGGATCGATATTATTGATAGAATTAGTTATTTACATAATAAATAAGTTTAATGATACTCAATCAACTTCTGCCGCGTGAAAATCTGTGTTGTAAGGAGATATTTCCAGACTTATAAATCTGTCATACTTCCCATCAAGGAAAATACTCGTAAATTTCCTTTATCAAACTGACTGAGCACATCGACAATCTGGGGTGAGATATGTAGGTTTTGTTACCTTTTCTTCCGTACAATTGCCAAAACTATTAACCTCTCTGTTACGGTCTGTCACATTTCATTAAAAGGGCTTTTTCAACTTATCCACGTATTCAAATCTTGGTATAATATACTGATATGTTATGTATGATACCTGTAATCTGCACTGTTTCATCAGACTAAGCTGACCTCCTTGTGGTGTTGTAGAGCAAAAAAAAGAAAACTTACCTATTTTGCCGCTTATGGCCGACATTATGCCAAAATAGAATAATGCTCCCACTCTACCTTTCTACTCCTTTAGCACAGTGGCAGTCCCTGGAAAAGCCAGGCTGCATGCGCCATTTGTAGAGCTATATTTACCGCTGCAACAAAAATGACGCAACCGTGACGTTTTGGCACAGTAGTGATCCAATAACATCCCCTAATTTTACGTTGTGCTATTCTTATCATTCACCTTAGAATCAAGAATGATGGAAATTAAGTTGAATATTAAACATCTCTTACTGTCTAATTATCTGAATTAATAATGACTTGTCCAGTTTGTGACACCCACTATTAAAATGTCATTCCGAGAGAGTAAGTAAAGTATTTAGGATGGATAAATACATTTAATTTATTTAATTCATCTGACGCAGCAGGGTCTCATTTCATTATGGTATGAAAGTATCACAGAAATGAGAACACATCAAAATGAACGTACATACTTTCAAGGCGGGAAGTAGTTGACATGCAACTGAAATCACCTTCATATCATCACTCTTACACACACATGCGTGTTTTTCATCATGCACAGACACACAGATACATGTCACAGACATATTACAAATGAAAATATATAATTTATTTAAAATCTTTTGCTGGATAGGGTTTAATAGATAGCTCAGGATTTCTGTTTACCCAGTAATCAAGATGATCAATAAAGAGAAAACAAAATGTTGTTTCAAACGTCTAGAACTAACAGCATCTTAACATCACAAAGAGCGAGTTAATTTTGAGTTGCCCATGACAGCCCCGCTCTAATAACCTTTACTTTATGTTACAGGTGGCACTGAGTCGGGTGTGATGGTGGCGGACGTCTGGTGTTACATGTCCCTGCTGGACAACTGGAATCTGGTGTCCAGGATGACTGTGGCTCGCTGCAGACACAACAGCTTGGTATACGACGGGAAACTGTACACCATGGGAGGACTGGGCGTATCTGGGAACCTGGACCATGTGGAGAGGTACAAAAAAAAAAAAAACAGACAAACTCAAACCCACCTCATCTCCAAATGAAAGACACAGTCCGTATCTCTTTGGGGCCGGCCTGTCCTAACCAGCGTTTGGCAGCTGTGTCTGGGTGTGGCAAGGCCAGAAAAAGTTGGCGGTTGGTGCTGAGCCGTGTAGATATGAGTGAATAAATATTCACACTGCACAGCAAACTGTGGCAGATGGTGCCGCATGCAATAGTGCGGCGCAGCATATTGCTAAAGTGGTTGTACAGGTTTGTTAGGATTTTTATTTTATTTTTTATTATCATGCTAGAGGTGCAGGGGAATGAAGCTGAGCTGGAATTAAACGGCCACAGCTGTGAGTGTGTTGTCGTGTGACAGAGTGGCTGTTGCTTTCTTTTCCTTTTTTTGCTTTTTTTTCTGAAAGCGAGGAGATTGACTTTCAGAAGTCAAGAGTGGCGAAGCGTGTCTGATTCCATCCACTTCCGCATCAACACATCACCAAGTCTTCATCTGACGGTTCGGCACTACATCCTATTCATCCGGGGCTTCCTTTTTTCACTGATATGATTGAAAGTCCTTCAGCAAAAAGCCAGACATTTGTGTTCTCGTGGAGCTTAATGAGTTCCTACAAGCGTGAAAACATGAACAAGAGTTATCCAGATTTAATACATTCATATTGTTTCTCTTTTTTTAAAGCATCGCTCTCTAGGTATGTTTCCCTTCTAACTTTGGCTGACAAGTGGGATTCAGCAGAGGGAGCGGGCTACCTTCCCGCTGCATGGCAGAGCAAGATTAACCAAAGCAATCAAAAGAAAATTACTGAGTATATTAGAGCAGGCCGCTGCCGCTCATTACCTGGGTGCTCAATTGATCTCCAAAGCTGTTTGCAATGCACTACAGTCCTCCAAATGAAACAGCCTAATTTGATATTTCCCCATAAAGCTGCTATACGGTGTCGTTATGACTCGGGGTAGATGGAATATTTACCCCGTAATGGAAGCGCATTTGATTCATCCGTCTCGGAGCTGCTTAATTTGACTATTGATGCAACCCGGGAATTCAGCGCTCGAAAGAAATCAGCTTTTTTTTTTCTTTTTTTGGGTGGGGGTGGGGGTTTTACTTGCAATATTCTGTGTTTGTTGGTGTTTCCCATGCCTGTTCTCCTGTGTGCATTTTCTGCAATAATGAAGCTCCTCAAGACGTTAGGAAAAACCCGTGGATTCAGCCGGTTTCTTAAACTGCAATACGATCAATTAAATCAGAACGTCTAAATCTTAAAATGACTTTTTATTGGGATTTTAATAAAATAAAACAAAACAGTGCCTAGTTGCGAAGTGGAAGAACATTGATAGATGTATTTTAGTTCTTTTTACCGATAAAATGTTTGTTTTTTTGCAGAGATTTATCTTTCACTCTCCTTTATTCTAATAACCCATTTTAAAACTCCACCTGTTTCATTTTATGTCTTATAAATGTAGAGGTTTCTAAGACGTTTTGCAGAGAAAAAATAGCCGTAAAGAAATAAAACATCAGACAAAAATGAAGGTGAAGATATATTAAAACTTGAGTCCATTGTTATCACTGAATATTTTCCTAAATACACCTTAGTTAGAGTAAAAAGTGACAGCAGTTTCACCCCGTGGGGATTCTGAATTAATTTTTGGCAAGGACAGAGAAGCTGGTAGATGGTGATGGGAATATGTATAGAGTTGCCATTGACCAACAATATTTTCTGTGTAGGTTAATTTCTGACAAAGGCTCTCAATACTCGGACCCCCAAGTGTGTCCCACACTCCAAATCTGATAAGTATTACTTTAGATCAAAGGAGTATAAAGTATTCGAATTATCTATTTAATTTAAAAACTTAATCTAATTTGTAATCCTGTTTTCCGTCAAAAAGAACCACATGTTTTCCTTTCACCACTTTGTGCTTTATACTCCTTAAAAAGTCTAAGAAGAGTTTGTGGCTTTAATGTGATACAATATGGAAACGTTTCACTGTTTTTTTGTTTTGGTGTGAAAAACACTATATTTAAACTTTTAGACACATTCAGGTTGGGATTACCTGTGTGATGTTTGTAATGTTAATGTTTAGGATTTTTTCTAGTCGTTATGGTAACGTTTGCAAATGTACTTTTCATAAATCATATATCCATTTTAAAATGTCTAGGGGACTGGCTTTTTTTTTCTTCCTACTGAATAGATGCGTTTACCCGCTGTGAATGCTTTAACTAAAGTTTACTGATAAAATATTGATTGAGCAACTGGCAGGCAGTCACAATGTGAGCGGCATGTACATTTAAAAAAGATCAGGAACTCAAACTATTTTTACCGGGAAGTGGTTTTGACAAATGTAAACATTTTGCTCCTTGTAGATGAAACTTGAAAGGATAAAATCCATATTTTATGATGTTGCACGTTCACTTTAAAGCAGTTATTCTGCTTGGAACAAGTTTATGTCGATAGACTGTGACTGAATGATAATGCAATGTGTCATGTCTATCATGATTGACAAAATATTTAATGTAGTTCATCATTTTAGATAAAGCAGTTTTGATAACACAGTATATTCGATTTTAGAGCACTTTTGACTAAGAACCGAAGAAACACAATTCTGATCAGGCTTGGATGGCTAAAATTTCTGAGAAGCATACATCCACAAATCCTGAAACAAGGGCTTAAACAAAGATCACAAATAAAAGAAGGAAAATACTACTGAATAATTTTAAAATCCATATATTTCAAGTCGTGTGAAGGATTTAATAATCATAATAGGATAACTAAATACAGTTAAGACAGTATATATTCAGCTTAAAGTCAACTAAAACTTCAAACTAATACAAAATATAATAGAATTATGAATAACTAAGTTGCCTAAAAATAATCACAGTTCTATGTTCGCTTTTTAAGGTATTAACGTTCTCTTTTTTTGTTTTATTTCACTTAAAGGCATAGTTCAGAGAGTTTTTTTAGGCTTCATTGAAAGTTTGCAAGTAGTTAACATACAACCTGCAGTGGGTAGCTTACTTAATGTTTCCATTTACGATACATCAGGATTAGATGGTGCTGCTCTGAGACGGGCAGAGACCAGCAAAAGGACTGGAACTGTCCTTGACCTGCTCTACAATAGGGAAAATCAAAAGAGCTAACGTGACTGGTGCGTTATGAATCTTCGAACCACCGCCATGTTTGGCAGTCGTTCAGACAAATCCGAGGATTTTTAACAAAAGGAAACGAGATGAGAGGTGATGTGTCACAGATAATCTTCTAGGTTGAAACACAGAACATTCAGTTAGATTAGCTGTCTGGGTTAAAATTAGAGCAGTGCAAATAAACGGGGGTTTAGTAATAAGAAAGAATTATTGCTGATGCTGTCGTTGCTTATTCAATTTTATTATTAAAATAATATTTTCTTTAAATACTTATTAATACTTTAAATATCATGAACGTTTAAGGGTTTATAAAATAACATTTGTATTAATCATAAATTGGATTCAGGTAAAAGACTGACTGCAAAAAAAAAAAAAAAAAGTTCTAACTATTACTTTAAGCCCGAGTTACTTTTAATGACATGAAAAGTAATGAAAGACTCACGTTAAAACGGCTCTTTGCAATTAGCTCTCTTTGTCCTGCTTTGCAGAAAGTAAATCTCTACCAGTATTGGATTATTTATTCTGAATATTACCAACATGAAGCCCTAGAACTGAGCTGAGGCGAGACCTCACAGGCATGCCTCTGGTACAGAGTATGAATGGTGAAACCAGAGGTAACATCACTTGCTTTTAATTTTACCCCATCAGTAATTAAACGAATCCCTGCTGATTTCAGCAGAAATTTGCCTCCCTTTTTATTTCATCCTTCCCCCACTGCTGTCGAACTTTACCCCATTTTCTGTTTATCACCTGTCAAACTCCTTTCCATCATCCTGCAGTATTCCTTAGTGAAGTTTATGTCACATACTGCGATGGAACATGCTGAAAGTGATGGAGTTAACTATTTACAGCCTACATTTATTTTCCAGATAACATGCATAAACAACGCAACAGTGAGGGACCCAAGCTTTGCAGCCTAATTCTGCAAGCATGCTTGTTTTATCAAGGAGGACAGAGCAATTTTAGAGATTAGAGAGGGTTTGTGAACAACAGGCTGCAGGACTGTGAAATTAACTGGAAAGGCAGGTGCTATAAATCACACGCAATCCCGACAGCAATTTCATTCGAATCATCGCCACATGTTTAATCCTGAAAACTGTTGTTTTTTTTAAACTTGTTTAAAACTAAGGGCAAAATGAATATTCATCTTCTGTGTATTTGCTGTTGAAAATGTAAAATGGAGGTGTCTGTTGGTTTCGTAGCCTGGAGCCATCATAATGACCTGAACTGCTTGTGCTCCCACTGAACAGCTGTGAACCAAATAACAGTTTATTTTAAAACCCTGACATCCTGTGCACAAGTGGCTGAAGTTTGCTTTTACATATAGTGAAAACTTATTTAAATCTTACGATTTATTTACTTGATGGATTACATTTATGCATGAGTCACCGTACATGTTTCTAAGCTGGGAAAAAAGCGACAGCTGAAGAATATTAAGGTCGATTTCAGCTCGATTCTGAAAGCATTTATCCAGATTTGCTTTCATAAATGAGTCCCATTAAAAGCTGATCCTTAATTTTGGAGCTAACTGCCAGCTTTGGCAGGTGTGCCTCTGCGGTGAGACACACTTGGCTTTCCTGTAGCTTAACTCAGTGAGTCCAGAACTCAAAAGTTAGCCGACTTCAGGAGAGACGGTCACAAGTCCATGACAGGGGTAATTCCTGCGTGGCGGAGATAAGTGAACAGTTTCATCCCGTCTTGTTTGTGGTTGTCGCCTTTGTACTGGGCGAATAAACCACGCACATCTGAAGAGGAGTAGTAATTTTTGGAGTTATTAACACAGAGGAAATTTCAATTAATGCATGTGAATGGCTGCCTTGTTTGATAAGCAGATGACTGGTGAGGATCTGAAGGCCGGGGCAGAGCAGAAAATGATGCAACAGCAAGAGCTGATTTGCTCCACTTTTACACTGATTGTGCATTTGCATTTCTGTCCGTACTTGGGTTTTCTGTGCTTCCTGGTGTTTATTGTTCCGCAGAGTTGATGAAACTTATCAAGGATGGAAAATTGTCTCCTTCCTTTCATTGCAACCTGAGCACAATGCTTTACAGAACAAGGCTTAGAATTTAAAGAAAAAACCTTACTATTGATATTCACTTCAAGTTGGGGACCAGGTATAGAAGTATTGCATGTTGAAACTCACTGTACATGTATAGCACTTCAAAATCAAAACAGGACAATTTAAAATGCCGTATGAATACAGTTTTTTTCTTTGAAAACTCATTTGTTACTTCCAAAATGTTAGACATCAGTAGAATTCAACAAAGACAGGGCTAAGGAGTTTTTACACAACGGTATATAACTGACTGAAGGTTCACTCCTAACTTTAATAAAATATGAAGTTGTCGTTCTTTCTTCTCATGTTTGTATTAGCAGGAGTCTGTTGAAGTACCTGGCTAATGCTGCCTTGTTTTGTATGTTTCTAGTTTGTTTCTTTGACAATTCAGCTTCTTGCATGTTATTTAGAGCTCAAACTAAATTCACACCTAAATATTGTTAACGCTTCATTAATTAAGTACTTTGTTTCTAAAGTTGAGATGGTTGCGGAATAGGGAAGCCTAAGAGTTCCTCAGCATCAGTCCAGAAACTTGAGAGTTTTACTGAGACTGAATCATCCCTCCACCTCCTGAGCACTCTGGAAAAAACTTTTGCACTCAGATTTATATTCCCATACCTTCCTCCCATTTTTTTTTCTATGCTGATGAGACTTCCTACCACTAACAACTGAAAAACTTTCCCAAAGATTTCTGCTTCAGTCACCGTGATTTTAAACATGTGCCACTTTGGATTGACAGTGGCGGCTGTGGCTTTAAGCACCTAGAGTGCATCCATCTGCCCAGCTGAAGAGGACTAAGTGGGTGTAGATGAATGGATGCGCTGGAATTAATGGAATTCTATAAGGCTCTCTGGACTCCTGCCAGGTTGATGAAACTATTTTGGGATCTTTAATAGTGGGATGATGAAAAGCTTCTACACATCTATAAAAAAATACATATATATCAATATATACTCTTTTTAAAACCAAAATGAATTCCAGTGCCTTTTAGACATCACTCAGTCATGGAAAGCAGGACAACCGTTGATAAATCCCATTTAATACCGTATGTTTGTTTTGTGCGTCTGAATACATCAATCCAAAACACCATCCAAGGTCTCCTACCGCCCGGCTCCGGCTCAGAGCACCTTGAAACCTAATTTGTAGTCCGCTCCGCTTCTCCCCCTCTCCATCTTTCCATTCATCTCACCAAGGGTTTCACGCTCCTTACCATGAAATTCACCCACAATCACAATTATGTCTTCAATCAGAGCCATCTCAGAGCCGATAGGATCCCGGCTTTCTTTTGGAACAGCGGGGGGCCCGAATCAACACAGGACCGAGCCGGCTCATTCCTGTTACTGCTCTCCGCACTAATGACTGACAGATTTTCAGAGAAGCGTTAAGGCTAGTTTGGGAGGCTTTTAACTTGCAATCAGGTACCCTGGGCCTCCACACTCCTCAGCACGTTGATCCTTTGGCAAACCACTATGATTGCAAATATTGAATAATTCATGGATGTCTAATGATATGTCAATCACAGCTGGTTTTGTTTTATTTATTGCATACAATGCATAGGTTTTTGGATTTTCTGAGCTGTATTGCAAGTTAATATTGCATGAAGGCTGTTGGCAACATAATACTAAGTAGGACAACCAGCTTTTCTCCTCAGGGATGTTGTACTGTTTGGTTAACAAGGCTGAATGAGAAAGGTGATGCTTTGTGTTGCTTTTCAAACCAAAATGACCTTTTCCACTGCCTATGTGTCCACGAAAATCTGTTGTGAAAGCTCAATTGTTTATGTGCCGCTTTTCAGTTTCATTAACATCTGTTGCTGTCATATAAACATCCATGCCCTTCTGCCTGTTATTATTCATGATGTTGTCTTTCAGGGCTCGGGGTTAAGATTGTGTTTTCCTCCCTCTTCTTCAATGCTACTGAGCCAGGTCAGCCTTAGTTTTACCAAACCAGTGCTTTTATAATCCTCCAAACAAAGTCTCTGACTGTTTTAAGGTTTACTTCTTTTTCTATTTAGAGGAGCTATACTTTTTATCGGAGTAATGGGCCATTGCACGATTGTGGCTTTGTTAGCTGCTGGAAGCCAGTTTGCAAATATTCAACCACCTTGGAGAGGAAATTTTACCAGGAGAAGCATGACAATGAACATGCTGTGAATCCATGATTAGAGCAGGAGGAGGGTTCCTGATACCTACTTTGCTTCTTGAACTTTTAAGTTATGCAGCACTTGATGTCAGCAGGTGGTACGCACTCTGCGCTGCGAGTCACCCATAGAAACGATGCCCCTCTGTAGAACAGCAGGGGTAGATAAAAAATTATTAAAAACTGCTTTGGTTTACGAAGAGATGGGGGTAGGGTTTGTAAATATCCTTTTAAAAGTTCACATATTTGTCTAAAACAGCAGCCACCAGACAGGTAGCTAGCTAACAATATATTATGAATATATTATGAATATTAGGAATTCAGAAACGCAGAAAGAACTATAACTATTAATTAAGGTGAGATTTATCCACCCAAAGGGTAAGGTCCATTCATTGTTGGCACATCTACATAGAATGTGTAGCTTGTATAATCAGCAGGAAGTAGTTAGTCTCTATCCATTCTGGTTCTTTAAAATAACTTCAGTTGTACTTAGTACCTTCCCTCCCTAAATGTATATCTGGTATCAGCAAGATGAGCAGAGACTTAATTTAAAAAAAAGCCCAACATTGCTCACACGCACAGAAACGTAGGTCAATTACAAATTCTAGCTTCCTGCCCAACAGCACTCTCTTTTGGTGATATTGAGCAAAAAAGCTGTAGTAGGAGGATGTTAGCCGAGCGTCTTGCAGCTCTGTAGCCCCAGGTGTCAGAGACCCTGCAGTGAAACAGTTGAGGAGGAGTGCGAGAAAGAGATGCTGAGCAAGCCCATAAGAGTTTAACAATATCGAGCCAAGCCTGGGAAGATGAGAGGGTGGTGTAGATGGAGCAGCTACAGGTGGGCCTATAAGCCCTGTCTCATCAGTCACACTGGAACCAATGAGTTCATGTGAAGATGCCTTTACTCTTCTCTCCCAGCCTCGGTGCAGGAATAATAAACTGAGAAGCGCTGCTGTGCGTTTCTTTTGACAGTTGGTGTGTTCCAGCTTGTATTTTTTTTGCCTCTGTTGCACAGCCCCCGTGGGAAGTTGTGTTGGTAGGAGAAAGCGTTGGGTGGAGGGAGCCACACACCATGGCTTTGTGGTTGGGCACATTCGTGCTCCCAAAGCACCCTCGCTGAGGCCGTTCCCCCCTGTGGAGCTAATCTCTTCTCCCCAGGATTAACAAACTTCACAGCACTAGCCTCTTCTGAACTATCAAGGCAACGCCCTCTTCAGCCATACCCTCTCTCGTTCTTCTCACATCCTTTCTTTTAAGTCTACACTAACTATCTGCTGTGTAATCCCATTCAACCAACAGCAAGACTGAGTCAGGCATTGCTTCATTAGGGATACTCTACTGCCCTAAGTGATGCTCATTACAACAAATTATTTCAATTGTTCTGTGGATCAAATGCAAAACAGGATAAGAAGCTCTGCTGCAGTGATTGGCAAATATATACAGGAAGCGTAAACCTTTCCACACAAACGGACCATAGCCCCAAACTGGTTACATTGTTTTCTGTTTTCTGCTCTGCTCAGAGAAAGCCAAAGCTTTTCGTCCTACATTCAGAGTAACATATAACTTGTAGCACAGACGTAATTTTAAGGGTGGCCACAGGAGACATGTGCCCTGAACTTTTTCAAATGTCCGAATTGGTCCTTTACTGTCCAAAAACAATGTTCCGCTAAACTACACAAAAATTGTCAGAACTAGGACCACGGGAAAACAACGGCTCAAGCTTAGGCCCACTTCTCTGAGTTTAGACCGCCTACCAGCACCTGATTGACTCTTTGTTGTTTGAATCTCCTGTGTGATAGTAATTATTACTATATGGTGGCAGGGTCACTTTTTTAAGCTTCTTGGTAGTTGTTGGATTTTTGAGGGATCTTAAATGCTCCAGGAGTTACGCTTTTAAGGAGCACACAGTTTGGTCATTGGATGGAATCTGCTAGTGTAAGTTTGACATTTGTTTGTGTGATTTAGTCGGGTAAGCCAGAAGGGTTGTAATATCAGATGTGTTCATTTACGCTAATATTTGAATTGGTGTTCATGTGCCTGAGTCTAGCAGCATGCAGTAAGCAACATTTTTGATATCATCAAGCTAATTATGAGATATATTAATTAGCTCTAAGCCTTCCTGAAATGTGAGCAATATTGACAGCTCTCTGGTTTCCAGTACTACTTTAAAAGTTGTGGTGTATGATGACAGATGCACAGTAGGTGGAGACGATGTTACCACAGCTTTTACATCATATCCGGCCTTAATGTCAGTAAATTCGAGTAAAACACAGACTTTGCTCATCGTGTGCGAATGCGCCACAAGTAACACAGAGCAGAGGGCTAATTGGTGCGAATAGGCACTACGGGATAAAGAAATACATGTTAATGTTTTATTACATGCTTAATAACCCGTCAAACCAAAAAAGGAACCATTAAAATTAAAAGTAACAATTGAAACGTAAATGAACTACGAGAAAACATGGTGAACTGACAAGAGTTTCGTTAATACACCTCCCTTTGAAATCAAGATTTTGTCCATGAGTAGTAGGACTGACATTTGAAACTCAATGAAACTTGGTGGTCGCATTTTAAAGCAGTGTTTTTTGTTTGTTTGTTTTTTTAGGTGGGACATAGAAAAGCTTGAGTTGTAAGGAAGAGGTTGAGATTTTATGTATTACAATGATCTATGCAGTAATCCAGACCAAGATCTAATCTAGAATCTACTTATTTGGACTGAGCTTGAGATATTTTCAAAGAAGGGTAGAACATTTTAGTTCATCGATGTGAAAAGAACAGACATGATTGATTTCATTAAAAGTTATGTTAAACATCTTACTTATATAGACTGAATATGAACTCATGCCACACTTTTCAGATTTTTATTTAACAAATTGTTGGAAAAAGTGGGTTTCCTTTCACTCCTCAAATATGTACTACCTTGTGTCGATCCATCTTCTAAAATCCCGATTAGAACACATGGAGGCTTGCAGCTGCGATGTGCCAGAAACTGAAAAGGCTTAGCAATTGTTTACACTTATATACGGCACTGTGTTTGTTGTCTGTATCCATGCACAGCGAACGTCTTTCTCCTTATTAGGTGCAGTCATTTCCCATCTCCAAGGAGGAGTTCCCGGGTCTTACAGTAATAACGAGGCTCCAGAGGAAAGAAGTGGGTCAAAATGAGACAGATTATCACATCTCTTCGCCATCTTCCATCTTCCGCCATGCCCTCATCTGCTTTTCTCTATTGACCACAGTCTTCAACCCTTTCTGCTCCTTCTCCACCGTTGCTCCCTCTGTCTCTTCACAGTGCTTATTAGCTGGGTAGGAAAGTGATGGGTGTATTTGAGGTGTGCGTGGCTGGTAACGTTGCATCGGTCTGACATGCTTGAGCAAAGACACTGTCTACTCTTCATTGTCTTCTAATGGGGCGCCAGGGTCTCGTAGACAACGAAGGCAGACAGACGTCGGATATAGAGCGCATGTGTGTGGGGGGGACAGTGGGAGAAATACGCTGGGGAGAGGAGGCAGGTGTGTTTGAGCGCGGTATTAAGGGAAAGCAGAAAGACACTGCAAGTAATGAGTAGTGCAAGCTGTGTGTGCTCCTGCCTCGCCGATAAATGGGTGGAGTGGCACTTCACACAATTTTCAGCCTTTAACCATTTTCTCCCCTTTTTTTCCCTGTGTCATTCCTGAAAAAAATACTCCCACTGAATATCTGGACTGTATGTATATATATATATATATATATATATATATATATATATATATATATATATATATATATATATATATATACTTTCTGAGTACCATCCTACCCCCACTTCCACTTCTTCATGATGCAGCACAATGCTGGTGGCTAATCATCAATGGTTAGGATGCGACAGATGCTGCTTGGGATGCTTGGCAGTCAGTGTGCTGCACAGCCCTGGCAACCCTTTCCGATATCCAGACACTGCACCCTCCTCTGCACCTAGGGACCGATCAACACTGGAGATATGGGGGTTAGTTTGTTATATATAGATTGGTCCCAA
>JAVLVB010000364.1:643098-661054 GCA_032876305.1 Orestias chungarensis | reverse complement strand
TGTGTGTGTGTGTGTGTGTGTGTGTGTGTGTGTGTGTGTGTGTGTGTGTGTGTGTGTGTGTGTGTGTGTGTGTGTGTGTGTGTGTGTGTGTGTGTGTGTGTGTGTGTGTGTGTGTGTGTGTGTGTGTGTGTGTGTGTGTGTGTGTGTGTGTGTGTGTGTGTGTGTGTGTGTGTGTGTGTGTGTGTGTGTGTGTGTTATCAGCCAGGGTGAGAAATCTTATGAAGGAAGGAAATGTGCTGCGAAGGTTTAGTTTTCACCTCTAATGTGTCTACGCTGTGTACGCTGCTTTGGCAAAAAAATTTGAGTCCAGTGTAAAAAAGTTGCATTGACCAAGAAATGGTTTGAAGGAGATGACATCCTGAGTTATAAAGAGAATCAATTAGAGACTCAGAGGACAGCTCAGTAGGAGCTGTAGAAGTTTACAGCTCAGTAGGAAGAATCTATTTGTCTTTTACAAAGCAATGATTTATAATCGGATAGCAAGAAAAGATGCATTGCTGAAGAAAAGCCAAGATCATCCCATTTGCAGTTTGAACACGTGGCAGAAGGTTAAAATTTGTATCTGGTTTCCAAAACTAACACGGATTGAACCACGTATTAAATGATATCGCGTTAATTGGTCCTGTCAATGTCCAGACCTACAGTAAATTAAAATAGAAGCTTACAGTCCTTTAAGCAGATTTGTCTCATTAAAAAAGCTCAGGATCAGTCAATCACTGATATCAGTTTCAATATTAATTTCTAAATATGTAAAGATTTGTATTCATAAAAAATATTTAGTGGTCATTTGTCATCTTCATTGCGCTTTACAA
The DNA here is from genome assembly GCA_032876305.1 of Orestias chungarensis. Lineage (NCBI taxonomy): Eukaryota > Metazoa > Chordata > Actinopteri > Cyprinodontiformes > Cyprinodontidae > Orestias > Orestias chungarensis. Next base: position 660,242 of record JAVLVB010000364.1, on the reverse strand, counting down.
TGATACATAATTTGTGTGCATCTATAACAAAGAATCCCAATAACATGACTTAATTTTGTGACTGATGCAACAAACGTTAGAAAGAAAGACGACCTCACTCTATGTCATCAGTGCATTTTTATTTCTTGATCAGTCCAGCCAGCTCTGGATGGAGACACCAGGTCTCAGTTTGTCTTAATGAAAAGGAAAAAAAGAAACGATCCTCCTCTGTGCACTCCATACACTCTCCACATGCCCTCACAGCGGTGGCTGTTATCAACACAGGCGCTTACTTTGGTAATGAAGTGAGGTCTCAGCCTTCCGTCTCCCATCTAGTTTTGAAGAGTGAAGGAGCAGTAATTGGTGTACGACCTACACCACCAACAGCACTCATGTCCCCTGTCCTACATGACATTCCCATCCAATTAAATCTGCGTCTGCACACACCCGCACTCTCTAACCAACTCTGAAAATATTCACACACCTCACCACTTCTCCCAAACTTCTCTCCTTGATAGTTTCTCAAGGTGCCTTTTTATGGGTGGCATAAGGCATATGTGACATTTTTTTTCTACATACAGAACGTGTTTGTCTGCGGGCGTGTGGCCAGGTCGTGCGCAGAAGCACGGAGAAAGGAGTCTTGTTCTGCAAATGAGTTCATTTTCGGGGCTTATGGGCAAATCTGTGGGGCCAGTGGACGGATTGCTCTCTGTCTCACTAGGATTAGCTGAAGGTGACCCTGAGGTAGCGGGTCTGCGTCCATCTGTGTTTCTATGCGTTCCCATAGTCTGATTTGTGCATCCATGGCTAGCGTGTAAAAGCATGTCTGTTATTAGCCCCAAATGTTCTGTAATCCATCAGAGTTAATGAGCTGTGTGCGTGTTTGTAAGCTCCCTCCAACGGCGGCGGCAGTGGGGTGTGTTTTGTGTGCATCTTTTGACTGACCTTGACTCGAGTCTGTCAGATTGAGCGCACTGCCAGGCTGTTCACACAGAGAGCACGACTCCATCAGATCCCCAGATGTCATTTCACCCAGTCAATCATGTCTGTGTACCATGAACAAATAATAACCACAAAAGCAGATTCCCTCTTTTTCATGGCTGAAGAAGTTCAGAGGTTAAATCAGGGGCTTCACTGTCTGATCTAAGACTTAATGGAATAATAAGCATACCTATTATTTAAAAAATATTCTAGTTAGCATTTTTTTTAAACAGTTGCTGTTTAAAGAAGCTGCATAAAATCTAGCCTTAAACAAACTTTTACATTTATGGTATGTCAATAGAACATTTCAAAGAAGATTGCTTTACAAAACAAAGATTTGCTCAATATGGCATCAGTTTCAATTTTTATTGCTTATTTTTTTTAAGCATGTTTTCAGAAACTATTTTTTTTTGTAGAAAATCTTGCACTTCCTATTTCTTTTGTGCCACTGTTTGCTTTTATTGTATCAGGAAAATGGTTGAAAACAAACTGAACAAAGATTTTTGTGTCACAGTCAATCAAACTCTCTTTAGATTTGGATGTAATTCATGAAAACATGTAATGTTGCTTCTGTTCGTTTGCCGATTCTGCTGTTAATCAAAATCTTTTTTAGATAAATCTGCTCTCCCAGTGAGGCTTGTATGTATCGTAAAAAAACTGTGATTAGATCAGGTCAGGTCAGGTAAAAGCGATCAATCAAAGTTCTTAAAATTATGTTTATTTGTTTTTTAGTTCTGTTTTTTTCTTTCTCTACATTTGGCTATAATAAAACTTCTTTCTCAGGTGGAAAAATGATTACAGTAGTATGAATAGATTTGACATTGCATTGTCACTTGTTTCAGCTTGAATTAACTGCAGTTTAAATGTGAGAGGATTACTTGAAATCTATCTAAATTTGCTTGTCCATGTTTTTTTTGTTCAAGTCTGTTCTTTTACTTTACCAAGGCTGAACATTAACTCTGCGCTTTAGGTGGCACTACTTGAAAAGAGCGATAACCTGAAGATTTTTAGATTTCAGGGTGGTAAAAACCTCCAATTAAAAGACTTCGCTAAGTTAAGGTTTTTATTTATGAGACAAGTGGAAAAGCAAGTGGAAATAGTCTGTTAAAAATCAAAAAAAATTGAAGTTCTTGGCAGGACATAAACATAATCGATATAAATGAAGGTCCTGAGAGTGATACCAACTCAACAGATGTAAAAAAAAAAAATTCTATTAAGGAATTGCAACATAATTCATTCAATACAATTTTCTCAGTCCCTACCCTCAAATAACTATCAAAAACTGGTTGAGAAAAAAGTGGTCTGTTGCAAGTGGTCTGTCATGGAAATTCATATGAAAGTAAATCCATTTAAATGTTTCATTTTTAAGTTATTAGGATTTGCAAATGTAGTTGGTGTAACAATCTCTATCTGGAAACTCTATTGGCTATGCATGATTGATAGTTCTGGTCTGCAGCAGTCATGCGGTAAGAGGAAGGGTTTAATATAAACAGGTTCCTAGGCTGTTTGAGGAAACCAGAGTACATGAAAACCACCTATGCATGCATAGAAACGTAAATGGTTGCAGGACGTTCTGGCTGCAGGACATCATTTTGTTTGTAAATCTGTAAAGTACCCATGTTTGAAGGAAAGTAGCCAACTCCAACCTATTTTCCCGTGTAAATGTTGAGCTTCCAAGTAGACATGGAATGTCATTTGAGCCAAATAGAGACATAAAGCCAACACACGACGCAAACAAAACATGTCTGCAATAGTCATTTATTTCATTTCAATTGATTTTTGTTGGTCATCTCAAGTGCTACGTGAACAACTTCCCCATCCTTCTATCTGGGATCTTGTTTAATATGATAGAATAGAATCGAGACGCCATGAAAGCACCTCTTTATGCTCTCAACCGTGAAAAATGAAAGCCAGAACATAACTCTCAGCGCCACTCTCGAGGACACCACTCCGCTCCAAGTCATAATACTGACATGTTCCATCCTATTTTTCTTTTTTTTCCCCTACAGCTTACAATCACTTCCTTTCTAAATATGATAATTTAGGCCGCTGGTATTATACTGATATTTCCATCGTGACCATGCTGTTCAGCACTCATACCGCCCACTCAAGCTTCTATTTTCACAGTTTAAGTCCAAGGACACTCTTGCATGTTTGGGTTTTGTAAAGCCTATCCGAGTTTAGAAACACACGCTAGCACATAATAATCCTATATTATGTATAAATGAGTGTTGAATCTACATCAGTGAGTGAATGTTTACTGAAGAATTAGGGAACTCTCTGTAATTTAAATACTGCTTTTTAAACTTTCCATCATTTTAAACGAAAATGGGCTTCCTGTTCTCAACTAAAACGGCACCAAATCTGATTGCATGGGATTTTTAGGTGAGATGTATTTTGCATTTGTGAAGTATTACCGCAGCTGATGTGACTCACGCGAGACAAACAATTTGGATGCATTATTTTTTCAACAAAGGGGCTCTGTGATTATCAATATAATAGCTAACATGGGCTAATACTGTATGATCATTACAGAAAAAGATGTATTTCCACTAAATAAGACACACATACTCAGTATGTAACTTGAGCTCTACTCCTCTTCTCTATTTTAATCATAGTAAACCTACACATTTCAGATAATTACCCAGCTGACATACTGTAGCAGCTACAAATGGATTTGAATATACTAGAAAGATAAATTATTTACTAGATGCCAACTAAGGAGTTTTTCCCATGGGTGGTTCATGGTTTTAAATGAGACATTTTTGTTAGATGTTATATGGGACAGATTCTATTTAGATTTTTGTGTTATTACTTTTTTTTTGTATCACATCATTAATGGTCATAAATCAAATGTTCAAGTTTTTCTTTTTTTTGTGTGTTCTGTTTATCTAAGAAAAAAGTTTCTGAATTGATTTAAAAGAAGTACATTTTAGAGGAGGCAAACATGATTAGAGAAAAATAATGTAAATAAGTCTTGTATTAATTATAGTAAAAATCTTTTTTTCTTTTTTTTTTACCATGTTCAGGAATTATCTTCACAGCTAAAAAAATAGAAAAGTATAAGCAGTAATTCTTTGGTTTGACATACCAGGGCATTTTAAAAATCGCCTGGTCCATTCTAGTTTAGAAAATGATTTAAATCTAACCTAATGTTGGTGTAAAAAAATAAACAGATTTTACAGTAACTTGTGTGAATGCCGAAATTTTAAAAGCTACATGCAAAAACTAAAGTTTCTCCATAATGCAACTTTTAAATAATCCTTGTCCCTTTACAATGTTGAGCTCTAGATTATGTTGAAATTGCCACATAACCCTTTTCCGGATTCTTAGGCAGTTATAATTACTGAGGTCTTGGGATTTTCTAATGCTCCAGATCAGAAAATTGGCATTGTTTTTAAAGACACATACACTCTGATGATCATCAAGTAGTAAAGTAAATTACATTAATAGCACCTGACATTTCAATTCAGGCGAGTAACAAGAAGATCTGAGGTGTTTTATCATGTTTCTAGCACAAACAGCCATTTATTTTGGTAGGTTTGTTTGTTGAGTATACGTAAAATCTACTTTAATGTTCTCTAGGAAATGCATTCAGTTTTAGTGAAGCCTAATTTGCAAACAACTGTCAAATCAGTGTTTCCGAAAACGTATTTTGTTCTCAGGTTGGTGCTGAATGTGCAAAAACCCTTTAATGTGTTAAAATCAAAACTAAGCTGTTAGATTTGCTTCCCGCTTCTTGATAAAGCTTCGGGCTTGTCAGCGAAACGACGCGCTCCCTATACCAAGCGTTTCCATTTGTGAGGGGCTCAGAGACGTCGCTCCACAAGGTGGGAACTGTGCAGGTTTCAGCTTAAGACATTGATTAGCAACCTGGGGAGAGGGAACGCAGGTACAAACAGCTGTCACAGCTCACGACAATAAACACAGGGAACAGAGGTGCATGCAAACGAATTCAAATGAACTATCACAGAGCCACTGGTTTGATTGTCATCTCTGGCAAAGTTGAAGAGCTGTCTTTTTATGTGAAATGGAGTGTGCCAAAAAAGATTGGTTTGTGCAAGTTACTCTTGCATCATTTGACATTTGTTTGAACAAAAAACATGAACTGCAAACTGTCAGATTACCTGTCATATAGAATAGAATAGAATAGAATATAATAGAATAGAACTACTTTATTCATCCCCGCAGGGAAATCACTTTGCAATTGCAGCATACAGACAAGGTGTAGTAATCTAAATAAAATTAGATTAAAAAAATGCTGCAAAATGTAAAAATGCTTTAAATTATATGTAGATAAAGCAAATGTGCAACAGATGCAATTGTGCAAGTTTAACTGATAAAATAGTCCCAAATAATGAATTATGTTTTATTGTACAGTGAGATGTGGCAGGAAAGATTTTCTGAATCCGTCCCTTAGACAGCAGAGCTGAAGAGGTCTACGTATGTCAAAAGGTTCTCCGCTGTCTGTCCACTGTGTGGTGGAGAGGGTGCTCTTTGTTGTCCATGATAGACAACAGCTTCTTCATTGTCCTCCTCTCCACCACAGTTTCCAGGGATTCTAGTTTTAGTCCAAGTATAGAGCCAGCTTTCCTGAATATTTTGTTCTGTCTGTTCGAGTCGCTGGCTCTGATGATGCTTCCCCAACACACAGCAGCAAAGAAAATGGCCCCGGCAACAACACTCTTATAAAAGGTCTCCAACATCTTGCTGCACACATTGAAGGATCTTAGCTTCCTTAGGAAATAAAGTCTGCTCCTACCCTTCTTGCACACAGCATCAGTGTTAGAGGCCCAGTCAAGTCTGTTGCCGACCACCACTCCCAGATATTTGTAGTCCTCCACCTCCCCCTTGATCCTCAGTGGCTGTGAAGGCCTCTTCTTCCTCCTGAAGTCAATCTCCATCTCTCTCATCTCTCATCTACTTATGTTGAGCCTCACGTGATTATGCTCAGAGCACTCCACAAAGTTGTCCACCAGTGTCCTGTACTCCCCCTCCCCTCCATTACTTATACACCCGACAACAGCTGAGTCATCAGAAAACTTCTGTAGGTGGCATGACTCAGAGTTGCACCGGAAATCAGTTGTGTACAAGGTGAAGAGGAAGGGAGAGAGCACAGTTTCCTGTCGAGCTCCCACCTCACTGACCACCACATCAGACAGGACAACCTGTGGCCTGCCTGTCAAGCAGTCAGTAACCCAGGAGATGATCGAGTCTTGGACACCCGTCCTCCGCAGCTTCTCACCCAGTAGCAGGGGCTGGATGGTATTTAACTCACTTGAGAAATCAAAGAATGTGATTCTCACAGTGTCTCCTCCACCATCCAGGTGCACATGGGCTCGTTGCAGCAGGAAGATTACAGCATCATCAACTCCTAAATGGGTCTGGTAGGCAAATTGCAGGGGGTCTAGAAACGTCCTCACCTGAGGCCTCAGCTGGGCCAGGACCAGTCTCTCCATGACCTTCATCACATAAGATGTGAGAGCCACTGGTCTGTAGTCTTCTGGGTCAAATGGCCTTGACTTCTTGGGGACAGGAACCACGTGGGACGTCTTCTACCATAGCAGGACTGTCTCCTGACTCAGGCTGAGATTGTAGAGGTGTACAAGTGCAGGAGACAGTTGGCTGGCACAGGTCTTTAGAATCCATGGTGTGATGCCGTCAGGGGCTGCAGCCTTCCTCCCCTGGTGTAGTTTTTCCAGTTGCCACTTAACCTGGCCCGTAGTTACCCTTAGCTGGGGGTTGGTGTTGTCGTCTGTAGTGAAACGGAGGGGGGGGGGAGTCAACTTGGGGTGGTGTGAATTTGCTGGGGTAAGGGGGTGTCGGCGGACTGGCAGGAGGTGAGCTAAACCTGTTAAAAAACTGGTTAAACTGCTTTGCTCAGTCCAGGCTCCTTGATTTCTGTGTGTCCTTCCCTCTCTTCCCAGTGATGTGCTTCATTCCAGTCCACACAGCTCTTGCACAGTTCTGCACTCTCCTCTGCTCTCCAGACCTAAAAGTCCTCCTCCTTTTGTTTAGAACTGCCTTCGGGTCACTAGTAATCGAGGGTTTAGTTTAGGGTTTAGTCCGGGCTGGCATGACAGTGTCCTCACAGAGTCTGATATAATCAGTGATGCAATCAATCATGTTTTCAGTGTCCTCCCAATGAGGCCCAAAAAGTACATCCCAGTCTGTCGACTCAAAACGGTCCTGCAGTGCCTCAGCTGCCTCATGTGTCCGTCTCCTAACGGTCCTGGTGCGCACGGGCTGCCTACTCACCAGACATACCTGGGAGTCATCCTGACCAAGTTGTGGTCAGACCTGCCAAGGGAGAGCTGTGGTGCTGTATGCATCCTTTGCATTAGCATACAGGAGATCCAGTGTTTTGTTTTCCCTGGTGGGACAGTCAACATACTGCTGGAAGTTGTTAAAAGTTTGGTCCAGTATGGCATGGTTAAAGTCCCCATGTGAAGACCATGAAGGCGTACGGTTGATGTGTCTGGAGTTTGGCAGCGGTCGAGCTGATGACGTCACAGGCTGCCGCTGCATCAGCTGATGGGGGAATGTAAACAGCGACCATAATGGCGGATGTAAACTCCCTTGGTAAATAATACGGACGCATTCCCACTGCCAGCAGTTCAATGTCCAGGGTGCAGACCTGCTACTTCACGTTCACATGAGCAGGATTGCACCACCTCTCACTCAAGTAGAGTCCAATCCCGCCGCACTTCTTCTTCCTACTCTTGGAAGAGTCTCTGTCCCCCAGCACCAAAGAAAATACAGGGACCTCCACGCTGTAGTCCGGAATGAGTAAGTAGAGCCACGTTTCCGTGAAGCAGAAAATGCTGCACTCCCTGTACTCCTTCTGGGTCCTCACCAGCGCCGTGAGTTCGTCCGTCTTATTCCCTAAAGACCTCACATTCCCCAAAATAATCGCCGGCAACGCTGGTTTGTGCCGTCTCCTCTTCTCCCTCCGTTTAACTCCAGACCTGCAACCCCGGAGTCTCCTCCGTATTTCCTCCGGGACCACAGGCCTGTCTCCGGGCAACAGCACAGGCCTACACAGCGTCATCAGCTGTTCACGGGTGTAAACAATGCTCTTGCTCCGTTTGGCCAGGTTCTCCATTACAAAGAGTAGAAAAAGTAACAGAAGAACGTGGAGAACAGCGACAAAACTTCGTCCAGCCATTGTTGAAAGCAATAACCAGTGGTCTATCTTATTTATACCAGTATTCAATTGAGGTTGACAGCAGAAAAACCAGAATTTTAAAAAACACTACGGGAGCTGTGTCTGCAAGGAGCCAGTTGGGCCGGCGCCATCTTGGACTGCATAAAAGCTGTAATGTCATAAACTGTCTTTGTACCGTTTAGGTCAGGCTGATAAATCAACAACAGGTTGCAAATGTTTTTCAGCGTCAGCAACGCTCTCCAGGGATTATTAATGCCTACACGTCCAAATAAAAAGTGAGAGAAGTCTGCGGGGGGGGGGAACGTGAGCCTGGGAGTGTTGGTGCCCAACAGAGAACAGGGCAACACCAAAGGTGTCACAGTTTCTGCGATGTGCTCTGACACACAGATGGCAGCTGACACAACACGGATCAACTCTCACTCTGTCCTCACACACCCACATACTCCCTGCTTCTTTCCAAAATGAATGTGCTGTCTCACGTTCGCTGTTGACAGACACGTCGACGGAGCTTTCCGCCCTTCCGTTCACATTCTTGCTTATCAGAGAAACCCTGTGCAGGTAGGAGTAGATGGACATTACAGATTAGGGATTTAAGAGGAGTAGCTTCTGTTGTATAGGGGGGAAAAAAGCTCACATGCATATTGAAAAGGAGTTCTTTGAGTGCTGACCAATTTTCCATGAAAGTTCAGCACGTTGTTCTAACAGGATTTCTGCTTTTACTGCAACCTTTATGTCCTCCTTTTGATATGTTTCCCCCCACCTTGCTACTAATGAACATTCTGGGCAAAATCAGAAAAATGTTAATGCAAACAAATGATGCCAATATATATGTGCAAATTGTTTTGAACAGCCTCCAGCCTGGAGCTGATTCACACAGTAGCCCTGGTTTCCTGCAGCCAAATCACAAGCTCTCAGTTCATTACTTCTGACAGGACACAGAGGGCTATGAGGGATTGATGGGCTCACATACAAATGCTGTTCCTCCTTCCCTCCTGCCTCTTCCAGTGGCATTATAGAAACCAAATTAACCACGGCTGAACATGGCACTGCATATGGATGACTGTGTTTTGAAGGCTTTGGGTTTAATGGTGTCTGCTCGCAGCAAAACGATATCAGCAGGTTTAGGCTAACAGTGAGCATGTTGACATTAAGACATTGTGCAGGTAAAATGTCTCAATAGCACCCGTAATTCGTTACCCATGAGAAATTTGTGTCAAGAACTGTCTCATCTTTTGTCGTGTCGATGTTTGGTGGGCTGTAAAGTGATCTGATGAAATGTACTTAATTATAACAACTAATGACCTGTTGGAATCATTTCAGTGAGCCTATTGTTGGTGCAGCAGAAACTATTAATCAGGACAAGGAAGCTGATATCATTGCTGTAATGACCGCCAAACTATATTAGTGCGACTTGTATTAATCGATCAGTTTGCCCACACCGGCAGGAATACAATCTTTTGCCAAACAGAATCTGCTTAGCACTAATTAACTAAAACAAAAGACAAAATAATTTGAATGTACATAGTACTGATAAAACTAATGTAACCTGAATAAGTTACAAGGACCTTATTGGATGATTAATAAAACAGATTTCTGACAACTTTACACAAAGCAAATTTATCTTGATATCACCTGCTTAACTGAACTAATTTTTATTCACAAACATAAATAAAATGTACAATGTGAAAAATCCAACATAATCATGTCCTTACCAGAGTCCAGGTGCAAATGTTTCTCACTGGTGCATGTACTTACCTTGCAGTCACGCACTCGCAGATGTGCATGAACGTAGGCATGAGCGCTTTTTCATTTTCATTGAAGATACATAAGAGCAGGAAGGAGATGCTTGAAATCATCATTTGGTGAGCCACGACTACTTTAAGTTGAATATGCACTCTTCTCATCTCTGCATCAAACAGGTTTCACAGGTAAACATATTGCCGCCTGTAAGATTGCATCCTAATCCTTGGGTCTTCTCTCTCAACCCTTTTCCCCAGTCTGCATGTACAGAGAATACTAACGATGATCGCATGCTGAACACAATCTTTGTGTTTCACCTTTAGAGTTGCTACCAGGTTTCCGCTTCTATCGTTCGTTTCATTTTTGTGGACAGATGTCCAGTTGTTGTGATGTGGCTGTAGTCCTATTTTCTCAAATTACTGATGATTATCTGTATCAGTTACAGTTTTTAAATTTCCCACCAAACTGTTCGGTTAGTTTTTTTTACGTTTTATTTAAAAATCTTTATCATGTTTTCATTGTATTTGCATTATTATAAGCTGGACTGGAGGGGTGCATATACTTTTCTGTGCCTTTTTTTGTCAGGTTCATTACAGAAACAGTGTTAACATTTTAAATTTATATTTTATTCTGTTCATTTTAAAAGTTTAACAAGAAACACATTTCAGTTTTTTTATTTATTGCTGTATAAAAGCCTTTAAAACCTATGAACCATGCACTTATGTTTCTTTGAAATGGCTGTGTGACCTGTATGTGTTCACAAATCAAACACTTAAAAAATGAAAAATGAAAAAAGATCTATAAACAAACACAGAACGCAGCAGATTTATTGAAGCAACCAGGTTTGAAAATCAGTCCGAGGGAGTGTGTGGGCAGCCGATCAGGAGTTTGTGCTGTGGGGATTAAAACAAGTCTGTAACCGTGGGGCATGAGTCGCCGCTCAGTAGAATCAAGAACATCAGCTGCTATCCGCAGCCGACAAGTGCTTTAAAATGAAAAGAGGAGAAAAAAAAATCAACTAAGCAACTTTTGTACTGCATTCCTAGTACGCAGGCACATTGTTTTTAAAGGTTACGGTGCTGCGGGACCTGTCTGGTCCGAGTGTAGTCAACAGTTTGAATGGATGAAGGTTTTGTCAGAGCATGCGTCCTGTTTGTTTAGTGAGAGGTTGGAATGTCATTCCAGACTGCTGGTAGCTGCACTGTGAAGCGCTCCTCTGCCTTTTAAGGGATCTTTTCGTCAGTCTCGAGTTTTATAGAGCCCCTGTGCCTTCCCTTCCTATCCTCTTTCCCCTTTTTCTCCCTGCTATAAATGGGAGAGTTTGTGTCTCCGGGGAAATTATACATGTCACTATCTCAGTGATAGGCATCCCATCTATTGTAAATTATCACCTGCGTGATGAGGAGAGAGCGGGAGATAGGTGATGCACGTCAGCATCTTCTCTCTGCCCTTCAGTTAACCACACTGGTCCTGATGCCACAGCTGCTTCCTTTCTGATTAGATTGCATCTCATTTGCTCGTTTTTGGAGATGGTTTGTTTACTAGTCTGCGTGGACTGAAAGACGGAGGGCAAACAGTCAGCATTAGGAGGTGTAAACTGACCATCACATAGTCCTAATGATTTCACGCAGCGCGAGACCGTTGCGTTGTAGTCGGCGCTTCCTGCACATATATTACATTACTGTATGTTTTGTTTACTTGGAGCTACTGAACTCTGAGGCTGCCCCACCATCAGAAGAAAATAGGAGTACTAACAGGCACTCGGCTTTTTGATGTCGAATGCCACTGAGCACATCTAAATACAGCCTGCATGACGACCGAGACCTTGCTGCATCTATTAATTTCTCTGATCTGTGACTCAGATGTATATTTTTCAGTTAATGTTACAAAGCGAGGACCTCCTGTTTGTACGCTGGATTTTTATGTGCCTCCCTGCATCATCGCAGTGAGTTATTCCTGTCTTGTGAAGCCAGTGTCCATGCGTTTTTTTTTAACTGAACAAGATAACAGGAAATGTTCTGGCCTTCTCTTGATCATTTAGAAATGGTTCACCTAGACTGTTCTGACATTTCATATTAAGAATTGCTTTGAAATATTGCTAATAAGATATACAGACAAAAAGGGTTGTTGGAAAAAAAATTCATCACAGCAGCTGGAAGAGAAATGTATTTACGCAAATTAATGTTCGCTTGTGTTCAGGTGTAAAATGATTAACTAAATCAAGATTCACCAAAAATCTTTTATATATACATATGCCAATTTATATTCATTAAATAAACTGATCTAGATAACTTTTCCCCCTGTGCTCCTATAGAGTTGTGAACAAGAACATTGTGCAGCGCCATTTATTTATAAAGATATCTACTGATGCAATAATGCTCCAAAAAATACCAACAAGGACATCTAATGTTTATTAATCTGTTGCCAAAAATAGTTTTTTATGTTGTTGAAAACGACGGTTTCCATCTGTGTTCCAGAACTGTTCATTTCTCCTTAGAGACGCCGTTTTCAGGATCTGTTTTTGGAAAGATTTCCCCTCCTCTGTAAGAGCTGGCAGACTGGGGCCTGGTTGTCACAGACACCATAAGGAAGTTGAAACGAGAACAGGCCCATTGCTCTCTTAAGTTTTGTTATTCAGCTTTTGTGTTTTTGCAGAGACTTGAATCCATTAACTCAAGGTCTTGTGCGAGCGGTACTGTTTAGACACTACAATGATGTGTAGCTAAAACCAAAAACTAAAAACATGAAAATGATTTATGTGCTTTCAGGCACAATTTAAATAATATTTCTATGTCATTGGAATTTTATGCATTTATCTTCATGGTCATATTATTGACAAGAGCTTCCGTCTTATTCCAGTTCTAGACATTTCCCAACATAAGTTACATAGTTTTCAAAATTGAAGATAAATTGGCATTATGATAGAGTTTTTAGAGCTAAAAAAGTTTTCCAATATTGTTTTATGGTGCTGTTTGCGTCAACCGTACAACTTGAGTAACTTTTAAGCTGTTCTGTTGTGGAGTTGGTAATGTGCTTGAGGTTTGTCGTCTTAACAATAATTATTTCTTCAGTAAGCTTTAGCTGTCAGAAACAGTTACCATACAATTCCATGTAAATACTTTAGTATACTGTGTTGTTTTTATTCTTTTGGTCCATTCAGTGAATGGAGGATACACTTTTTTCTTCAGACAAACATCTCTACTTTGGCCCCTGAAGGCTTTCGATTGTTTGGAATAAATTTCTAAAAAATTTCAGTCATCCTTGTCTTGCCTTTTAAGAAGTTTTCTGTTGTCAATGCGTTGACACAAGGTCAGTGCTTTTTTTTTCCTTACATTTCCCCTGTCCATGCAATTTAAGATTTAATATCTAAACCCAAATCTGGACAGCCTGACTTGTGCTTCTCTGTAAATATTTCTCTATTGTACAGTGTTGCTGTACAGCCTTGGAGTCAACTTGATAAGACGGCGACTTCCACAGCCTTTTTAACTCTTGCCAAGGTAATAGATGTCTTTGCCTCTCAGATCAGAGGTTTCTAGACAAGAAAACATTACGATGTTTGCATACGCCAACTCCTATTCAAGCATAGAAATGTATGCACTGGACTTTTTGACATTATGTGCAATCACATTTGTGTTTTTATGTAACCAACTAGCATTGCTAAGTTTGTCAAGTGGGACCAAAAAGTGATGCATACCTTTCATAAAATGATCCTCCCTCACTTTTCCTGCTTAAGAAACCTTCAATCACTGTTTTCAAAGTTCTTGAAATAGACTATGTACTTTTTTTTTTTCTTTTTTTTTTACCACCTTAGCTTAATGGCCCTTCGTGCTATAATGTCACAATAATAAAAGTTGGCTATTGTGATGTGATTAAATCTTCCACAGATATAAACATTTGAATGGATCAGATCATTCTGAATATATTTACTCGGTACTCTTTAAGGGTTCCATCGTTTCAACATGACTATAATACACCCTGTGGCCAAACGCTGCATTTTGTCGACCATATTAATCAAGGATCAGTTGACTTAACTGATCCTTGATTAATATGGTCTACAAAATGCAGTTCAGGTAATTTGCTTCTAACCTTTAATATAGTGCCGGCTGTTTGTAGTAATTTTCTAATGGTGTGCCGACTGATTTCTTAAGCCTGAAATAAGGTCTTCATTAGCATTGTTCGGAGCAGCCAGGTGTAAATGCAGCAAAAGCATCTAATGTCAACATAAGTGAACATGAGAGGTGTGACAGCATCTTTTTCACAGCCACTGTCCAATTCACCTGTACTTCTCAAACCGCGTGGCTCTGCTCATGAGTGAACAAAGGCCAGGAAAGATGTTAGCTGGCGCTCGAGCACCGGCACAGTCGCACCACATGGGCTGCCTTCCACCTGCGTGATTCTGAATTATGATTTTGATTTGTGAAAATGCTGGCTGTGGCTCCCGCTGCAAGCGACCACAGTGTGTTTTGTTAGTTTTTTAAAACAGAAAACAGATTTAGAGCCAACTCTGCTCGACAGTCTGGCGTCTTTCGTTTTATTCACAAACCCTTCCTATCAGTCTTTGTGTTTGTCAGGCGTCATAAAAGGCGCCCAATCCTACGCTGTTTGTTATGTTTTAATCCCGCAGCTGCATTTTAGAGATGATTGTCCCTGCGTGATGAAACGAGCCCTGTCAGGAGCTACACGTGATTACGGGGCTTCAAGCGGTGATCGGTCTTTGTGTACAAACATTTTTTAAGAAACGCAATCGATGCGGCACAACATGATGACGGATAAACTCCTACAGTGTGCCAGCGATGATGGAAAGAAAAAAGGCTCCGTCTACCTTCAGAGGAAAGGGGCAGAACGCTTCACCGAAAGCAAAGCGCAGCTTTTGTTTTTGCGATCTTTCCCCTCCCTCCATCTCCTCTGCCTCAGAGATATAATCCAACCTCATTCATTTCTCTCAGCGTCAGTCTCAATGTCACGGCTCACATTAAATGCTTGATGGTGAATCACTTGTGTAATAGATTCAATCAGAATGCCGACCTCAGAGGCAGTGAGACATTGAGTTTCTCCTGACCTGTGAGTGTTTCTCTTTATCAGAACTCGGGTTCCTTTAGACGCAATGAAAGTACGGCCATGTTTACTTTAATGGCCTTTTAAAGCCCATTTTCTATTATATACTTCTAAGCATTGGAGACAGTGTTTTACATTCAAGCATTAGTATGTGAACATGCGAAAATGTCATAGGTTATTTACCGTGCCTGTCGTGAACCAAATGAACGAAACTCTGAGAAAACATTTATTAAAAGGAAATTATTTATTCAAACAAAACCATGTTTAGTATCTTTTTTTATCTAAAATGTATGTCAGATATGTACTTTGGGGTTAAACCATGAAGAGACTTGTCCACAAGCAAGGCTGTTTTAAAATCTATTCTTTGAGTGACAGGAAACCAGTGCAGAGACTTGAACACTGGATTAATTTGGTCATGTCTCCGGGTTTTGGTCAGAACTCGAGCAGCAGCATTCTGGAAGCTCTGAAGCTGTCTTAAGGCCCGTTTAAAAAAGCCCAGTTATTAGGCCGTTACAGTAGTCTAACCTGCTAGAGATAAAAGGATAAGTCTTTCTAGGTCTGGTTTAGAGACTATTCCTCTGATTCTGCTAATGTTTTTAAGATGGTAAAAGGCTGCTGATATTACGGATTTAATGTGGCTGTTGAAGTTCAGGTCAGAATCCAGTATTACCCCAAGATTATTGACCTGATGTTTAGGTTCCAGAGAGAGCGTCAGAAGGTAACTGATGACACAACCAGTGTGCATCTCTGTAGCTCGCCTGGCTCCAGCTGCTCACCCTTAACTCTGCTCAACCATGCAGTCACGCCATCGTACGGCTAAAAATGTGCTGCTAATGAAGAGGAAGCTTGTTAAGTAACACAAGTCCCTTCATCCTTCCCATACATTTAGATGCCATACTTTTGAGATTTGACTTGAAGATGCTTTGCCGAAGCCTTCACTTATAGCAACATCTTGGTTTGTAACAGAGTTGTGTGTTTAACAGAAATGCTCCTCATTTGAATTTTTCCTAGGGTTTTTTTCCTCTGCAGCCTCCCAAGGTGCAATTTGTACATTAGATGTTTCAAAACAAGACCAAGCAGATTGTATCTTTGAGGAAATGAAACCGTCTGAAACATTTAGCGACAGTTTTTGTAAGCATTATTTTATTAGCCTTCGTATGTAAATTCAGAAACTACTTGTGCAGAAACTGCTGATTTTTTACATGGCTAATGAATAGGGGTCTGTCACTACTGGTGAAACACATACCGGGCATGGCAACATGCTAAAAACTTCTGATGAGAATTGCTCATCTGACAATATAGTAAAATTCAAAAAAGCATAAATATTAAACTGATCAACATTTGCAGCAGTTTTCTGATATCAGGTGTTTATAAAGGCCACAGATCAGGGCCAATTTAGCTGAAAATCCCCCAGCTCTGGCCAACTCTTTACGGTGCCAATCTAATTATTGTTTAAATTAACAACCTTTTTGTTTATTAGATTGCATCTCATTTATTGTTGCGTAGTTTTTCAGAATGTCAATGCTTTCCATACAGTATTTTCCTGACACAGAAAGATTTTTGGAGGCAAATATTGGGTTATGCGTACAGGAGACTAATTTCAAATCCACAATGAACTTCTTTTAAGATAATAGAAGTCTTCTGGCAGCTTCTTAGCCTCTTAAAACCAAATAATCTCGATTGGTACGGGAAAAAATTTTCACCAAATTCAAAACATTAACTCCATCTAATGGAGCCTCACTTTAAAAACTTTGATGTTTCCCATTAAAATGTACAAAACTGAGTTGTTGTTTTTTTCCCTCTCTAGTTGTTTGTAATATTTTTGCTGGACCTCCCGTCTGTCCTGTAATCAGAATCACTCAGCGATGTCTGACCCTTAAATTTACAAAGCTTTCCCGATGTTAGTCTGGGGGGTAATTACATTCGCTGGAGTCTGAGACACGTGTTTGTTACTCTGTCTCAGCCGAGCTCAGTTTCTCAATCTGATGCGGGTTTGTGTGTGTGCTAATTGGTACTTCAGAGTGTTTCGAGTCCACCTCTCTGAGTGGCTTCTTTGTCACCACATTCTTCGGTTAACAGTCGATTTAAACCCACCCTCTCTGCAGCAGCTGCTAACGGCATTATCAGAGCCCCAAGGAGAATATTCCCAAACGGTAATTCGCCCAACTCCTTATTCACTTTATCTAAAAGCCTTCTTCTAGAAGGGGGGGGGGGGGGGGGG
>JAVLVB010000364.1:594297-622279 GCA_032876305.1 Orestias chungarensis | reverse complement strand
CTCTTTACACAAGAACTGGGCTCAATGAAGTCAAAACTACATAGTCAAAATAGAAATCATGTTACTTATTAAACAGGTTTCTTCTGATTGGGGTTTTGACTGTAGCCGTCTGTATTACATGGATTCTAACACGGCCTCTGACTGAAGTTTGTATAGTATTTATGTGACCAGCAAATTAAGAGTACAGTAATTATCATCTTTATTTAATGTGATATTTATACGATACCCACTACTGTAATGTTCGCTAACTGCTCCTCCTGTTTAGCTGAAACCAATCTCGTCTCCCCGCTGTGTAGTGCCGTCATCCTGGACGGCAAGATCTACGCCACGGGAGGGATCGTGAGCAGCGAGGGTCCAGCCCTCAGCAACATGGAGACATTCGACCCTTCCACCAACGCCTGGACACTCCTGCAGTCACTGCCCTGCCCGCTCTTCAGACACGGCTGCGTGGTCATCAAGAAGTACATTCAAAGCGGATGACGGTAGCAGGGAGCGGACCGGACGGCACCACGCCTCAGCCAAACACCAGCCGCACGCCCGTTGTGGAAAGATGTGTGACACGGCAGCTTGGAGCCGGGTCGGCCGACCGTGTGGTCAACCAGCATCGATCCAGGCGGCTTACCTTGAAAAGTCACCCCCCCTTTGAAACAAAGCCCTGTGCAGAATGTACTCATGTTCTACATGCTACTTAGCCATGCCAGGTGACGATGCCTAACCTCGAGTGCTGTGCGTGTCATGGTAGTACTTCACCCTCTCATCCCAACAGGCACAGGAACCTTATTAACTTCAACGTTTTTGAGTTCATTTAAGTGAAGTTGTCCTTTTTTTTTTCTTTTCAGTTCCGTCTCTCTCAGATCTTAGCCAGTCCAACACTTCCATCGCCGATTCATGCTTTTGTCATTACGAGTGATTATGTTCTCCGTGTGTACCTTCCACGAATGTTTCTTTGTGGTGTAAGGATTGTTTCTAGTGGTGACATTTACACGAGGGGAGGAATCAAAGGACAGGAGCCGAGCAGGACTGCTTTTCTCTTCATCTGTTGGGAGGAATTTCTTCTCTTCGCTTTGCAGAGAAGCTAAATTCCTGGTTTTTGGATTCATACGGTGGTTCTACAACCAAATTGTGAACTCTGTGTGACCCGGTTTTTATTTTTTAACGAATCGCTCAACATAGGAAACTATGATCAAATCTGGGTCACACAGAGTTCACAGTTTTGAGATTTCAAGATTCGGATTGGACAGAAAAAGAAAAAGGAAAAGATGGATCTTCTTTCTCCCTCCTCCACCTTTCATTTCTGGGACAAAGATTAAATTGGAGCCGAGTGGAGGAATTCCTCCTTTTGTTGACGTCTGATCCGATACTGAAGGGAGAAAAAAAAAAAAAAAAAAGCACAATATTCACCTGTGACTGTTATCATAGATCTTATCTGTTGAGCTTTGGCTTTTCTCGTCTTTCATCAGCTCCTCACACCCACCGGATTTTTCTGACTCATAGTGTTTCATTGCAGCCCAAATATGACATTGGGTTTGGTATTCTGTAAATACATGGAAGGAATTATGTATATTTTACAACCGGAGAGCAATTCTGTATAAATGTTTTTAGAAAAAGGCTCATAGGCTGGATTCAACATACGTCTGTAAATCTGTACCCAAAACAGGAGAAGCTAACTAACAATTGTTATTAAACCCCCAATACCTATACATTATTAAAATATTGTTTGTTTTTGTGTACAGTCAATTAAAAAAGGTAAGTATATTTATAATTTTGTGGTTGTGATCCTAAGATTGTGTCCTGGATTAAAAGAAAAAGTCTTCAGTAGTCACCTCAAACTGGCTGCAAAAAGGAGTTTAAGTTTTGTTTGCACCTTTTATTCAAGTATATCAACAGCAGTTTATTGAGAAATACAGTAGATTTCAAATATAACTTGCACTACAGTAACATTGTGAACTGTTGTTTAAAATACACAAAGGAACCCAACCGACGGAGCGACAAAACATTTTAACAGAAC
This sequence comes from Orestias chungarensis, assembly GCA_032876305.1. Taxonomy (NCBI): domain Eukaryota; kingdom Metazoa; phylum Chordata; class Actinopteri; order Cyprinodontiformes; family Cyprinodontidae; genus Orestias; species Orestias chungarensis. The sequence goes on along the minus strand of JAVLVB010000364.1, from coordinate 620,271 downwards.
GAGGAAAGAAAAAAAACACAACAAAATTTAGGATACAACAAACAATTTTCCTTCTGCATACTGGACTAAGCAGTCTCACCCTACCAGACAAAAATTGGTTGTTAGTCTTAACTGGCTACGATTATTCAAAAGCAAAAACAAAAAAGGAAGGAAGATATACAATGTATGACATTTAACAACTCAAAGATTTTATGTCCAAATTTAAAGTTTAACTTTTGGCAGTAACATGGAAAAACAAAGTCAGTCTGATCATCGTTCTCTGACTGTGATAAACAAGACGGAAACTGAACCGAACGATCACTTGTGCTGGTCTCTTCCAGTACGTCACAGTCTGTAACCACTCAAAATATACTACAATAAATTATATAAAAACAAAAATGAGAAGAAAAAATTAACTGAAAGGGCATTTTGTCCCATGTTGAACCTGAGAGACCTGGAAACCCTTAATCCCCCCCCCCACCAAACCAAATAAACCTGCTACACAAATGCACTCGCGATGCTGAATGAGTATGTTAACTTTGTGACATACAAAAAAAAAAGACAATTTCATGAGTGTTAAGATATTTGCTAATAAATAGTAAGAATGAGATGAAAATCTGCAGAACAGGAAAGTGGGGCAGAGGGAGACAAGGCGACAGAAGCAGAAAATGTTCTTTAGAAGGGCGCAGATCAAGGAACCTGAAACTAAAGCTTTAAATTCCAGTCCGTGTCGTCTCCTTAAATGCAATCATCATCTGGCTCAAATGCCAACGCATAAACACAACCGGAGAGATAAACGACTCTTGGGATACTGCAGCAGGTGCGGCTGGACTCGTCTGGTACCGAAGGTGATGCTTGGTGTGATGTTTGGGACAGTACTTTTTGGAGCGAGTAGAAAAAAATAAAATAAAAATACTGTTGCACCGAGTAAACAGATTCCGCTTTCAAAATAAATTAAGCTGAGGTAGCATCGTTTTGTTTCGTTTGTTTTCTTCCCCTCCCCCCCTCTATGGTAACCTGCCGTTGCCAGTTCGCATAGCGTCTTTTGCTTTTTATCGCCGAGGATTAGAGGAAAACAAGGCAGACGTGAGCTGGAGTCCAGAGCTGACCCGAAGATTACTTTGAGAGGAGAAATGAGGGGCCGTCTCGGCTCCGCACCTGCTCAGGACATCTTTGAAGAGCATGAGAACGCCATCAAGACGCCGTAAAGCTTCAGTAAATGCCCAGGATCACCACAGAAACAGAAAGCCTAGAGTGTGACGGCCTCAGATGAGTCTCCACCGTCTTCAATCGGCTGATGGAAAAAGAAATTATTAGCTAAATCACTTAACACACTGTGGCTGCGGGGGGAGGGAGGGGGGGCAGAGCACTGCCTAGAACGGCCCGGTTTATCATGAACCTCCAACAATCTGAATTCAAGCAGCAACAACAACAACAAAGAGGATTAAAAGGGTAAAAATGAGAAAATATACAAAAACAATACAGACAGAAGGTCACTGAATATATGTGGAGTTGAATGAGATGGCCAGAGATGGGGCACCGCTGTGTCAGCACCTTTAGAGGGATAACGGTTGGCACAAATGAATCCACCGACTCACATTCGGTTTAGCAAATAAAAAAAAGCCTTGTTACGGCTGCTTCCTGCTCGGGTTCAGACTCGACCCCCCCCCGATGGCCTGAGGCCTTGAAGAGCCATGGATACATTACATCAGGTGACGTCCTCTGGTTCTAAACATCGGCAGCCATTTTTATTAAATCTACTTCTTTTGGCTCTGTCTCCATTAAAACTATCATTTTAATCGGTGTAGTGTTCATATATCTATAATCTATTATCCGCCGTAGAGCCGCGTCTCGCGGTTAGGGCCCATCCCGACTACAACTAAATAAACATCTGTTCCATCGGTGTTTGAAATAAGGCACACACTAGGCAGTGCGACCTACAGCCGCTCTCCTATTCGTACGTCTAGGTCCTCAGTCGTAGGGGGGGGGGGGCAAGAAAAGCTTCGTAAGAGGAAAAGAACAGGGGCTCAAATTTGGGCTAAATGGTTTTGGTTCTTTTGGAAATAACATGCCTGAGAAATAAGAGCCAGTTTGTCTTGTTTGGGATTCAAGTTCTGGTAATAAAAAGTAAAACTGGGATGAAAGTTGACGGTCATATGATAAGTAAGAATCCAGGTTTCTCCCTTTCTTAAATTGCTTTGTGCTGCACCAAATCACACAACATCCATCACTTTGACATGTGGACTATGTCCTAAGATGTGATTGGTTAACCCATCACTTTGTTAGTCCTTGTTGGACCGATAAAAACCAAAGCAGTCTGATTTGAAACTCCACTATACATAACGAAAAAAGAAATACACGAAGGGCTGCAGCAAGTTTACAGTTAATAAATTGTTGATTTTTTTTTTTTTTTGCATTTTTTGCCAAAACTTTTTTACATTTTTTTTTTATTGTGGCAATTTTGAGCCTGCCTAGTAAAGTTAACGACTCTCCGTGTGTGAGACTTAAGCCTATAGTGCACATCCCCAATTTTCTTATTCCTTAGCACAGAGTGGACAGCGAGTAACCAACGTAGCCAATCAGAAAATAGCTGATTTAAATTGGCTATAAGCTCTCGTGATATTGTAATTCAAAACCTGATGAATAAAACGGAGCTGTTGGGCCAATTTTAAAGACTCCCCTGAACCACAATCCAACTGCTTTTGTTTCAGACAAATTAAATAATCCCCACTGCTAAAATAATATAGCGTATTGATTACTACAGTTCTAGTAAAAGCACCTTTTAAATGATCTTGTTCTTGTTTTTTACAAATGGAAATATTTTTTAAAAGCTCAAAGCTTAAAATGCCTGGTCTGCAAATACAACAAGAACATTTGATTGAGGATATTAATGCATCTAGAGAAATATTAGAAGCCTTATTTGTCACTTCTAATTTTGACCGATCGCTGTCTGATCAGAGCAGCTGGTCAGACTATTGTTTTCGACTTCTATCGACAACCTAATTTATGTCTCAGGCATTTTCTTGTGGGACATAAAATGTGATATGAAAGGACCAAATGTTTTTTCTTTTTTTTTGTTTGGCTGAACTTTAAACCTTAAAAAACAGTCAAACTGTGAAGCTATTTGAGACGGGAACAATCTGCTGAAACTAAACTCAAACTTGCTAATTCAAACACGTGTAGGTGGGGGGTTGACGACCGTTGCAATGAACAGGCCATGATTGCTCCTGGTCTTGCTGTGCTAACCTCATCACCTCAAGCTTTTTGTTTCTTTTCTTTTTTTTTTTCAGGGGGGGGGGGGGGGGTTTCCTTCAGCTGTGGCTCAGATATCGAACAGATCAAGCGGCCGAGATGGCAGAGAGCAAACAGGCGACATAGTAGCGCGGCGATAACTGGCCTATACGGTGAGGAGCTCCACTTGAGGGTAACAGTGATCGAGTCCCTGTCGAGGCAGTGCTCGGCATTCACACTTTTGCTGGTGATGATCTCGCCGTGTGTGTGTGTGTGTGTGTGTGTGTGTGTGTGTGTGTGTGTGTGTGTGTGTGTGTTGGTTGGTTGGCGTGTATGAGCTGCCTGCTGTTTGACAGAAGCGTCTAGGTTGTGATGAAACGTCGCCCGATCTTCTTTGTTTTGGGAGTTGTCCTGAGTTCCCGAGAGCAGCATGGATATTAGGATAGCACCCGAGTAGCACCAAGGTTGCCCGTCACTGTGTGTGTGTGTGTGTGTGTGTGTGTGTTAAATGGGTCAGGATATGGTTAGGTTCCTGAGACGATAGCACCAATGAATGTCCCCATCCTCACAAATCAAGACGGATTTGTGAGCGTGTATTTTTTTGTTTGTTTGTTTGTGAGTCTTTGTGGTCCCAGGCCTGATCAGGATCTACCTGAAAAGCATCTTCTCTCCAACTCACAGGAATGTATCAAAACGCTGGATTCTCTCCTCCATCTCCTGCGACAAACAGAGAAAAACACACACGGATCAGCACAAAGCGCTTAATCTCAAGCCAACACAGCAAAATTGGATATGTGTACAAAGCATCTGTGCGACCGCAGTTTCAATATTACTTGTAAATTTCCCACAGCAAACAACAGCCCTCACCATGATAAATGATGTAAAGTGGAGCAGAACCGCGCAACAGTAAGACGGGCGATTTCTCTCAGTGTGAAAACAGCAGAGTTTGACACTGACTACATCTGAGCCGAGCCGGAGGAAGAGAGATGGATGTTAGGCTGCAATAGACCGTGATTAATGCCTTGAAGATGTTAAGCTGCGTGTGTTCTCTAATCTGAATGGCTGATCGGTGCGACAGACGCAACCCCCCCCCCACCGAATAGAAATATCAGCAAAAGTTAAATAATAAAGAAAAAACTTCTTAAACTGCACACACCTTCCTGTAGAAAGTGGGGAAACAACTGAGGGATACACAAGCCTGCCAACTATAGGCGTTCTCTCTGAAAGCTTCGGCTGATGAGCTTTTAATGCTCTAATTTCTTTTATGCAAATCAACTCGTAATGTTTCTCTGCATCCATTGTATAAACATGTACTTTATTTAACCAAATTCCTCCCAACTAGTTTCTTCTTAACCAAACCTCCACTGCTTTTGGTTCACCAGAGGTGACATTTGACCGTTTCCTTGGCAGGATTCGTTAAAGCTCGTTTTAACTGCTTTGTTTCCTGGCCCATGGTCAACAAAACATCCACAGATTTGACTGGGTTGAGGTCGGGGAGTAGAGACGGCTATTCCAGAAGTCCAGTCAGGCTGCATTCACTTTTTTTATTTCACCAGGTTTTTGTTTTTTTTAATGATGGATCTCATAATATGATTTGTTTTTAATCCAACTTTAATGGAATATACTTACTATTACTAAGTGCTGCGAGAATGACCTAAGATTTTCAGACAACTACTAATACCTTAGCATTTACTTCTCCACCTCCTCTACTTTCACCATCACAGATAACAGGACCAGACTGGCGGTCGTCTTGTATAATAGCTGGTTGTTATATCCTAAACTGGAAGTGGATAGAAGCGTTTCTCCATCCGGTCTGTGTATCGCTCCACAACCACGAAAAGAGAAAGTCAACACCTGAAACATTCTCCTATCAAACTCTTGTTACAGGCAGGCTAACAAAACTAATGAATGTTTATTTCTGAGCGCTAGACTTCTTACTACTACTTACTACTACAAAAAATCTAAATGAAAATCCCACTTCCTTTGACTTGTGGGTTTGCATTTAAGGTGCATTGATCTCAATATTGATATAAATTAAAATACAAGCAGCCTATATTTTTCTTTTAATCGCATAAATTAAACCCTCATTCAGAAAAGAAGAAAAACCTGAAGGCTTTTGGGTCGTTAAGGACGCCCAATGTTTTATGCACATGAATGCTTTTAAACATCTGGGATCACACCAAGATACTAATGAGCTCCACGGCGCTTTCCAGATCTAAAGTTTTCTCCGCCTGGAGGTTTGGGACCGCGACGCCTCTAAAGTCTTTACCACTGCAACACGTACACCCCTGCGGTTGACCGGATCCACTTACATTAGAGGGCTAAATAGGGGGGAAAGGTTTCTCAGTGCGCACTCTGAGGCGCGGGAGGTTTGTGGTCCTACAAATCCCACTGGGTCAGAGAGAACCCACTGTTCATTGGCTGCCTAAGGTCCAAGCAATTCACCAGAAAGCACTGAACGGTCCATAGAAGTACATGTAAACAAACAGCGTTCACCAGAGCTTTAGCTGGTGACATTTAGTTAGGACACTGGTGCTGTAGCTCCTGCACCATTTAGCACTGAGACATTTCACACCAACCGTTAATTGCAGATCACAATCTGGAGTCTGCTCATAGTCTAGTGTAAAGAAATGTGTTTATTCAGGCGGCGGTGAATCATAAAGTAAATCGATCAAAACAAGGTGCGATACGAAATCAGAAAATACTCAATAAAAAATAAATAAAATTATATGCATGGTTTGAGCAGAAAATTATTTTTTTTTTTTGTACACTTAAAAATGAATTTAATGCAACCAGACTGCTGCCAAACATCCAAGAGAGCTCGACATCTAAGTACATGAGTATGAAATGTCTTGCAAAGGGGAAATCACAAAGAGTGATACGGAGACGTACGTGTGAAATAAGGTACAAATCGGCATGGAGTCACGGGGAATGACACACAGCCATTTAGCCAATCACTTTACAGCTTTGAACTGTATTTCTTACGAAAAATAAATAAAAATCTGCACACAAATATCTGTTTGATTTCATGGGATTCATAAAATTTGTTTTATTTAAAAACATAATTAACTTTCAATGATGGGAATCTTTTTTGTGGTGCAGGACTAGAATAAAAAAAAAATAATCGCACACAAGCCAGCAATGACAGACTCTTTCGGAGCAGATAGTTGGCAGATCTGAGGGGAGACATTGCAGCAGCCGGATAGTTAAAGTCAAAAGCTTGTGCCCACTAACATGATTAGAATTACAGAAGTAATATGGAGGAAGATCAAGGCAAGACGAGCTTACTGTGCAGGTAATTGATCAGATTTGTTAAATTGTATTATTAACGTGTAATAAACTAAACATCTGTCAGAAACGTGTTGGGGGTGCTTTACACTTCGTCCATTTTATGACACAGGTGCTAAAATTAGCCAAGTGCAGCGATTTGGTTTGAACTCATCTCATCTGCCTCCATCAGAGAAACCAATTTTCGTCTACAATTTACCATCCACAATTTACCACAGCTGTGTGTGTCCAGCTGGTTGGTAATGAAAAACCAGCAGCTCGAGCATTTTTTTCCCCATTTTTCCTCCCTCTGCTGTAAAAAAGACGAAGTGCTGAAAGACGACAATCTTGTGTTATTTCTGCACAAAGGGTGTTCTTTCACGAGCTAGACAACAGCGCCAGCGATAAATGGAAGGGCTGCATTGTATTCACTCATAAATGGGAGGGGGGGTGGGGGGCAGAAAAGAAAAAGAGTTTTCTGTTTCATGAAGGATTTCTTTTTTGTGCAACTGTTCACCACAGATACAAACAGTATCTCAGATACAAACACCAGAGCTTCTTCACAATTTTGGTTTTAAATTCATTTCTAGAGCTCAATTGTTTCCCAGTCCTGTTTGATAAGAATGTTGCAAAAAAAAAAAAAAAGTAATGGAATGAAACAAACGGGGAACGTATTTAGAAACAATAGACTTTAGTTCACAGTGTAAATGGATAAACGTCATACCTGTATAGTTACGAGTTAATCGGCCCATTTTCAAGTATTAAATATAAAGGATTTACAGATATTTCTATAAAATGGATGCAGTGAGACATGCATGAATGGACAGTCGGATGATTGTATTCCTCGTCATGATTTGCTTTTTAGAAATAATAAACAACCTTTTTATGTAGCTGGTGTCCTAAGTTACTATTGTTACCTTTATCGTTCTCACAATAGAACCTGAGATGACATTTTAAATCCATTATTACCAACACAAAACTAACTAGTCAAAGATTGGAGCAACTTCTACAAATGCTGCTTAATTTAGCTTCATTAATGTTTAGTCGATCCACGTTAAAAGGTCCAACCGTCATCAGGCGTCGTCTTAACACAGAAAGAATACGATGCGTGTTTCGGGCCGATCTGAAGCAGAACTCGCTGAAGGGAGCAAAGCTTGGCTGCTGTAAGAGCGCCGCAGTTCACTCCATCTGCTGAAAGGTCAACCGCTCTGGAGACTGATGAAGATGTACCCAGAGGATGACGGCAGAGAGTAGAGAGGACACATTTATGGACATGCTTCGTTTCCCTCACCTCTACAAAGTACACACAAATACCGCGCCCATCCTACGCAGGGGTGCATCAAAAAAAACGAAGAAAAAAACACAGGTAGCTGCTCTGGGGTGCACGCTTTTTCACTCTCTGGGGAGTTACAAGCAGATGACCTGCTGGGGAGTCAAGATGCCTGTTGGAAACACTGGCAAACAAAACACGTGCCAGATGAGCTGACATTTCTGCTCTCCAAACACCAATTTAGTCTGGCAGCGCAGGATGAACTCAAGACGAGCCCCCCCTTCTGCGGCGAGGCTGTCGACAGGCGGCACCACCTGGCTGACTGCTCGCTCCCTCTCCCTGCCGCTTTCCCTCTCTGACATCCTGACAACCAGTCCTGGCAACAGACACCGCGACGCCGCCATCGCTGGCACCCCCCCCCCCATGGCTGCTCTCACATTCACCAGCAGCAGATGACCAGATGGGATACTGGGAAGCAATACAGAAGTCACTTCTGCAAAGAAGTCTGTCAAAAGAAATTAGCAGTAAATAAGGAGAAAAGGTCGTCTATATTAGAGATCCAGTTACGTTTCTGGCGGGGGGAGTTTATCTTTTAAGTGTAAAGTGCTAAAACCATCTTTAGCTTGTGTGAAAACTTGGACGTAAATGAGAAAGTGACGAGCCAAACAGGCCGAGCTGCGTGTGGCACGCACTCCGGGGATCCGTGATGAATCATTTTGGATTACGGTTCACGTGTCGCTGCTATAAATCTGTGTCGCCATCACACAACGCAACCTTTTACATGCCCTCGTTTACCGTTTCAGCTGTCCTTAATAGGGCTTCTTCTGGGGCCTAGAAAGCCACAGATGCACAAACTCCTCGATTTCAACCCAATATAAACTGTACTGATGCCACATTGCACAGCTCCACTTCCCACAGAGGATTCATATCCTGGTTGTTTCATGATCTCAGATGCTTTGCTTTGTTTGTGTCGCCTTATCTCAGCGTGCTCTGTGAGCGTCTGTATCTAAACTCCGTCTTCCCAGACATGTTTTTTTCTCCTCTATATTTTGTGTAGTTCTTGAAGGTAAAACCAGCCTCGAAATACAAATGGGCAATATACTAAGAAACGCAGGAAAACGCAGAAATATGCTTATTCCAGGGCATCTACTTGCAATTCATATCGACATTCAACTCCACTCCCCGGGAAATCTGCACAAACTGTGATTTTATGCCTGATTTCTCTAAACTGGTCAGCAATGGATGTGGATGGATGATTGGAAAGATGGAAAATACATGGATGGATGGACAGAAGAAGATCTCAAAGTTGGGGCTTAGAATTAATCTAAAATAAAAAAATATTGCATAATAATTTTAGTTTTTACCGCCTACCATCTACAGACGGCTAAACCAAAGAAATTTGTATACAAAGGAACAACGGGAGGCTTAGTGGATGGAAACTCTACACAGAGAGGGAATAAAGTCTGGAAACAAAAGCTTTTCCACATACTCTATTTAAATGTTCGGTTATCATTCATGCCGGGAAAATGTACCTAAACCTTTCCAGACTCTCTGATCTGGTTTTGCATCCACTCTCAAATGTTTCATTATTTTATAGTTTTATAACCTTAATACTCTCTCACAGCAAGGCGCCCGCCGTCTTCTTGCAGGTTACATCAGCCACAGGTACAGGAAAACAAACAAACTGGCGTCCGCTGTGAGAGGCATCAGAAAGTGGGTTGCCAAGTCAGCATCTATAAAATGTCTAATGCTGTAATAGAATCAAAAAAAAAAACTATAATAAAACATCTTTTTTTAAAAGTCATACTGTGTCATTAGCAGGATTATAGTTTTGAGATGAGTGCGCCGAAAGCCCTTGGAGACGAGTGCCTTAGTCTAATCAGTTTTCGAGCGTCGCTCTTCAGCCTAAAAACCAAAATGATCACTTACGGCTTCACAAGGAGAACGATGGGGACGACCGAATGATACAGCGCCTCCAAATAAACTAGTTTATGAGGTCAGGACGTCCTTCACTCGCGGATAAGGGCTGCCCTCACCTACTGGGACGTTAAAGCCATTCTTCATTACAATGTAGCCGGCCTAATAGCATTCACATTTGGAACTAGGAACGTCTCGCTGTTGTGCAGATCCGCACTGTCGGCTGTATTGGCGAGTATTTTTTTCCAGAGATGTTAAATCGAGTGTGATGCATTCGCGTTACAAGCAATGTGCAAAAATCTAAATTAGATTATGTACAATGGATCAAATACGTAAAATATACAAAGCACTCCAAGAAGGAATGTTTCAATAAAAATAACAAAGTTTTTTTCATTTTAATTGAAGTTTTCCCTTTTGAAGACAATATAAGTTTCAGGGAATGGTTAGTTTTCTTTTTGACCAAATAGGATGTGACACAGAGGCGTGTTCTAATTCTAAACCACTAAGCTGAATGCGGTTACATATTTATCCACCAAGCTGAGCAGCTGCCATGGTTAAGCAGATTAAAAATAGATAAGTAACCTACCTCACCGGACAATCCTTCAAGGTGGCATGGCAAGGTCAAACATCCACGTGACACCACATCACCACAGGGGTGCCCCAAGGCTCAGTGTTGGGGCCCCTCTTCTTTGCCATCTACACTACTTCGCTGGGCCCAATCATCCATTCGCATGGCTTTTCCTATCACTGCTATGCAGATGATACCCAGCTCTATCTGTCCTTTCCTCCAGACTACCTCTCGGTACCGAAGCGAATCTCAGCCTGTCTTTCTGACATATCTGCATGGATTAAAGATCACCACCTCCAACTGAACCTCTCCAAATCTGAACTGCTCGTCATCCCAGCCAAGGAAACTATTCACCACATCAGCATCAGGTTAGACTCCCTATTTGTGGCACCCACTAAGGTTGTAAGAAACCTGGGCGTCATAATCGATGATCAGCTGACCTTTGCGGATTAGGTTGCCTCAGTCGCTCGATTGTGTCACTTCTATCTATTCAACATCAGGAAGATTAGGTCATATCTAACTCAACAGCTACTAGTTCAGACCTTGGTAATTTCCCGCTTTGACTACTGCAATGCCCTCTTAACAGGTCTTCCAGCCGGTGCTGTGAGACCGCTACAGATGATCCAGAAGGCTCCAGCTCGCTTGGTTTTCAACCAGCCAAAGCGAGCGCATTTCACACCCCTTTTCACTCAACTCCATTGGCTTCCCATAGCTGCACGCATCAAATTCAAATCACTAATGCTGGCATACAGAGTGTGTGATGGATCGGCGCCCATCTACCTCAACGCCCTCTTAAAGCCTTACGTCATTGCCCACTCCGTTCCTCCAAGTAGCGCCAACTAACGTGACAAACACCCCGTCCAGGTCAATCTAAACTCTTCTCATTTGCGGTTCCTTGCTGGTGGAACGACCTTATCTGCACTATCAGAGCATCAGATTCTCTTTCCAACTTCAAGAAATCCTTGAACACCCAGCTCTTCCAAGAGTATCTCTTGCCCTGAAAGATCTAAATGCACTTACTAACTCCCTGATATTAGTTAGCACTCAGTGTAAGGTACTTGGGCCTTCTGTGTTTACCTAAATGCTGTAAGTGAGTTTCATCATTAATTTTAAATCCTGTCCTAGCATATTGCAGGTAACTGAGTAAATTGCGTCGTAGTTCAATGTTAAACAAGCTTTTTGTAAGTTTGTTTGGATAAAAGCGTCTGCTAAGTGCATAAATGTGAATGTATCTCAGGACCGGAGAACTGCAGTGGCGGATGGATTCGTTCTGAAGCTTGTTTTACATCTTTATAAAAAAGTTGCCAATAATTATGGCCGGCACTGTGGCACTAATATCCGAACTCAGACCTCCAGGAGCCGGGTCTTGTCGTATTCCCTGCGGTGCTGGTAGATGCACTGCCCGAGCACGGAGTAGAGTCTCTCCAGCTGTTCCACGCTGTAGCCCTCGCTCTTCTTCACCACCATGTCCAGCAGCACCTGTGAGAAAACATGAAAATTGAGAAGTAACGAACAATGCATTAATCTTTTAAATACCTCAGAAAAAAAAAAAAACTTCCCATGCATTATTACTGTGTGCACAGGGAGACTGTAATGACACAAACAGACTTGTATGACCCGGCACGTAAGCAGAGCGCGGCGGTGGGTCGGTCGGCGCTTAGAGATGTGGTATTTACCAGTCAGAAGTATTCAAAGGCAATTACGATCAGAGTGACAGCTAATTAAAGCTGATCATAATTAGAACTAAAGTTTACATTTCACCACTGCTTTAATTAAAACATTCGGAGCAGCCGAAGGTTCGTCTAATTGACCTGTTCTTCACATTTTACCTAAGTCGAGGTCGGTGAATCTACGCAGGGGTTACACGATTCTATTCTTTAGAATGCAAACGCTCAAGGCTGCAAAGGCACAATAATTAAGGTTATCACCCCCGGCACCCGGCGAACAGTGGAACCTCCACAGCAATAAAAATACACCCGAGGAAGACGGTGACCACGTGTTCAAGGCAGAAATCGAGGCGATATTGGGATTAATAAGACAAACATGGAGGTCGGAGCCTTTTATCAACATGTGAGAGGTAATTATAGTGAACAGGGTGTGTGTGTGTTTGTGTGTGTTGGGGGGTGCAGAGGCAATAATAAATAAAATAAAAGGAAGGTTGCCGCTGTATTTGGGAAAAATTCCCATGATTTATTTATTTTTTTTCATTATTTCTGAGCACAACCTGTTCCACCCAAAGATGAGCCGCAAATGAGTTAAGAACAGAATGAACCTGATCTAATAGCTGATGCTACCTGAAGCATTCATCAACAAGCATCTCGCTGCTTGAAATAGAACAGCCAAGACGTTAGAAATGCGACGTTATCACGACGCTGCGTCTGAGTCGATTAAAGGGAAAAAAACCTAAAAACATTTATGCCAACTGCTTTTGAGATTAGCAATAAGGGCGTTATCACCGGTGCTAAGAACAGGTTCCTCTCCCACTTTTTTAAAACCCAAATTAGTGATTTGTTCGCCTTTGGCAAAAGTCTTGAACCTATGGAGCCCCATATAGCTCTTCAGACCCAGCATAGTGGGTTGAGGATGAGAAACTAAGCAGTTTTAGCCATTTTCTACTGTTTACTTGTGTGGTACTTCCACAGCAGAAGAAAACCAACTCTGAAAGGTTGTATTTTTCAGCTTGTAATATGACAGTTTTTCCGTTATAAAGTAGCTTTGACTTGTGAACATTGTTGACCCCCATACCTTAGGGTACTGTACATCCATGCATTAGTCATAAATAACTCAAATAACGGAGGCAAGCACGTTTTCATAGCAGTTGTGGCACATATGAACGGTCTATAAAACGCTTTAATTGCATCAACCCTGGTGTTGCAAGCAGAACTGCATTTTACTAGCTTGTTTATGGAATTACAAGCAGAGATGCACCGAGCGGTCCTCTACACTTCTTGGTTTTTGCTTCTCTTCCAGGATTACTAAATAACATCATAGATGGATTACAGTTTTCCATTTGTAGCAAACCCAAGGAATTACACGATTCTATCCAACATTGCATCAAAGCATACGTTTTTAACCTTTTTGTATTTTTTATGAACAGATAAAAAAAGGAGCATCAATCCATACGGTGTTCAGGGAATTGGTCCAATCCCCATTGCTGCCTGATTGATTTGTGCAACTCTAATTAACAGCAATGAAGAGCTAAATAAACCCTTTCCTGGGCTTCAGTTTTGCACGACTTTAAGGCCAAGTTAATTAAAACATACGCTCCATTTTTTTTTTCTTATGCTATGGAATCAAAAATGAACATTGAGATTTGGAATTTAATCGGACTTTTTATTTCACGTATGAGCCCCAATTAGCTCAAAATCGATTATCGAATAACATCTGTGAAATACATTTAATTCTAAGCAGATAAAGCCTGTGACCCTAAGCCTACCCACCACTTTAACCAGGATGTTATCCATTGGTTAAGAGTAACAGAATAAACAGAATGACCTAAGCCATTCTACTAGATGCAAGTACTTAAACACATATTAGCCACACACACACACACACACACACACACACACACACACACACACACAAAAACTTTGAAACTCATGCAGGAACTTTGTAAAGTATTAACATATTTATGGATACGGATATGCAACAAAAACTAAATCTAACTTCATCGATCAATTCCCAGCAGGTAAGAGAGTTCATAAAACGTGAAGAAAAATGATAGCATCACAGCGAGATGCCTGCATAAACACTCTTGCCTAAAAGGCTCTAATTAGCATCATTTTTGCCCAACTCATCACTATGAGGAAGGAAGACTGTTTTCCAAACTTCCCTTTGTGAAACAACTGCTGCATTCCTTGGCCATTTTTATCATTTTTCAGCATGAGAGAGAAAGAACACCTATTACCCCCCTCTGTAATGCGAGTCGTCACCTGAAGCTATACTCTGTGTGTAACACAGCCTCTCCTCACCTCATTTCCAGTCCCATTTTAACACTTTTGAACAACAGAAACCTCTGCTTCCAGCACGTTTGTCTTTTCTCTCTTTTCATGTTCACATTTTTCTTCCCTCCCCCTCCTCCTCCTCCTCCTCCTCTGCTGTCCATCCCCTTTGCTTGCTTCTCCCTCCGTACAAAGCTGATTGCAGCAGTTTGCTTACCACCCCCTTTTGCCGGCTTGACGTTGCCGTCAGTGTGTGGTAAATGGCGTGCGAGTGTGTCTTACACAGACTCAATGACTGAGTGTGCTCGCAGCACACAAAAGGCCAGTAATCCCTTGCATTATAGACTACTACTGACATGGGCCATTTAACCTTAGTCCTCTAAACTGCCTGCACTGTTGTTGCCTCCCCCATCTGTCCCTCACATCTCTATTCTCAAGTGTCTTGAGACGGCAGATAAAGTGTACGGGACGGTGGTGGTGTAAGAGAACCAAAGAAGGAGGGTGTTATATGGAGCGGGCACAAAATAGTATACAACTGAATGAACATGTTTTATTTCCTTTCTAATAAAACTGCACTTGTCCTTTGGCACTCCTTTAGTTAATTAACCTTTATAATCGCCGTCTTACCTAAAGATGATCATCACTCCCGGTGTTAAGCTTTCTGCTGCCTTTATTCAGCTCCTTTTTATTCTTAAAATTCAAATCTAACCCGCTTCCTCATCCTGGCGGAACAAACCGAATCCATCCATGATGCTGCCACCTCCATGTTTCACAGTAGATTCGATGTCCTGTGTGTCTTTCTTTTTGCAAATCATTAATAAAATCTCAGATTTATAGAGTGCCCAAGCTGTAGTTGTGTTGTCTCTAGATTCTGACAACTGAGCCGCGGATCTCTGCAGCTCCTCCGGAGTTACGCAGGGCTCATTATTTGTCCAGCCTATCCATTTAGAGCGGACAGCTATGTTCTGGTAGGTTTATCGACAGGTAAAATAAAAGCTTTGGGCATTGATTTATTAACCTAACTGCTTCAACCTCCATGTAATGCCAATTGTTTAGGAATTCTTATTAAATTAATTTTCCTTTGTAAAACTACTTTTTTTCGGCTCATCACATTTAATCCTATTGAAGTGCATTTTAGTTTAGGACTGAGACATGAATAACAAAGTAAACAGTGCCACAAATTTACTACCTTTATTTTTTTTCTTCTTTTCTTAGCTCACTTTATCCCATACAGCAACGTCACAAACTCACAACAACCGAATGGTTTCCAAAAGTGGCAGCGATGTGCTCCGCACTCATGAAATGAGGAAAAATGTTGTCGCGATGCTGTCTAAGTTTTTATCGTGTTGCGCACACAAAGCTTCTGTTAAACAAACAAGCTGTGAACAATCATGCGTGGAGACTGTAGCCGACTGTGATGCAGCGGAGGGCCTGCTTTGATCAGCGAACGCGTTCCTGGCTTCACAGACTGGTGCGTGTAAGAGTTGGTGGAGCCTTCCTCTGCACTGACTGAGAGAAAAGGGTTAGCAGACAGTGGGGGGTTTGAAACCCAACAGTTTCTGTCACCAGGGACACTATTAAGGCTTCGATATCTGCCTCGGAAAGCACAAGACCTCGCCTCCTTCCTGTTTTCCTTTTTATTTGTCATGTGAAGCAAAACCAAATGAGGGAATTAGATATGATTCCAGTTTGTTTGTCACAATAAAAACCGGTGGCAGGCGACAGCCCAGAGGTAATATGGTGGCGATGTGTGATAGACTTGATCCCACTGGTAATGCAGGACTGATGATGTTTAAAACCCTAAAAACAAATACAGAATATTTTTGCTTCCATTAACAATCTACAGGTCGCGATAGATATTGTACACGTCCTTATTAGACGATTTATGAAGGGAAATGTGTATCCGTGGTTAGATGTGAGACGAGTGTGCGAGTAAAGCCCCCGGTTTTATGTGCTCGGCAGGTTGGTTCCAGAAATAAGACTCTTCCTCTCACATCTGAGATGATGAAAAAAGGTGCAAGTGTGGGGGGAGGACTGGGAAGCGAAAACAAGGTCAAATGAAAATAAATATATTGAATTAAAGAAATCGAAATGTTATCATAGTCACTGCGGCACAAAGATCAATAAAGGAGTTACTTTTTGATCAATAGAGAGCTCGGAGACTTGCAGCGGGTTTCCTGGGGATCGGAGGAATCAAATCCCTCTAGATTATTTCTTTAGGCAATAATCTTGACGTCAATCAGAGTTTAATCAGGCCCTTTCCAGATGTATGTGAAAATTAAATTCAGGGAATAGACCTGGGCTTGTGAGCAAGGCTGACTGGTAACATTTATCCATCTATCCCACTTGGCACATAATCATAATTAAATAACAGGGAGCACAGAACTTCCACACCCTTATACACTTATAGCAGGCTTCATTCTACAAATCAAATATGGTTAGTGCAAGAGCTCCAATATAGTTGCTGACAGGAAAAGTGTTCGGAACCAAGAATCAATTTTTAGTTTTAAAACAATAAAATACATTTTTTTTTTTATAATGCACGCAAAAGGGACCAAAAGGGGATTTTTCATAAGAACGATACAGGATCAGAGAGTCAGTATGATCAGTTTAAATAGGATGCGGTTCTGTGTTGCTCCTCACGTGTGCGATGCAATTCGTGCAATATTTATGTGTGCTGTGGTGTGAAAAGTGTTGTTTAGAATTGTGCTGACCGTGCAATAAGCCTCTTAGACAGCCCATGCATTATGAGAGAATGCTCCCGGAATATCAAAAAACACAAAAGAGAATGAAAAGGCTGGAGACAAAAACAGCTGGAGGTAAATCTCCAAGAGTGAGACGAGACCAGGACTCTTATGCTCAATTGTACTCTCCGGACCTCCTGATGAAGAAATTGAAACGATCACTCAAAATAAATTACCTTCGCCATCACTCCCATAAAGATCAGAGGTGGAGTCACATTGTGTGTGGGGTAGATGTCAGTAAGACATGATTTTAGCAACACTAAAGAAGTTTCAGTTTTGGTTGTTTTTGGTGGCCCAGTGTGGACTAAAGTGATATTGTTTTTGCCTGAATGAAGACTGCATTTCCCATGAGGACCAGTGCATAGCGTCCTAATATCCTGATCTCCCGGTCGCCTGCAGTTGGACTGAAGTACATTTCGGTTTCCAGTGTCTGTGTGAAGGATGAATAGTGATGAGGTGATGAATCCAATTGTGGCGAAACAATATCAGATGATGCTGTTGAAAATGAGAAACGGGGCAAGTAACGTGTACCATAAAGATATCAGCCCATTTGTAGATGTTTTGTGGGTTCCAGCCACCCTCCTCAAAGTTGTTTATTAACTGTTAAAGCGATACGGACCCCCTCAGACCAATTGACAGAGATGGAAAAAGTTATGAAAATATTTTATAAAGGTTGAAAAGTTACTAAGTGTTGATTTAAAAAGAAAGAGAAAAGGATTAGAGTTGGAATTTGGCACCATGCCTCAACAATTGAAATATGACTATTATTATTAAAACAGAAGTCTTAAGTGTAGCCTGTAAAAATGTTGGTGTGTCCATGTGTGTTAATTCACTACTTGATCAATGAAAGACAACATAGATTGGAAGTCGCAACACAACAATATTTTCCCCTCTTCCGTCTGCTCTTTAGACATTAAATGTAAAAGTCACCTACCACTCTACCTTTCTCTCAGCCTAATTGCTTTACAATGTGTTTACATCCACGACGAGCGTCTGCACACCGACAGTTCGTCACACTTGGGGCGACTGCAAGCATTTAAAACACCAGTTCCAAATCTTAAGAGGTTATATAAGGAGAAATTGGACTGTTAAGAAAAAAAGTCATAACAAATCAACTGTAGCTTTATAAAAAAAAAAAAAGTACAAAGAAAGAAATTACAGAAATAAAAGATTATCATGTTTATATTAATAGGTGTTGACAAACCTGACCATCATACATAAGGCCAGGGCCACAGCTAGGTGAGCAACATGTAAATAGCAGCGCCGTCAACGTCAGGGAAAATGAATGCAATGAAAAGAGGCACTTTAAATGCTGTTTTATTGACAGCCAGGCCACAGACCAGCAACGCTGTAATGCCGTTTCCTCTTGAAACAGACATGTGGCTCGGCCACTTTGCAAGAGGGGCCCCTGCTGTCATTAGAGCTAAAAAGGAAACGAGCTGACAAACTGAAACAGCTCCTGTTTTTTTTTTTTTTTTTTGCTGACATGCTTCTCTAAAACAGGAAATCCTGACATGCTTTTAAAAGTACACATCAAGCCAAATGGCTTCATACTGTGCCAGTAACCAGAAACACCAGCCTTCTTCTGCATAATAGCACCATAATCTCTGTGTGTGCCTGGTAAGAGGCAGCGGGGAGAGGAAATAAAAGAAAATCATTCGTCCCAGATTGGATATCTTGTGCCTGAATTCTCATCTGCAACCCTCGGCACCACTTCTGCGGACAAGTGTCTGAATCTTGATGAAAGAAAACAGCTTAGAATGACAGACATTTTGATGGGGGGGGGAGAAACAAGCAGCAGGATCCATTTATTCATGCTGAGGAATTCATTTTGATCCCGACAGCATCAAGCGTCATTTCAGTGAAACTGGCAGCAACCAAACTTGATTTTGCTAACTGAATCCGTGCAAATAACGGCGCCGTGGCTCTGAAGGGAATGGATGCAAATGATGAAATATTGCCATCTCTGTTCGACAGGATTTCAGGGTAGGAGTTGTGAAGAAACTCCAGTCTTTGACCGATTTTGAAATCACTTCCAACTGTGTTTCACAAACCAAGACCAAGAAACAAAACATAACCTAAGGAAGAATATGATGTTTTTTTGTTTTGGAATATGTAGCATTTAAATTTACCCCCATTTAATTAGAAAAGAAGTCAAAAGCTCCATGATGAGGCGGGAGAACCTACCGATCTATGAAAAAGACTTGTATTGAACACAGCAAGCATGCGCTCTGAAGGCGCTCCGGTTAGATTAGAGCGAAACTGCAGCTTTTGGCGAACAGGCGAAATGCTGCATGTGGTGGGAAACTAAAACTGCCCACTATGCATCCCTGCTCTCCGCAGCAAGGCAAGGGAGGCTGGTCGGTACGCGATAGGAAGATGGATGGTGCTAAACTCAGGGCAATCCTAAAGGAAAAATCCATTAAAAGCTGCAAAACCGTAGGAGAGAGGTTCACATTACAGCCGTACAACTCTAAACTTGCAGCCTTACAAAACAGTTGCATGGTCATGTTTTGGGATGGTCAGACATGAGTTTAGCTGGGAATCAGAAATAAACAAACCCCTCTTAGTTATTGCCCGGAGGCTAAATACAAATACATGCCACACATTTCAGTTTTCTCTTAGCAAAAACTTAATTTTCTTCCCACTTGACATCACAAACACCTATGTGTTTATTCAGAGACGGAATCCCAATGAAGGACACTCGAGTTTGTGGCTGTAAAGTGACATATATGAAAGTGCGAGAAATCAGTTGTTCCTTTTTTTTTTTTTGCAAGACACTGTATTTCAGAGTCTCTAGTTAAAACCCAGGAAAAATAAGCCTTCCACAATCAATGAATACAACCGAGGAGAAAAGGAACAGAGAGGCTCCCGCGGCAGGACCCAACACAAATCAGATGGCGTGCCAGTTTCAGTCCTGCCAAAGAAATATCTGCTTAAATGGCAACTCTCATCCTGTGCACCGGAAATTCAATTTTTGTTCCATAAGCCGGGAAAGAAAAAAAAAAAAGCAATTATTCACAGTCCACAGTGTTCACAATCTGCTGCTTTAAGATAGATCCCTTCTTTCCCATGCTAACAAATAAGTCCCTAGATTAGTGGTGTGTGCAGCTGCTCATAGGGGCGGCCGGTTGAAGAGGAAAGATTAAGACGACTGAACAGGCTGTCAATCAGATCGAAAGATAACTTCGGCCTGCGTCAGACGAGCTAAGCCCCCCCCCGCGGGTCCCGAATTCCTCACAGGACATGTGTAAGAGCCACTAGATAATGGCTTGATAGCTGGATGTCACTTCAGAGCATGCAGTGGAGGACTAAACACATGTCAGAGGAACACTTCTTTTACACCAATTACACTACACAGAGCTCCAAAAACTAACCCCCACATATGATCAGTGGGAACTGCTGTCAAGGGAGCCCACTGAGCCGAGGCTCCAATTTACACTTGGGGTGTGGTGACAGTGAAAAGTAGCTGCGAGACGCTTCCTGTTACTCGAACACTTCCCGGTGTGAGCGAGCGGATCTGTTGTAGCCGACAGTTGCTCATGTTTGAGTCATAACCTTGTTTTCTTTACATTTTGTACGAGAACAACACCTGCTGATGGCACCAGGAAAATAGCCCGCTTTGGTAAATTGCTAGATGAGACTGACAACACGACGGCATCAACGGAGGACGAATGGAAAACAGGATAAGCTTAGGAGGTATGGAGTTATCCGTCAGCGCGGGGCAGCGGTGTAGCAACAGATCCAGAATACAAGTAGGGATATAAACTAAATCTAGGCAGGCCACCCATGAGTGCACAACCTCCATCTTCCACACCTTCAATCGCATCTCACACAAGTTATATACTGCACCCCGCCCCCCGACGTAAATTAAATGTTTCTTGAAAATATCTATTATACAGAGATGTATAGAAACATCAGCTAGAGATAAAAATTAAACACAAAGCTAAAAATACCATCTATTGTCTTGTCAGCGAAGGAATAGAAGTGCTCTCAGTACTCTTCTGAGTGGATGTTGTAACGGAGGAAGATGAATAGTTTTTCCAAATGTAAATATCAGCAAGATAGAAAAAACAAAATGGGTATCATAAAGTTGTTGGAAGTTTAAGAAAGTGAAGCCCATTTTCTAAAGACATATTGAGGCTGATGCTTTTACACAGAATCAGAGTTTAGTACAAATTTAGAAGGCAAACATGGCAAAACAATGCAAAGTAGAGAAGTGTAGTTCTATCTATCGAGGCTAGGTTTGTTAATCTGCTAATCTTTAGTATATCTTCAGGTCTAAGAAACAAACCTCAAGGGTTGCAGAGGGAATTCACTCAGGCGGTGATGTTTAAAGTTAATCATGCTTATTGTGCAAATAGCATATACAAAAAGCTAACAGAATAAATAGGCAGACTATGTCTGAACCTTGCGTTTGTGTTGAGCTACTTATGAAATGCTGCTATACCGCAGAGATGTGCGGTCTTAAACACAATGGTTTTAAATACAGCTCCTCCAGCCCTCCACATCTGCTTTTCAACACTTTGAATGGTTTTATAAATTCATAACTGAATGGGTACTAATAGGCTTGTACAGAAACTTTTGAATTTCCTCTTTTCTATAATTCATTTTGGTAAATATTTTATTTGTTAGATTATTTTCTGAAAGTGCACCACTAAAGTGCACAGTTTCAACACAGATCTTCAGCGAAAATAACTCCTTATCTGGATCATAGAACAACTTCAAACCACAAAGTTATTTTTAAACTTACTATCTGTGTATGATGTAAAGTCTGCTTACTAGTCTATTACACCTCTTAGGTAAAATCAGACAAAGGGCAATAAAGCTTGGGGTGGGGATTTAAGAAGCCAACATCTTAGTTGTATAACATTTTAAGACTTAATAAATCATACGCATGAATTTGGATTTTAAAACCAGTGGTGGTGTCATACTTCTGCCTTTCCCATGCTTGTTGTGCGTGTGGCTGGTTTAAAAACGCATGCCGCACATTTTCTAATATTGATGAACAAAGCAGAGGACAAACTCTATAATTCATGGTTAAAGTTTGAAATGTAACCCCTCAAGTGGATTTTGTTTCATATCTATAGATTATTCAGAGCATTTGGTTTAGTGAGGCTTTTTTTTATTTTATTATCACTTTAGGTCTTAAAGGAGACATACAAGCTTTTTCCCCCCAAAACAATTTGACAGAACATTTCAGTATCCTGGGAAAATGTCCATGTCTAGCTTTAAGACGGTAGTAAGATAAAACATCTCCGTTTTCAGGACTGCCTTCAGGTTTTTTCTTGGCAGGCGAGTTTCCTGAAAGTTTCACAGCTATAACTGCATAGAAAGTGTATAACATAGATAAGTGATGATCTGTAAATTCCAGTCTGGCCGCAGGTAATGAATGCTGTCATCTGACAAAGGTCGTTAAAATCTCAGGTTGCTGTTAAACGTTGAGGGCCCTAAAACATTTTTAACAATCAACTCTGAGTTGTTATTTCAAACTTCCTCTAAAGGCTGATAAATTCACTGTCAGTGTATTTGATTGGGTTTTGCACAGATCCTCTTAATCCCTGTGCCATCTGCATCAGGTAATGTGACAGCGTATATACGTTTAATGATGAAGAGATTTACATCTTCCAGCTCCTAAAAATAGGCTTGCCTACCTTCCTGGATATACAAGTAATTCGAGATTTGACTGTTGCTGTATTATTAGTATACTTCCTTCAGGAGTTGGACAACTCTGGGTACTGACCTGCAGTTAGTACCTTTCCAATCCCCAGGTTACGCCTGGTTGCATCAGCAGCTCGTACTGAGCTGGTTCTACAGTTTCTTGCCGTTTTAGGGGACATTTTCTCCCTCTGTCGTCTTAACACGCATGCTAAGAAAGTCAATAGTACCATGCAAGCGATTGTCCACTGTTGCTGCACGCTGTTGTAGGAGAAGTGCTCCAGGTCAATGACTACAATCAATTGGAGCGTACGTATGATTGGAATGAAATCACTTTCTTGTTAAGCATCATGAGATGATAAGTAGTGAACTGGTGCTATATAGATGGACCGAATTAAAAATTAAATACTTATAGAAATCTCACCATCGCAGTATTTTAAACAAAAACAACAACAAAAAAGTTTTTTCTGCAGGCTTAACTGACTAGAAAGTAAATCCTTTCTGTCAAAAACCTCTCCTGCATCGTCTGCTGCAGGAACGTTGAAAGAAGAAAATACTTACCACAAGTCGCTGGGGGTCAACCACTACTGGGGGAGAGGCAGGGGCTGGTTCCTGTTCTGGTTCTGGCTCTCCGTCTGGGCCCCCGGTAGGTCCCTTCTGCTGCTCTGACGTGTTGCTCTTGCTCAACTTTTCTCCAGAAACATCTGTAACGACAACAAACAAAAAAATACTTAACTGAAGCAACATTAACAAAGAGACAATGAGAAATATTTATAAAGCAATCGTCTCCGAAAACAAAAAGAAGAGAGAAATGTAAAACCTGACTGTTCTAGAGAAGCCTATCTGAAAGACAGTAGCTAGACATAAGGCAACGATTCACCTGCGGTTTTCTTCTTGCTTATTTATAATAATTGGAAAGAAAAGTCACTTTGATAGGAAATGGGGTGGAGCTCAGCCCTCAGTGGAGAGCGGAGGTAGGGAAGCAGAATCGTCACATGGGAGCAGAGCCAGTTTGTTTGTTCATTTGTGTGATTATGTCATCCTATGACGGCTTAACCATATTTAATCAGCGCCATTCCCCTTAGCCTTACAGCTGGCCTCAGCTTAGCACATCAAAGACTGCACGGCCATAACCAAACACACAAACTTTTGGTTCATTTCAAACTTAAACACCAGATTTCCCTTTGAATATATGGGAAAGGTCAAAGGTGGAGGATGGGAAGACTCCTTCGAGTCTCTTCGATAAGAGAACAAACGCCTGGAAGTTTTCTATTTAGTTTAGATGTACACATTAGAAAAATCTCTCCCTGATGGAAATTCAGTGTGTGCAACATTTAACTTCTACAAGGTAAAGATTTGATATGAAAAATCAGAAAAATCAATCCTATGTAGTTAAGATACAAATGACGATGTGTGGCTCCACGGAAGCCACAAAGATTATTTACAATGAAGGCTGATCCCATTCAGATCAAAACGGTAAGGTCTAAAGTAAAAACTCAAGCAAAGGGTATACATATGAAGTCATATAAGCTGTAATGGAAAAGGCATTTAAGGTTGCAATTTTTATATATTATCTAGAATTAATAGAGACTGAAATATAAGCAGCACAGTTAAAACCCAGAAGGTTGAAAAGGACACAAAAAAAATCTGCCCCAAACAAGAATGTATGTACCTTCTTTCTCTTGATCCTCCTCAACCGTTGTTGAAACCACTCCACTGTCCAGGGAATCCTGCTGCTCCCGAGTTACTTTACTCACATTTTCGTCTTGGTGCTGTTCCTGTTCCGGCTTACTACAGCCTTCAGCTGAACTCAGAAGAGTCCTTGTGTGGACCTCATTGCTCCTCTTGAGGCTATGCAAATCTAGGCTATCAATCGACTCCGTCCCGTTCACACAGTCCACTTGTGAATCCCTGAGACCCTCCTTGTGTTCAGGCTGGACCCGATCGTCTGATGACTTACACGTTTCAATCAAAGGATTGAGGTCAGTCTCCTTGGCAGGAGTATCCTTATCTGCATGGATCTGAGAATCGCCACAGAGGCGGCCTTCTTCAGTGCATTTCTCTGGGGTCTGTCCTTTTTTTGTAGACACCTCTTCAGGCTCTAGGTCCTTTCCGCCTTCAGGCACCACGGGGGGCTCATTGGAGCTTTCTTCTTCTGTGGACAGGGCATGCAGATGGTGACCATTGGGTTGGGGACCTGGCGTGTCGCATGACGATTCCTCGTCCTGCGTCAAGCATGAGTCGCTGGGACCTGTGGCTTCCACCTCCGCCTCCTGCTCTTCGTCCTCCTCCTCCTCCTCGGCTTCTTTCTTGTATATTTTCTTCTTCCGAATGATGCCGCGCTTCCAAGATGGCCGCCTGCAAATCTTCCTCTTTAGATGATCTATGGGGTGAAAACAAACGGCACGGTTAAAGAAGGTTTCAATCAAATGCATCCGCCTTTTTCCTGACATTCCGTAGACAGAATAAGGAAATGTGATAGACACCAGTATGAACTTGAAAGTGTTTGTAAATTAGGGGCCGGCCCTGTAACTTGCAACCTTTAACCTTCCTCAAAAGGGGAATAAAAAATGAGTAAAAAGGGACAGCAGTGGTGCCACGTGCACGTATAACACCAATGACAGCAAATGCTGCCTGGGACTTTAAGTGGAGAGGCGCAGCCGGCCCCGCTCTCTGGAAAGGCCGTAAAGCTGTCACAGCCAGCGCGGATGGCAAACGCACTGAAGCTTCAAGGCATTTGACTTCATTTACTGTTTTTTCACGGGCACACGCCGAGATGCAAAGTGAAAGGATCAAAGTCAGAGTGAAGGGCAGCGGCAGAAAGAGTTGGAATAACACAAACACTAGGAGGACGTTTTTTGTGTTTTTTTTATCGAGGGCTAATGATACAGAAACTGCTTTGTTTGTTTGTTTCTTGCAGTAGAAAACAAAAGTGACACATTCTGCATGTGTATGTACATATATAAACTAAGGCTCAGCGCCAGGGCACGACAGACTCATTAGATCTATGGGGTTCTAACCTTTATGATCCTGTCAGGGAACGTGGAATGATCAGAATCTGCCAATAGAAAAATCAATAACGTACTAAATGATCATGATCGCTTCAAGTAATTGAGAAAAGATAACTCTGCACGGCTGGTCAACACAATTCAGCTCCGTTTTCTTTATTACTACAGCAACAAGGTATTACAGAGGTGAGCTTTTTATCTGCAGTCCATTAAGCAAAAATATCATTAAAGTAAGGGGGAAGGTGTAGATCTAATGTATATTAAACCATCTAGCTCACAAAAGCGTCCAGTCGTTACAAGTCAATTGTCAAGTCTTTCCACAGACTCTTTCCTGTCTGGACTTTGACTGAGCAGTCGAACACATGACTATGTTTTCATCTAAACAATTGCG
>JAVLVB010000364.1:579297-589297 GCA_032876305.1 Orestias chungarensis | reverse complement strand
GCTCCAGGCTTGGCCAATATTCACCTGGTTGCCTGGCAACCTCTTTGCTAAAGCGAAACTTGATAGTGCTGCCAGCAGGACCGAATCTTCACCCTAAGACCTGATTCCATTTAGCTCTAACACAATTGAATTACCTTTATACACGCCTGCAACTCTGCATGTGTTACCTAAGATTTTTGTCGGCAGGATCGTGTTGAACCACTAAAATCTTGGAAAAAAAATAAAGCACAGAAATTATTTGCGGTGTCCGCTTCTCGTCTGTCGCAGACAGAACAAAACAAAAAACAGACAAACGGGTCTCAACGCACTCCCTGTGGTCAAAACTACCACAACAACCAGAGACGGAGGAGCCTAGGACGTAGTTTGGTCAGAGCGTCTATCCTACTCTGTCCTTTTCCTCTCTGCTGCTTATTAAATGGCCAGTGGGATGACAGTGCCTATGGTGCCCTCTTCACAGAATACAGATATGCCCCAATGCACCACCGATTCCAAGAAGTGCTGAAGATGTCAGCCTATGCACGCATGTGGAACCACAGCAGGGCATGAAAGCTTCCTGGGGAAATTATCTGTTCCCCAAGCAAAAATATACAGCCAGACTTATTATAAAGGCAGGAAGGAGGATGTAAAAGGCAATGCACCGGCTGTCTCTTTGACTGATGCGAGTGATCGGGAGTTCTTTGCGGAGAGATGAAAGCACGAGGCTGCGCCTGGTAAGGGTCCCCTGAAAAGGGAGGGATGTTTAAAAGCCGGATACCGAGTGAAAAGAAAGTGGCATTTACCACAATCTCGTTAGTATACTGCACACACAAAAAAACTGCGCTTAGGCCGCATCCTCGTGCGACTTTGTTTTGGTATAATTAGCACGCAGCGCTCCAGGTTTGTTTAAGTAAAGTTTCTATGTTACATAAAGGACATATATTTGTTTATGGGGAAACAGTCGGCATCTGGTACGATAACCCCAGGTAGACACTAAACCAAACATTGTCCCGGAATAACAGAACTCGCGCAAACTTTTAAAAATACCCAACGCTGCCGTGCATTAAAGCATAAAAGCAAGAAAATGTCCTACCATTGCTAATGCACTGTTTGTATTTACAGTTAAATGTTGGTCATGGCTAATATTTTTATTTGTACCTGAGATACGGAATAAATATAACAGCATGTTTCCCAAACTAATTGCCCCAGTCATTATACCTTTTTTACCTTCTGGTTAATTAGCTGGTTTATCTGGGCTGTCTGCTCCAGGGCCAGCCGTCAATCTTGGAAAATTGTGGCTTTACAGCGGTTCCTTTAAATGCCTTCCACCTATTTTTCCCCCACCACAAAATTAACAGGAATGAATAAATTCAATATCTAAAGTTTGATCGGTTTGGGCGAGGATAAGGATTTTTTTTTTTTACGCCATTACATTGTTTATTTGGAAAACATGGAAGATTTTATGGGGGCGACAAAACCCGTGTTGGTAGTACAATAATTTCTTTTTATTAGCATCTGTAAAAACGTAATTCTTTGCATTGATTTGTTTAAGATAATAACTGATCCATACCTTCTAAAAGGCCCGCTTAATCGGGCCTTTTAGCCCAACACTAAGAGCTGCTACATCATTTTAATTGGTTGGTAACCCCATTCACCTGCAGAAAGAATTCACGCTTTAGATTTTCTGAAGCTCTGCAGAAATGTGAGCTTACCGTCCAAAGACCGTTCCACTAAAAGGAAAATGAAAAAGGAACATGGCGTTAACTGAACTATGGCCAATTTTTGTACTTTGCTGGAGCTTGTGCACACGTTAAACCGATTAAATCAGATACCGATTAGAAACCCTGCAAGTCTGTTAAAGGATTCAGACCATCGCTGCCGTATGATAATAGACCCTAAGTGAGGGATATTGAATTAAATAATGGGACCTTTCACTGCGAGCGACACATTTCTGGATAAGTCTTCCTCCGACATTTATTGACTTTGTGATGTTTTTCCATGTCTAACAAAAGGCAACTGTTTCTATCAAGTATCTGGAAAAGGTTTAAATACTTTTTTCCAAACAGATACTCTATATATTCTACATGAGACAGAACACGGGCATCCAGTAAATGTATATTACACCCAACACTCATTTAAATGCACAAGTTGCCCAACTTAATGAGAAAGCAGATTCCACTTGTGGCAGACTGCAAAAAGTTCCAATGCAAATTTTGTTCTCTCCAAACAAATCTATAGATCATTTGAACTAATTCAGTACTAATGCATCACGTTTGTGTAATTGCTCCAGTCAATTACAATTTATCAGAACGAGGCGAAGAGAGGGTAGGCACCCCCCTTAGGCTGCTTGGCGCATGCTAGCGTTTGATGTTTACTGAAATTGCCTAATCGACTGTGCTATGGTAAAAAACAATGAGGGCGAAAACCCCAGGAGGCCAGATATAATTTTCCGTTTGTAGTCCGGACTAAGTGCCAAGATGTTTGGCTTCCCTTTGCTGTTCGGTGGAGAGGCAGAATAAAAAGTTCAGCCCCTTTCTTTAATCAAAGAAAGCAAAGCTCAGAGGTCCGAGCTAATTGGAACAGTGGGACGGCTTTGAGAGTTTCCGAACCTGCCAGATATCTACAGAGACCCCAAGGCACGTAGAGATATCCTCGTAACGAAACTAAATCTCCAAACAAAAGGACTGCACTAGGGAACTCTCCGGAGGAGAGGAATCAATCAAGATGGATCACAATGTTTATTTTCTTCATTAACATCATCAGAGACAGGAAAAAATAAATAATAGAGTTGGAAACAATAATCCACCTTCTGCAGCAGTTTCACGTACTCCTCCTGTCCCTTATGAAACACTTAACCCGCCGTCCACACATGCCATTAACCAGGTACTAACATACCAGACGTTTGCCAGGAATCCGTAACGTTCTGTCTGGCCTTGTTTGCTTGGCTGACGGTGGTACATATCGACGTTACTTCCTGTTGTTGCACCGCGTGTCTGTTAGCGTCTTCCAGCTCCGCGCGCTCTCTTATTACTCCAAATTCTCTGTACTGAGACGTTTCTAGCTAATTCTAAACACATCTTCACGTTAATCACAAATTTCTGTTGCTCCATTGAAGTTTTTAGAAACAGTAATTGTTCTAAACTGACCTTTGTTTGTGTGAGCACTCGCTTGCTTAGTTAGCTTAGCTTCTAGCTGTGCTATGGCTTCTCCCTCTGCTTCTCCTCTTTCCTGCTCTGTGTGTCAGATGTTAAGTTATTCCTCTGCCTCCTTTAGATATAATGCTACGTGCCTTAAATGTAGCATTTTTATAGCTTGGGAGGCAAGGGTTTGTGAATTGGAAGCTCGGCTCTGCGCTGTTGAAACACCCGCAGATAGCTGAGGCCAATTAGCTAGCGTGGAGCACACAAGAACAGGTTGGTCTAGTGATCCTCTAGCAGTTCCCATGCAGCTGGGTAAGCAGCCTGGCTGGGTGACTGTACGCAGAAACCATAGTCCCAGAACACAGTCTTTGGCTCACCACCAACCTGTTAACGTTTCTAACCGATTTCCCCACTCAGTGATACACCCGCTGAGAAACAGACTCTGGTAATTGGCAGCTCCATAGTCAGAAACGTTGCTTTAGAGAAACCAGCAACCATAGTCAAATGTTTGCCAGGGGCAAGAACAGGCGACATAAAATCATACCTCAAACTTCTGGCTAAATACAGTAAGATTGTAATTCACGCTGGCGGTAATGACACCCGGTTACGCCAATCAGAGGTCACTAAAATTAGTGTTGCTTCTGTTTGTGAGTTTGCAAAAACTCTGTAGTTTTCTCTGGTCCCCTGCCTGATTGGACCAGTGACGACATGTTTAGTCGCATGTTGACATTCAACCGCTGGTAATCTAGGTGGCGTCCAGAAAACAGAGTGGGTTGCATTGATAATTGGAAAACCTTTTGGGGAAAACCTGGTCTGATCCTTTGAGGCGGCATCCATCCCACTTTGGACGGAGCAGCTCTTCTTTCTAGACATATGGCCGAATTTATTAACTCCCCAAATTACTGACAAACCAGGGTCCAGACCAGGAAGTAGAGTCGTAGGCTTCTCTACAGTTACCTACCCATCATGGCATTGAGACGGTGTCTTGCCCACGGCCAAAATCAAATAGATTAAAGATCAATCTAAAAAGAGCTATTCCTGAAAATCTCATAAAGATAAAAACAACTCAGATGAAACAAAAATGTACAACTATTAAGTGTGGCTTATTGAACATCAGATCTCTCTCCTCAAAGTCCTTATTAGTTAATGATTTAATTCTTTATAATCAAATTGATTTGCTTTGTCTCACAGAAACCTGGCTGCAGCAAGAGGATTATGTTAGTATCAACGAATCAACTCCCTCTAATTATTCAAACTTTCACATTCTTCGAAGTACTGGGAGAGGCTGAGGAGTAGGAAGCATTTTTCAATCAGATTTATTAGTTAATCCCAGGCCGGTTAAAAGTTATGGTTCTTTTGAACATTTCACCCTTAACCTTCCTCATCCAACCTATAAAAGAATTAAACCACTTCTTTTTGTTATTTTGATTCGTCCGCCAGGTCCTTACTCTGAATTTATAGATCAGATCTCAGATTTTGTATCTGAAGAAGTGTTAAACACTGAAAAAATCATGGGAGATTTTAACATTCATGTTGACACCAAAAATGACAGCGTAAATGTAGCCTTTACTGCCATATTAGACTCAATTGGCTTCACTCAAAAAATCCATACACCTACCCACTCTCTTGGTCACACTTTAGACCTTGTGCTGACTTATGGCATTGAGTGTGAAAAAGTTACAGTACTACCTCATAACCCTCTCCTTTCTTACCATTTTTTGATCACTTTTGAGTTTCTTTTCACTGAGTACTTAAAATCTGAAAGAAAATGTCTTTATAGTAGGTGTCTATCAGACAATGCTGTTACAGCCTGTAAAAAATCTCTTCCACCTGTAATTTCTTCAGCATTTCAGAGAAACGCAGTGGAGGGCAACAAATTAATTTCATGCCCTACACAGATTGATGCTGTTGTTCATAGTATTGCGTACAACATTAGACAATGTAGCCCCCATAAAAAGGAAAGTGATTACTTATAGGAGGTTGGCCCCCTTGTTTAAGTCAGAAGTTCGTACCTTGAAGGGAAACACCAGGAAATTGGAGATGAAATGGCGGTTTTCGCTTTTAGAGGAGTCCTATTTAGCCCGGAAAAACATCGTGCTTCTGTATAAAAGGAATTATTTAGTGATAGAATTGAATCTATTAAAAGTAAAATTGTTGGCATCCTACCAAACATAACTACTACCTCAGTAAGCAATGAGGTACTGAATGTGGCGCTGGACCCTGATCGCTGTTTGAAGTGTTTTGTTCCAGTTGAGCCTTCGGAGCTTTCAAAAATATTTTCTTCATCTAAGCCTTCAACTTGTATGTTGGATCCAATGCTGACAAAATTGTTTAAAGAAGTATTTCCTATTATTGTTGCCCCCAATTTGGATATGATTAACTCGCATTAGTGAATGGTTATGTACCACAGGCTCTTAAAATAGCTGTAATAAACCCCCTACTTAAGGAACCTTCTCTTGATCAAGAAGAATTAATAAATTACACACCCATATCTAATCTTCCTTTTTTATCTAAAATCCTTGAAAAAATTGTTGCTAGTCAACTGAGAGAGCATTTGAGGAATAATGACCTATTTGAAGAATTTCAGTCAGGTTTCAGAGCTCATCATTGCACTGAGACAGATCTCCTTAAAGTCACAAATGATATTCTCATGGCCTCAGGCAATTTACTCGTGTCTTTTCTAGCTCTATTAGATCTCCGTGCTGCTTTGGACACAGTCAATCACAACATCCTCATAGAAAAGCTCGAACACACTGTGGCGTTCAAGGGAACAGCACTAGGCTGGTTTAAATCGTATTTGTCTGATAGATCCCGGTTTGTTCATCGAAATGACAAATCTTCTCTGCATTGTAAGGTTACTTGTGGAGTACCACAGGATTCTGTACTTGGCCCAATTCTATTTATTATAATGATGTTCCCTGTTGGTAAAATCATCAGACAGCATGGTGTTAATTTCCACTGTTATGCTGATGATACACAACTGTATTTATCTATAAATCCTGATGAATCCAGTCAGTTTGTTAGATTACAGGCATGTCTAGATAATATAAAAATGTGGATGACTTTAAACTTTCTGCTCTTGAACTCTGAAAAGACAGAAGCTGTCATCTTTGGACTAGAACCTCTGAAAAAGAAATTGCTTAGTCAGCCACTTGACCTGGATAGCATCAGGTTGGCCTCTGGTGACAATGTAAAGAACCGTGGGATTAATTTTGATAAATCTTTCAAGTCCCATATAAAACAGGCCTGTAAGATTTCCTTCTTTCACTTTAGGAATATAGCAAAAATTAGAAATATTCTCTCTAGGACAGATGCTGAAAAACTAGTCCATTTGCATTTGTTACTTCAAGGCTGTACTATTATAACCCTTTCTTAGCAGGAAGTTCACAAAATGCAATTAAAAATCTACAGTTGGTCCAAAGTAAGAGTTCTGATGAAACTTAAAAAGAGAGATCATATCTCCCCTATTTTACCTTCCCTTCATTGGCTCCCTGTCAAATAGACTAAGATTATTCTTTTGACATATAAAGCCCTCACTAATCAAGCTCCATCGTATATCAGAGATCTGATTACTCCTTATGTCCCAAACAGAGCACTTCGCTCTCAGACTGCAGGTTTACTGGTAGTTCCTAGAATCTCTAAAAGTACAATCGGAAGTGGATCTTTTAGTACTCAGGCTCCTCTCCTGTGGAACCAGCTCCCAGCATTAGTCCGTGAGGCAGACACCCTATCTAATTTCAAATCTAGGCTTAAAACCTTCCCGTTTGGTAAAGTTTACAGTTAGGAAGAGGTAGAGAAGACAGCATAATCCGGTTGGGGAGGAACTCACTCTTGCAGACGGTTCTCTTTTGCTCTACCTTCTTTATTTTTCTCTCTATAGGGTTAGGCTATTTAAGTTTTTCTATAGTTGGTGCCATAGGCTTAGACTACTGGAGGACAATCTGACCACTTCTCTCTCTGCTACTTTCTTCCTTTCTCCAATCTGCTTAGTTACCGTTATTTCAACCTTGTTAACCTTTTGTTTTCTCTTGGTGTTCCTCTCTCCATAGTAATCACACCTGGTCTGGCGTTCTGTTAGCTGAGACAGCTTCTTGGATGAGAACATGGGCTGAGATGCTTCCAGTGACGCTCTACAACTGCTGCTATAAACTCTTTTTTTAAGTATCCTGTGCCTCTAATTTTTCTGTCTTTTTAAACCCCCAGTCGGTCATAGCAGATAGCTGCTTGTACTGAGCCTGGTTTAGCTCGAGGTTTCTTCCTGTTGAAGGGAAGTTTTTCCTCTCCACTGTCGCTACATGCATGCTCAGTATGAGGGATTGCTGTAAAGTCAACAACACAGGCCATTGTTTTGGATCTGCTGATTCCAGAGGAGTGAATGCTGCAAGTCGATGACTTGATGCAATATGCTGGGGTTCCTTAGATTGGAAACTTTTTAAAATTGATTGGCTCATGATGTATCTTTGATTTTAATTTAATTTCTTGTAAAGTGCCTTGAGACGACAACTGTTATAAATTGGCGCTATATAAACGGATTCTTGATTCTTCTTAAAAGTCTCACATCTCCTCCCCAATTCTCAGTTTTTCTTACTCATCGCCCATCCCACAGGT
Source organism: Orestias chungarensis (assembly GCA_032876305.1). Classification (NCBI taxonomy): domain Eukaryota; kingdom Metazoa; phylum Chordata; class Actinopteri; order Cyprinodontiformes; family Cyprinodontidae; genus Orestias; species Orestias chungarensis. Next base: position 581,573 of record JAVLVB010000364.1, on the reverse strand, counting down.
AGCACAGCTTGAACTCATTGGACATGCAACAGAGGCTCTGAGAAGCAACGCTCAATTATTCCACTGAAATCTTCTCTCAGGCAGAGATCTGAGCTCTTTACAAGAATATGGATGAATATTACGTTTTTTTTATTATTTCAATGTGATATGTACAATATATAGAACATCCACCCAACAATAACAATCACACACATTCAAACTGATGCAATGTGATCAACAACCCAACAGGAAACGTAGAAACCTGAGGGAGCTCGGGCTTGAAAGTTTCAGGGTCTGCAAAAACACTGTGGAGTCCAATAGAAATCGAAGCTTTTAGCATGATTTGTGATTATCGAAATAGATTAAACTAATAAAAGCATGTATAAAAACAGGACTGTATGTAGAAGCTATTCAAAGTAAGAAGCTTCTGCTGCAAAAGATAACATTTTCAAGTGGAGGGAGAACACTAAGAGAAACACATGCATGTTATTGTAGCACTAGAGTTATCAATCAAATACTAAAGCTGCTTATTTCTGTATCCATACTTAAAGAAAACAGTTGCTGAGGGGGATTTGGATCTATTTCCATCTTCAGTTCGGGCTCCAGTTTGATTTCATGCCTTTATATGGAATACATCCCAAGTGTAAATGTGATGTTTACCAAGAATCTAAAGCAAATGTTTGATTTAGGAATGCAACAGTCAGGTTTTACGATACAGATTACCCATGAGTTGGGTTTTTATTTTCTGAATTTGGCTTTCTATACTCTTTATGGGCAGGAGTATGTCTGACATATTTCCATCCTGGTAAGACGTAGTGGAGCCAAAACAGTCTTCATATCCCAATGTCTTCTTCCACTACCACGACAGTCTTGTCATCTAGTCCGATGAATTCATGTATTTTTACTTCCTTCGCCTCCCTGCCTGTTCAAATGGGCGAATGTTGACAATTGTTGGCTGCGCCGATTCCGTCTGACCATCTTTTTTCATTCTCTGGAGTGAGCCTTGAAAACTCACCATGCTCCGCCAACTACTTGTTCTTTTAAAGTCGTATAACGTGTTGTTTTAAAGCGTTTCAAGGTTATTCTGCTGCAAGCTATTGTTTAGCTACATATGTTGCAGGATGTAAGCTTCACAACTTCACTTTCACAGACTACAAAAGCAGCACTTATGTATTGCTACTGCCAGTCCGAAGGGCTTGTACTTTGCCTCTCCTAGATGTGGTAATGTTGGTGGCATACTTGGAAGTTCTTTTGTCATCCATTTATTTGCAATCATCATGGACTGTCCAGTGTCCTGAATGAACCAGGACACTGGACAGATAAATTTAAACTACATTTCCAAACGAAAAAAAGCAGATGTGCTGCACTAAATAAATTCAGTAGCAATGAAGAACAATAATATGGAAGAAACCAGTATTAAGTTTAGAGAGAAAGGTTGGCCTGCGATGTCATGAACTTTGACGCAGCGCAACACTTCACAGTGTGGGAAGGCTTTGCATTGTCCTGGAAAAAAATGATCTTAGCCTTGATTTCATACACAAACTCTTTTACCCTGAGGTCAGAAATATAAAAATAATGATACCATTTGAAAAAGAGTGAGAGAGGAGATGTCTGTTAACAATCTAAGGGGTTGAGGTGAGACGCATCCAAACTCCCCATGAGGACGCTCTCCTACCCGTTGCCCTGGGCATGCCATTAAGCAGCATGATGGACCTTTTATGTCGTCTCTCCAACAACCTTTATGTTTTTACACAAATGTTGAAGGCAGTTTTTAAGTTAGCTTCCATCTCAGTGCAAATGCTAGCCACTGCATCGATGACAAGAGAAGAAGACGGAACATTTGCCATTAAACCAAACACGTTTTGTCCAGCCTATGGTTTACGATTATGTTTCCGTGTAAAACAGCAAAGCTTAGTGTATCCTAGTACTCGGTACAAATATCTCACAGTGACATAGCGGTTTTTGGACTGATTTCCATGGTAAATATCTCCAACAATCACACAACCAAACATGGTTTATAGCTGTACCATGTACATTGTTAATAGTTTATTTTAACCATTTTAACCATAACCAGCCAATGGCTACTCTGTATAATCAAGACCAACAGATTCAGCTGGCTAAATAGCATCAGTTACAGAAATACGAGGCCTTAATTATAAATGAAAGGAAGACACTCCACATGAACCGTATCCTTGTGGGGATGCACTCCAAGTGAACCCAAGGCTGTGGCCTTAGGTAATGGACTCTGGGTTCTCAGTTGCCCCTGGGAGAGTGGCAGATGTGTGAGGTCGAAGAGA
>JAVLVB010000364.1:548349-579197 GCA_032876305.1 Orestias chungarensis | reverse complement strand
TTTTTTTTTTTTTTTTTTTGAATGCCTGATTCAAAAATACCCCAGCCCTCAAAAAGCCGTCCATGTAACCTTCGCCATGATCCAAAAAAAGCCCAACTCCTCGTGCTACCGCTGCAGCTTTATCTGAATGTCACAGGCAACTCTCAGCTTGAGGCAAATGGAAAAGAGGCATGGATGGAGATGGGAAAAGCAGGTCCAGATAAAAGCCCTAAAGAACAGCAGCTACCAAACAAGCTCCAGGTACTGATCTGGAGATATCTTCAACCTTTAGGTCCCCCTGACCTAAAATGAAAGCAAAAGTAAAAACGAACCACACAGAACTCATCCAACTGGTTCACTTGCTAGGTATTGGCACAGAGATTAAAGATGGAAGTGTCCCCCTCAGACAGATGTGCGGTGCTTGGGGTCCGATCCCACAGAGGACCTGACTCTGCTCAGTTTGCCCAATGGGTGCCTCGCTGGCATGCTGCACGTGAGAGCTAGCTGGCAATGTCATAAATTAATCACCCGAGTTACTCTAATTAATTACGCCTCTGGAAGAGACTGATAGCGACTCTCCCAATCGCTTTTAAATTAGTGGTCTGCATCTGTGACATTTGGCTTTTCAGAAAAAGACTTATGCCAAAAGTAGCAAATAAAGCTCCGTCTTAATGTGCATGTCTGTGTCTAGTAATTCTAGGTCCCTACTGAGCTTTACTGGTGGTAATGCATGAATAAATTACCATTAAGGAAAAACTACTGATAAAATTGAAATGTAACCATATTCTAATGAAAATTCTTTGCTTGACCCTCAGGATTTCTTTTTGTGGTTTTTGATTGAGCCCCAAAGGACTAGAAATATTTCTCTCTCCTGCAGGGGTTTCCACATGGGCAGCTCTCATGGGAGAAACACTCCATCTACTGCCTCTATTGGGTACTACAGGACAAAGATTATGGCTTTTCATAGAAAACTGTGCAGGCTTCATTATGCCATGTTTCAAGTGCCGAGTAAATAGAGGTCTTCTTCTGCATCAATATTCCATATAATCAAGTGAAACGCATCTCTGCATGCTTGATGCTTTCTCGAATATTTCAGCTCAGTTTCACCAGGCTACTGCAATCGCCTGCGTTCTAAATGAAAGCCGTATGGCCTAACACACGGCCTCATTACTCTGCCCCCTGCCCACCGCCGGCCCTCCCTTCACCCGTAGGCACGTGCCGGTTTACCACAGGTGGGCATGTAATTGCGCCGCGGCCCGTCCACGTTCCAACTGCTCGGGAGAAAGCGGTTGTGCTAATGAGCGTGCTCCCTGTGTTGCGTCTAAGCAGACGGGCAAATGCATGTGAACTGGAAGCTGAGCGGCTTTCGGGGTTTCACATCCAGGTCCTCGCAAAATAATTCATACGACTCAAAATGAGCATATATGTATTCAGCTGCGCTCACTTTAATGCTGCCAAATAAAATCTACCCGAACGGAACCAAATCTTTATGTTTCTGGTGCAGTAGTCATAACATATCCCATAATGTAGTAAGACAGCTACTCTTCCATCGGGGAAGAGTAGCCGTCGTACTATGTTATATGTGAGGATGCCCCAGCTGTATATGCTGGAGAGTTAGAAAGATGTAATAAGGTTCCGGCACATTTCACGTTTCCAAGGAATTATCTTAGTTGCATGTTTTGACAAAATCTTCACTGACAAAATATCCGAAAATATTCTTACCATCAGGATTTAGAGGTTTTCTTTAGCGTGAACAAAGAAGATGGTACGTGTAAAGAGGAAGGTGTATGGAAGTGAATACAGGGAACATTTAGACGGAAACCTGTCAAAGGCTGCAACGATTTCAAATTCAAAGGCAAGTTTGAGCTTTTTTGTAGGAAAGAGTAAGAAAAAAATTGAAGGACGTATGTTTATGAATTTAGCAGACGCTTTTATCCAAACTGACTTAAAAAGTAGACTTGTCACTAAAGTTGCAGCAAACGCTGGTTATTATAAAATATTAAACAAAGGGGGTTGATTAGAGATTAGGCACTTGTGACACTTTCAAGGTCCATAGATGCGAAATATCTTTACGAATTTCTTAAAAAGTGAACACTTTGTAAATATTACAATCATCTCGTATCACATGAGACGTTCTGCCCGATGCTGTAAGAAAAGAAGACTCACTGGTGCTGCAGTGTTTGTAAGCGGCCTCGCCCTGAGTGCTGGACTTTGACTGCTCCTCTCCTGCCAGCTGCTGCTTTCGGGTTGGTAGAGCACTGGCACCTGTGGTCGGCTGACCCGGGGTCTGCTGGTCTGGGGTGACACAGAAAACCGATCATGGACAAGTTCTCGCATGTTTTTTGGGAGGTTTTTTCAAGCAGTCTGGCATCAATGTGGAAACAAATCAACTCTGAAGATGGACTGGAAACTGTCAGTATTTAGACCTTCTAGGTTGATCAACAAGTCTGTGAAATACCAAGCAGGACAAAAATACACAATATGTTGACATATAGATACATTTGAGGATAATTGTTCAACTATCCAGAATTACAGAGATAAAACTACAACCTTAATGTGCAGATATTTTATAGTCCAGGAATGTTTCTGGCTCATTCATTGTCAAAGTTACGTTTCTCCGTCCCGATGCAAATCAGTAGGTAACCTCGCCGAAACCGACTGTGATTCAACTCTGAGCTTATTGATAAGTTTTATGTGAGAACATAGAAGGGATTATTAACAATTTATACAGCTATAATCCAGCTAACATATCCTGCAGAAATATTCATTGGGATTTCTGTACTTTTTACTTGAGATGCGAGGAAATGGATCGCATTTGATCTAATGCAATCTGATGCTGTTTATTCGCCGATACGGTTGCTGCCCAACATGGAACGTCCTCCTTACTACAGCTCAAGCCGAATGTCATCAGGGTCTATGGAAAAACACTCAAAATCTAATTTTAAAGACCCGTGGCAGATAAGTGACGCTTTTCTGGAACTATAACCTCAACTAGTTGATTATGTGGAAACAATATAAGGTGTGTTGCGTTTCGAGCTCATGGAAGAAAAAAAAAAAAACTGGTAAATGGAGTAAAGTATCTTTTAAAAGCCTTCAAACCCCTTGAAAGTACAAATACACGCAGAAAGTGGCATATGAATAATTGGAAGGGCGCTCTATGTACTCACGGGGGGTTTGGTGTAAAGTAAAAGTGGCAAGGAGGAATATTTGCATGCGATTTGACAAGTCAAATAAAAATGAAACATTTTTGCTTCATCTTGCCTCATTTAGAGTAAACCTGCATCTAAGCGCAACCGTGCTCGGGGCTGTTTTTGGTGAACGGACAAATCCGGAGCATCAGGCGGACGGCGAGCACAAACGGCAAGAGCCTCAGGCGCCGCCTCAGTCTCTGACACAAGCTCTGCAGTACAATCTGACCTACCAGCTGGCCGCCCTGCACATTTTTTACCCTTGACGTAGATTTGTATTCTAAGGTATATTCTACTTAAAGGAGGAGATGAGACAGGGGATGCTGAACAACCAACAGCAAAATTTTATTTGTACCTATTATGATCAATCCTGTAAAGTCCAAACCAGTTTAGCTAAACAAATACTGATCTCACATAACAAAACTTTTTAATAACTCATAGTTACTTTGTAGTGGCTTCTTTTTCTCCTCTTTTACATATAAGTTCTTACCCCTCTTTTTGCGCGCCTCTTTAATCTCTTCACACATTCGGTCAAACTCGGGGTCCAGCTCAGCGGCAAAAATAGCATGGGCCGTGTCCTTTAGGCTGCACGCTCTGTGCCTGATCACCTTGTCTGAGGAGAAAAGGGGACAGAAACAAATAAATACATTTATGTTCACGTCAGACTCGGCAGATACGTTTTAACAGCTGTGCTGAAAATAACAGCGATTCAAAAACGACTACGCCGATCGATCTCTTGGGGTCGGGTAGAAATAGGGTAAAACAATAACACGAAACCCAATAAGGCATTATATGAAGTTTTTTGGAAGTCTCACATAAAATATGTAAAGCAGAAATTATCATAGTCTATTTCTATTCTTTACAAAACAGGAGATTTAAAGAATAAGAACCGTCTTCAGTTGCTGTACTTTTCACTTGTGATGCCTTATGTGACCTACTGTGCTGAAATTTGGGGAAATGTATATAAAACTAACTTGGATTCAATAATTAAACTGCAGAAAAGAGCTATTGGGATAATAAATGGGGTTGGATATCGTGATTCTACAAATCAGCTTTTTATAGGATCACAAATATTTAAATTTCCCTGACATTGCATATAACAAAAATATTAGAAATTACGCTACAAGTGGTAAATAAGACAATTCTTGCTTGTTATTCAAAAAATGTTTGAGCTAAAGCAGGGGATTTATAAATTAAGGGGGCTACTAATGTTTGAAACTTATAAACTCAGAACTAATCTCAAGTGCAGATGTGTGTCAGTTTTGGGTGCAAAAATTATGGAATGAATTAAATAATTTGAATCAATCAATTAATTGACAAGAAGACTTTAAAATATAAAATTATCAAAGGTTACAATGAAATTTGATTATGTACCATTACCGTTGTTTTATTGTGAATTATTCTTATGATGGTACAGGATAGGCAAAAATAAGCCTTGGGGCCTCAGCCTATTCCTTTTTTGGTTGCTGTCCGGAGCATCCTTTTGTAAAAATATGTTTTTTTTAACCGTTCATTCATTCATTCATTTATTTATTCATATGCCCGTGGCTGAATCTCCACAACTGGAGTTTTAATTATACAATTTTTTTTTTTTTGTAGAAAGTGCAAAATATGGGATCATTTCATAGAAAACTTTTATTTGCAACATGAAATGTGTAGTTTCTGAGGGAATATAAGAAATGTAGAGGAATCGCGGAACAGAGTCCGGTTGTTCAGAGCTGGATTAATTGTTCACAATCGTTGTTGGCTGGTTAACTCCGTGGGACATAGATCTTAAAACAGATCTCAGAACAAAAGTGGTCATATAATTTTATATATACCTTTTTTTTTTCTTTTTTTTTTGTAGCTTCTTACATTTCGATTTTAGTCCTGCAGACCTGCAACTCATTGTGTGTAATTTCTCTCCATGACTAAAATATAATATGTAGTCTCTAAAGTGAATTGAGTGGAAAATAAAAAACCAAAAAGGATTTTGACCTTTACGCACTTTTTCCAAACACACAGCGATATTTTATAAAAAATGTAAGTTGCTTCATTTTCAAGAAAAGCAAAGACATGCTCTCCACTTAGTCGTGCATGTAAGGAAAATAACCAATTCTAATGTACGTGTGAAAAAAGGGGGATTATGGTGTTTTCTCTCAGTTTCAAAACAAGGATTAAGCTTCTTTTTTTTTTATACAATACTAAATCGGGAAAAAAATGCATATGAAAGCTCAGATATCACCACTTCACACAAATGAAGACGTGTATTAGGTCCAACACAAAGTGAAACATCTTCCCAGAATGTACACTCATTACTTCTAAATCTTTCTACATTTCTGTAGCTCCTCATTCGTGCATCAACAGAAGGGGGGGATATAAAGACTGAGCTGGAGACGCAGGGTAAGGCATAGCCACAGTAAACAGGCAGTTTCTCATTACTGCAGGCAGTAGGAGAACAGTTCAGGCATATCGGGACAGAGGAGGTCACAATCTGCCAACTTCTGCAGTCTAATTGGAAGACAGTAGCTTAATTGCAACAAATCGGCGTGCGTGCCTTTTTTTTCTACTGCCAGCGTACCCAGTGCGCGTGTACATGCGAGCCGGTTTTAAGGGCAAAAATGCCCGCCGGTGGAGAGGGATGTCAGAGGCCGGGTACGGCGCCGAGAGCTCATCAGTACCCTTTTGAGCGCTGGCTAACCTCCACGTCTGCAACTGACAAGAAGGCGGTCACAAACAGCCGTGCTGCTAACAGGATTTCCATTGCCGCTTCCCTCCAGCGGTTAACGTGGGATCTATAGTGCCAACATTCATCGTGGAGAGCAAAGACGTATTGTGGAGTTCTCCTTTTCACAAGGTGGGGATGTGAAAGGCTAGCTTTTTTTTTATGACAAAGTTAAAACTTTTCCACAAAGTTATCGTGAAGTGCAAGGAGAATCGGAAAGCTGAGGCGTAATGAGTTTTCCTCCAGCAGCACTTTGAACACCGATGTCAAACCTGCCCCACAATCTAACTGTGGAGGATCTGGGTCATATTCCCTCGGCGTTGAGAAAACCCATAAAGAAGCTTCATTATTTTTCTTAATTTAAATATACCGTTTGCATTTTCTCCAGTTTCTTTTTGTTTTTTTTGTGTCACTTATCGACTCTTCGCTCAGAAAAACGATCCAGGGACTCCAGAAAAAAGAAAAAAAAGATTCAGCGCAACAGAAAATCGCCTACAGTGCAAGTCTGGTAGTTGCTTGCAGTGGTTTTAAAACAATGTTTTGCTGAACCCAAAAGGAAATAAAACAGCCTTTCAGCGACTAACTAAAAATGCATCATGAAGAAGTCAACTTGATTTACTAATCTGTAAATACAGAGTCAAACAAATGAACTTTGATTATTATAGAACATATTTTCCACCTTGAAGACCCAGGTCTCAATGTAAGGTACTTGAGCATTCTGTATTTCACCTAAATGCTGTAAATGAGTCTCATCATTCATGCTAAATCTTCTCCTAGCATATTGCAGGTAACTGAGTAAATTGCGTCGTAGTTCAATGTTAAACACGCTTTTTGTAAGTCGCTTTGGATAAAAGCGTCTGCTAAATGCATGCATGTAAATGTAAACATGAAAACAACGTAAAATACTAATGTGTAAAGATATGTCTATGCCCAGTTCACTATCGGCACTAAATGCATAATTGGGTCAGTTCTTAACTGCATCCATGCGGCGTGGCATGGAGACAGTTGGCCATTGTTGCTGCCGAGATGTAAAGGAAAACCCAATTTGTTTTGGATGCTGGTTTATGTTCTACCACACTATTAGGTCAAGTTTCTTTCACTTTTCTCTCGGCCACAGTCCACGGATAATATTGATCTGGATCAGCAACTTTTTTTGTAAAACCACCCGTTTCATGTGGAAGACGGAAGCAAACCTACAGCTTTGCCACGATTCGATCAAGGCTGCAGGTATCCCAGGTATCTTCTACCTGATATGCTCTATACAGCCAGCTTCTATGGCAATCATTCTCGTTCAGGGGAAATCTGTCATTTTAACCGTATTCCATACAATTATGAAGGCAATTACATTTTCTCTATTAAACCTTGTGCTATAAACCTTTTTATTAAATAATATAGTAATTCGAATCCAATAGCAAATAGCTTCATTGACTTCAGTTAACTTTTTCCTTAAACTTATTGCAACCGTTTAACACACACACACACACACACACACACACGCACGCACGCGCACACACGCACACGCGCACACGCGCACACGCACACACTTCAGGCTCTGAAAAAAAAAAAAAAAAAAAAAGGTGCCCAGATGTGAGTAAAGGAAAAATAAATCCAAGATGTGCAATTAAAGTGTCACGCAGCCTTCCTTAGCTACAAGGCTTGAATTACACTGTGGAAGCGCGACCGGCAGGGGGTTTACACGCTGCTCTTCATTTGAATTTTCAGAAAGGAGAAAGTAATTTGAGTGTCTGGGAGCCATGGCCACGAGTGGGCACAGGCTGGTGAGATATTCTGTTGGGATGAATCTTAAACAAAAAATAAAAATAATAGCATTATTTCACACTATTGCATTTATGGGTTTAAAAAAAAAAAGATCTTATCCATTTTTAAAGAGAAACTGGATATTTAATAGTCAATCGAAATGTAGATTAATTAAGAAGATTTGAACTAAATCTAGCTAGGGTACAAATTTTGTCAGATAAAAAAAGGTAAAATCTTTAATTAAGGAGGATAGATTCAGCAGTGGTCAATGGAGGAGACAAACTTCCTGGTCACAAAACTTGAGGGGGCTTCAAGGACCAAACCGGTGTTTCAATACATCCAGCGAGAGATTGCTGCACGAGTCTATGAGCACAGTGGTGAGCAAATTATTAAAAAGCCTTAAAAGTGTTGTTTTGGTCTTGTGGCGGTTGGATTTGGCGCTAAATCTACTGGGTAATCATGACGTACGCATAGGCATGGAGCAACGTAATCACGTAGCTTTCCGAACAGCACCGGTGTGTGAAGAAACAATCGGTTCTTTGTTTGCTCTAGCACCAGCACGGAGCCAGCCCTTGGTCAAAAAGGGGTATTTGGAACCTGTGAATGATTTCAAAAGTTTTTACGCCCTGTTTTAAATAAATTAGAGCTAAAGCTACTGAGAAACACTACTTTTATGTTTCCAGAGCACGCCGGTGCTGACGAGGTGGAAGGACCTACAGACACTTGTGTCTTATAGCTGCTAATGAAAAGAATCCTTACAAGGATGACGCTGCCAGCACCACGTTTGTGGAGAGCACCATTAAAAGGTTTTGCTGTTTCAACAGAGTCTCTATATTTTGATTATATTTTTTTTAGTTTTAGTCGTCTTTCTCCCTTCTCACGCCAATTTTGTCACGGATTAAAAAAGGTCATCAAGCTTTTTTTCCCCTCCTGAAAATTTAGACACGACTTTACCAGAAAGAGAAAAAACAAGAACAGGTTCTGCTCCCTCACCTGCAGGCTCCTTGTCCGGATTGTATTCCAAAGCATTGTTGCAAATGAGGTCGATGTCCACCAGGAAATCCTTGGCCGTCAAGTATCGATGGGTGTCGATCTTTGTTATGACAGCGGAAAGGTCCATGGGCTGCCTAATCACCTCCAGGTAGTCGGACACCTAGCAAGGATGTGGAAAGATCGTTTTAACCAAAACCATGAGAGCAGCACGGGAACACAGACCTTCCAAATCCAGCCCAGTTTTACCTCCTCGATGTCGACTGGCTTGCTGAAAATGCTAAACCGCTTGTCAGTGGCCAGACGCTTAGTCACGTCCCTGAGAAAGAGCCGGAGCTCCCGTAGCGTGTTCTCCTCCTGCTCTGCCAGGCGGCGCTGTTCCTCTGCCGACAGCACCCGAGGCGCTGGCGTATCTGCCACCGCTAGCACCTCTTCAAGCCTCTCTGCAAAAGCAGAAGAAAACAAATGACGAAAACTTTTCTGTTCAGCCCGTTAAAACATCGGATTTAACGAAGCTACAGCCTAAAGTAACATCACGGCTGTTTTCAGCTCAAGCTGTCATCCTGTCCACAGCTCCCCACTTATTTCTTCATCGGCTTTAAATTAGAAGTTCACCAATAATTAATGCCAGGTATTGCAAAGAAACTGTAGCAAGAAGGAGAGAGTAACAAATAGGTAACAGATGTTTTAAAGACATGGAGGGACGTCAGGGTGAGCCAGCAGGCGATGGATCGATGGATAGAAGTAAACCCTCACGTGTCAGACCTGATCCTCCACCCTAGGACTCATTACGGCAAAAACCAATAAATGTAACCTGAGGAAAAAACATGTTTTAAAAAGGATTTCAGGTGAAGAAATGGTGCAGATACATTCTACAAGCGCCAGCTTTTGAAATTCAATGAGGACTATCCCCTGGCCAGTGGCATAGTGAGAGGGAATTTTAAGCAGATATCCCTCCCCCCTTCTTCTCTCGCAAGATATGAAAGCTTGCCCAAGGCGTCTGGGGGGCATCGTTAGTACAGGTCTACTGCCCATAAGGGCGTTTCACTCAGTAGCAGCAATTCTGATTCTAATTACGGCTAATCGCAACTGGGCAACTCTCTCAGCAATTCTGCTCTGCGCCTTTTTTTTTTTTTTTTCTGCTGGCAGCTGTCTCAGAGGGGCAGGAGCCCCCGCAGAGCGCGGATCAGGTAAAACCTGGGCACCCCCTGCTTTGTAGCGGTGTGAAACTGGCAGAAGAGCACCAGGCACCATTTCCATTTGAGAGCCTAGTTGGACGGTTCTCTGTAAGTGAGGCTGGAGGCGAGATGTGAGAAGACTGTGGGATAACGGCAGAAGGTCAGAAAGGGAGATGCGGGTTTCACTAGAAAGTGGTAGTTTTACGTGTAGGTTTGAAAGAGACACTTGTACTAATAAAAAACACAAAATGAAGAGCATTCTCTGTACCGACGGCCTTATAATAGGTTTAGAACCAGAGATGGGAATATGGGGAAAGCCAACAGTGCCCTCTAGGACAAAACAGCAAAGATCAGTTACGGCTTCCTCACCAAGCTTGAGAATCTGTTCATAAATACATCAAGTACCAGTATGCCGGGGCCGAGGAGGCGGTCTGGCTGCTTGGACCAGCAGCAAATCAGAGAAGAAGTTCCTCTTCTCCTGTTCACCTGGAGGGCACAGCATAACCACCTCCCCGTAGCTATTCTGAAACATGCTTCTCACCTGTAATAAGAAAAACAACACAGGCATTAGAGAACCAAGGTAACAGGGAAAATTACAAGTTGTTTTTCCTTTGTCCGCTTTGAGCATTGGATTAAATCATAATTTAGCTACCTTCCCTGTATACTTACATAACAAAACAAAAAAATTACTGGCTTGTACAAATTTACAAAGCTAATAGAAACCACAGAACAAATATGAACGGCGCTGATGTAAAGTTTAACATCGTGACAGGAGTTTGGGACTCTACTTTAACAGACGGTAAAGTAGCGGTGAATAGAGGTTGCCACTAGGAAGAGGTCAGATTTTTGAGGAGATTTTCGATAGAGCAGGGGTCTTCAACGTCTTCCAAGCCAAGGACCCCCAAACCGATGACGAGATGGAGCGGGGACCACTAATTTTTTAAGCAATGTCTATTACATATGGAGTAATGTAACAGAAGTAATTTCGCCCTGGGATTATTAGATTCTGATTCCTCGTTGATGGGACAGGTGTTGTGAATGAAACGATGCCCAGCTTGAAAGAGCTCCTGTGTGTCGCTGAATGTGTGTATTGATGACTGAAAGACATCTTCTGCCTTCATTTATCTGTTTATTACTGTGTGTTGAATTCATCTTAATGTTTATTTAAAGACTTTCAATTAGTGGAAAATATTGCAGTAGGGGGGGATATCAAAAGAAAAAAAGTCTAATCAACCAAAACCTCCGCGACCCCCATGCAGTACCTCCGCGGACCCCCTGTTGAAGACCTCTAGGATAGCGCATTAAAAGCAACATCTTCAAAACATTTTGCTGCTGAAGTAAACTTGAACGTGAAGCAATTTCTGAATCACTTAAGTGTTAAATGGCATCAATTCATATTTTTATGCAATTCTTTCAATTTTACTCCCCCTCTCATCACCCCCATTAGGAAATGCCCTCGCAGATGACGTCCAGCCGTGACATAACGTTTGATTCATCGCTGTAGAAACGCTCACATTTAACTAAAAGCTTATCTTCCATCCTCTTGTGGTTTGTTTTTTTTAAGAGATCAGAACCTGCTAAAATGGGCATCACTATGTCAAGACTTAAAAAAAACAGATTGGAAATTTGTTGCAAAGCTGATTACCTGTTGAAGAAAAACACATAATTAACCATTTAAATCTCACCAATGTTGCATATCGAATCCCTCAAACATTTTTCGCTTAAATCCAATCAGACAGCCCTTTCCAACTATATTCTTTTTAAAGAAATCTTCCAGCTAAGGAGATTCATATCTCAAGTATGAATAAAAACACACCTGAATCAGTGTCAAATCATTTGAATTATGCATAAGACGTTCAAAAACAGTTCCTGCACGCTGCAGGAAAGCATTTTACTCATGATAAAAGGCTGCAGGGGGGGCAGACAGAGGCAGGGTAGCAGAATGGTGTGAACATATGAATGGATTTACACCAACCAAAAGGAATAAAGGACAGGAGACATAACTTAAAACCAAAAACTTCTCCCTGGCTTTAAAAGAAAATATCATCATCCAGGAGCCCATCTAGTAACAGAACCACCCTGGTTCCTGCATTACCGTAATCCTCTGCCCCCACAACCCCTACGCGACTAATTATACATGTAACTATTTGAGACAAAACTAATTCAAATTTGAGCTCAAGGTAGGGTAAGACTGGGACAGCGGACAGACAGATGGACAGCATCAGACAGCATGTAGATACTCACCAGGCAGATATTCAATGCAGCTTTGACACGTCTCAATAATTGAGAATCCCATTTAAAAGCATCCATTGTCTTGTGTAGCGTGTTCTACAATGGCTGGTTTATTGTATGAGCTTAAGGTTGGCGTGTTGGGCCCTTCTGATAGTAATCTTACTCAAAAACTAGTTTTTTTTTTTGTTTTTAGTAAGGCCATATGAATCATTTAAAACTTTTTTTTTAAATCCAAGAAATATGCATTTTAAATTATTGATATACGTTTGTTGATATGAATTCTCCTACTCCGCAACCTTGGGTGGTCATTTTTCCTGTGACTGCTTACTAACAACATCTGTACTGCAACAATCCAATATTAAGAAAACATGCAATGGCAATAACTACGGATCGTGCTGAGATGAGTGCAATTACATTTCTGAGCATTGCATTTCCAAAATAAAATAAAAAAAATGGAACAGAAACAAAAGAAACTTTGACTAAACCAGAGGGGTCGCTTCATAGATCCCTTTTCAGCGATAAGATGTGAAAGCGACCCCTACATGGCAACTGCTGCTGCTGCTGACTAAGCATCAACGTTCTCACCCGCCATCTGTTATTCTCATCGATCCTCGCCGGCATTCATCGTTTGTTCCCTCTACCACACCGCCCTGGTGTTCACTTTCAATTTGCCCTCTGGAGGTAGAATAGTCAAGACGCCAACGGTGGATTACGAACACACACAAAAAACAACAACAAAAAAGCAAAAAGAAAAATCTAAGACAGTTCTGGTGTTCGAGGCACTCGGCGGCGATGTGTTTTCATCATCACGAAAAGCCACAAGGGGTGACGGCAATAAAAATGTAAAAAGCAAAAGAGATCTGGATGAATGAAGGGTTAATCAAAAGATGCCTAGAACTATGAGATATTTACATAGAGCGTTATTTGATTTTGTAGAAGACAAACGGGAAAGCTTTTGTACTCCAAGCATCCAATCGATATAACCAGCGGACGGTCAATTAAAATGCTAATAAAGTATGTATGTCTACTGGTCTGCAGCTGCCCCTCTGCAGGGCCCCCCCAACTTTTCCTTAGGTGCATCATCAGCACATCCGTTCCTTCACTGACTGGTGGAACCTCTGCAACCTCAGCGCTTAGGTCGCGCCGTTGAGAATTTTGTTTGCGTCATTTTCCAGCAGAAATTAGCCCGTAGCTTCGCCTCTTTTATACATAATCGTATTCACACCAAACCCACATGTGTTTTCTGCTGCTAAAATGTAAAATGCAGAGTCTTTATCTCATCTATTCAACGCCCAGAGTTACAGTTAAAGTCCAGGTAGAGATTAGCAAACTCAAACAATTAGTCGTGCAGTGATGTCGAAAGGCTCTTTTTGAGACGTTGCTTTTTAGATCTTTTGTAACCAATCAATCAGAGATGGGGATGAATTTTCACCAATTTTCTGTGTGCTTTCTAAAACGGACCAGCACACTGTTGAGGTACCGATCCTATCCACCATTACAGCTCCGTATGTGCCGACTTGTGTATAAGCCAGTCAGCTTCCAGACTCGAGGGGGTAATGTGGTGACACATGGTTAATGGAGTCCGCTTGCTAAAGGATCTGCAGTGAAAACAACGGCATGGTAGATGAATTTGAATTTTTATGATTTTAATGCATTTGACAGTTCGAGTTTAAGTGCACTCAGGCAAAAGGGATCACTACCGGGAAGTACCTCGACAGCATTGTCTGTTGAAACAAGAACAAAAAACTTAATTGGCATCCAAAATGTGTAAAACTATCAAAACTAGAGTTTCACTCCATGCCTCAATTGCGGTTTCAAAGTCAGCTTGATCTGTAGAAGCTCGCACGAGTCCCTGATATCATTGGCTGATCTGGGAGCAACGTTCTGATACAGGAAGGGTCCAGATCTTCCACTTTAGAAGATATCCAGGTACGCATCCCCAACATTTAGCACCTCAAAGGCAAGATTTTAGTATATTTAAAAAGAAAAAAGGTTTTATAAGATCAGAAAAACTTTGAATTGTTTGTCTTATAAGTTTTTTGAGTTTAAAACACAAGAAAATATTCAAATTTAAATATTGTCAATGTAAATACATTAAATGAATCTTACTCCTAAATTTACTTCTGCATGTTCAACAATAAGTTTTATACAATTTCAGTGTGGCAGGAAATGAAGTTTATACAAACAAACCAAAGACTGTATTAGATTTTATTTCCTGTGTTTTTGTTGTTTTTTTATAAATGCTTATTTTCATCCCTAGCGTTCTGGTTTCCCCCCGTAATTTTTTTAATATAAAACAATAAGTCCGCAAGGACGATTTATCTTCTAGAGTTGCAGCAAGAGGTGAAAACTCCTGCATGTGCGTGCCGGACATTGACAGCCACAGGAGAGTGAGAAGAAAAAAAAAGCTGCTGGTCAGAAACCATAACAGTCTGGTTTTTTGGGGGGGGCTGGATTTCACGTCCCCTGGGGGTAACCCGTCCCTTCATGAGCATAATCAATCGCACTTCTCCCTAGGTGTTGCAGCGAGATGCTGCAATAGTCTGCGCTATGCAGAAAGAGTGCCCTCTATGGCTGCCTTCTCTAAAATGTTTGGATTATTTTTTATTTATTTGCTTTTCCGGCCACATAATCGTATTGAATGCTGCATAAAGATGTTGCGTGTTCTCCAACTTTGACTCAGCAGAGCTCTGTTTAAATTGTTTATTTATTTGTTTTTCCAGGGAGTCAGACGATATGGTTGGAACATAAAAAAAAATTTAATCTATGGAGGCATGGTCTGAAAATCAAGAGACGCAGAACACAGAGGGGATTACATGTTCTACCTATAAACAATATAAAATAGCAAGAGAATCGACAAAAGAACAAGAGAAAGTTTCTAAACCAAGTAAGATTTCCACAGCATTCTTCCGAGACAAAAATCTGAATTTATGGATAATATCAGATCTGCGTTTACACAACAATGTTGAAAAACATTAGGATTTTGTTTCCTCTCCTCCATATCTAAGAAGAAAAAACGCCCCAGCAGGGCTAAAATATAACATCGTGCTTCTCCAACTACAGATACATAACTCTCACAGACCAATGATCCTTAGTCTGTCATTTTCTGGTGCCGTAATAGATGGGAAGATAAATGTGAGCAGAATGAACAGCTGCTAAGGGAAAGAAGGGCAGGCATAGAGCTGGATCCCCGGCTGTAGAGCCTGTTTGGTTCTAGAGGAGCGCTGCCTTCCCTGCTGTGGTCTGGAGCTGAGGAAGCAGCTGTCATCGTGTTCTTAATGTTGTACAGTAAAACAAGGCTACCAAAACGGTCGTTTCAGCTAAATAAAAACATATCGATGTCTAAAAATGAAACATTTCCACAGTGGAACTGCAACATTTTTCTATTTCTTTGATTCAAAACAGAAGACGGCTGAAAGGCAACACTCGGGGAAAACCCTGCAGCTCTCAAATAAACTTTTTAAATATTCCGTCTTTAGGTTTGAAAGCAGCATGTAGAAATGTTTGTAACACACAGGGAAAAAAGCTGCCATGCTGCTGTAGTGGTTTGAGGGAGAGAAGGAAAGACTGGAGGAACCAGCAGCTTAATGTAAGAATTAAACTAAGTTTCACATGTTGGAGTCCAAAGTCTTTACCGAGACAGTTTTCCTTTTCCGACTTCTAATAAAATGAATTCATATCAAAATAGCCCGACCAGTGGTGGGAGGAGCCTAAAAACAATGTAAACCTGCAATTGTCTGAAAAACATAGATGAGGTGAAATTAGGGAAAAGTGATTATACCATTCCAGACCAACTTCATTTATGTAGTACTTTAAAGCAACACATCTTTGACCAAAGGGCTGCACGGCAGATAAAACAAATGAAATCAGCCGGAAACACACAATCAAAGTCAGTATCACACAGAATTAAAAGCCAAAGAAGAAGAACGGGTCTTCAAACGACACTTAAAAAGCGCCATCACCCAACACTCTCATCTCTGATTTGGGAACCACCAGAGGAACGAGATGGGGAGTAATCGTGCAGCATGTTAGACAAATAGTGAGGATTCATTTTGTAGGTAAATGATCTAACATCTCTGATTAATTAAGTAAAAAACAAAAGGGGGAATACTTTAGCCCTACTTTAAACTTGATCAGGAAGTACACAAACAGTTGATTATGTAAGTTTGTGCAACTATAAACCCATTTTCAAAAATGAATTAAACCAGAGACGTACCATCTAAAATATCACAGACTTTCCAAGAACCCCCCAAAAAGCCAAGAGTGTTTTTATTTGTTACATTACTAACAGCAAATACCCAAACTAATTCGTTCAGATTAAGTTTTCCCATAAATATTTTGCCTTTTCTTCTTCCAACATTAAAAGAAGGAGCATTAAAGAAACCTACAATGAACAATGAACACTACAAAAATGTACAAAAACTGGGACTATGAGGTTAATTGGAAGAATCCCCTCAGAGGGTTTAACAGTCAGTTGCCTCGATCTTAATGAGCCGAAATCAGAGAAGGTCACCCCAAGAGCCAACGTTAGCTTTGACCAAAGTCCAGCGTTAAAGGCCAAAACTACAGGTGCACAATAACGCAGAGAGACACAAACCAGATAGGACGCCCGAGCATTTCTATACAGAGTAAACGGCTTACGGTCAAGGTTTTAGGCTGCCAAACCTCAGACCTCATTAAATTGAACCCCTTCAGTAGTTTGAGCAGAGTTGCCCTTTCTGTGCCCGTTTCAATTCTTTTTTTGAAATTTTTTTATTATAACGTTTTCTAGTTTCACTGCCTGCAACTGAATGTTGTCCTCACACATCAATCCACAACCTGTTGCCTGACTCCATTTACGCTCCTTTTTAAAAACAGTAAAACAATAAATGAAACAAAGAGGACATATGACAGGGAAGGGAAAACACACCGTGTGATTACAGAGGGAATCAAGTTAAACGCCAAGGAGGCGATGCGTCTCTCAGCTGTTGTGTTGCCATATGCAAACGGTCAACGCGGTGTTTTTTCTGTGTTCCCACCTCTTCCGAAAGCTTCGAGTACTGAGTCTCGGAGGTTGCAAGGATGAGGACGGGGCTGAAGGAGGGCACGTCATGCAGCAGCGTGGAGAAGGTGCTCTTCACAGTTTCGCTCACCGTGTCCCACCACTCCGAGATATGCGGCATGTACACCACGCTGGGAACACTTCGACAGGCCTCGCGGAAAACCTACGGGCACGGAGAAACGGCTAAATGGAAGACTGATGAGGGCTGAACGCCATTTTTGGTTTAAAAATGTGTTGGTTTTTTCTACCTGAGCGCAGGACTCCTCCGGCGTCTTGGCGCTGACGGAGTACAGAGTGGGCAAGTCGAGGCGGTGCACTGGTACCTTGTCCAGGTGGTGGAGCAAGGCGGGAGCCAAGTGGGAGCTTTGTCCAGAACCCGGGGCCCCTGCCAGCAGCAGGCGGGGCCGGTACGCTGTAGGCTGTTGGAGTGCACAGCTACAAAAGAAAAATGGCGTTTTATAGCTTACGCAGCATCAGACAGAACAAGGTTCCATCGCCAGACAAGCAACTGCAGAGGTAAAAAGATCAGTTTAAAATACGGAGCCGCGCAAGTTTACACCTCCTAAACAAAAACGTTGACAACCACAAAGTTAAGCTATTTGTTCTGATTTGCTACTTTCATTTTCTGAGCAAGAAGAAAGAAAAGTTCAGGTGAGAACACGAACAGCCTAAGAGGAAGGAATATAATTAGGTATATGCTGCATCGTATAAATCTGTGGCGGCGGCGAAATCGAGTTAAGTCTTAGTCCGGAAACTAGCAGCAACAAGGACTGTAGGTTTTTCTGATCAAAGCAATAAAAGATCCGAGGATTGATCGCCCGTCCTTCCAAAAGGGCCGAGGGTTTAATTGTGGGTGTGGATTTAAATCAAAGACTCGACAGGAGCAAAAAAAAAAAAAAAAAAAAAAGAATAGAAGGAAACACAAAAAGAAAAACTGATGGGGGTTTTAGGAATTATGGAGGTATGGAGAGAACTGAACCCTACAGCAAAGGATTAAACTTTTACTCTGCCCCGCACGCAATTTATTCACGAATGGATTATATATTTATGGATTACCGGGACAGATGCAAGGGGAACGTGAGATTGGACTGAACTCAAGTTTATGCAACAGTAGAGAAAGAAAAATGGCAACCTAGGAATCAAATAAAGGAAATCTACTGGTATTAGCAGAGAATAATAAAAGTGTCCCCACCTGTATTAGGGGATGCATAGGAGACATTGCCCATCGAATGTAAAATTAAAGAAATGTCACGCTGCTAAATTGCTTCATTACTCAAAGAGCAGCAAAAATTCAAGAGTGCTCTGATTTAACTTCTGGCTTCTTATTGTGCAACTATAAAACCTCTGATCATCCGTTTAAGATTTAAACTTCATGTCTTTTGTTAGAAGGTGCGAGACTCAAACTGTGTTATATGAGAAAAATATGGAGATAATCCTGAATTTCAGAAAAAAACAAAATAAAATGTTATTTACAAAACTTACGAGGAGAAATGGAGGAAAGCTGAGGAGGAAAGCGGATTCTTTGGAGATGAGGAAGGCTGAACGTCGTAAATGGAGGCAGAGCCGTCTTCATTGTCGTCGTCGCTGTACAAGTCCTCCTCGAGCAGATGATTGTCACCGCCTGTTACAAGCAGGAAGCTTTTATTTGTGAAGCATTTTTGTTCTACGACTAGAGGAGCTCAGACTCTCAAATTCTTAGAGACTTTTAACTTAAGACTCACGTCTGCAGACACAAACACCCTTGAAAAGCAAACAACACGCGAGGCGTTTATGTCATTGTTGGTGCAACAAGGTCAACTTCCCACCGAAACAACTCCCAGCCGGCAAAATTTGCCATTAAGCCTAATCTGCTCTGAATGCTCCTCGGTGGACGGCGGTGAGCGCTAGCGTGCTCACACAATGATGAGGTTTACGGTCTCCGCGGTGCCACCTTTAGTTGGAAGCGGAGTGAACATAGACAATATGATCAGTTTGGGAGGGCAATCCTAAGAGCTGTGGTAATAAGGCTGGGGAGACGGAGATAATCTAATCTAACAACATGCCAACGGGAAACCGAGCGAACGGTTTAGATGCTGGCAAGAGAAAACGAGGCATTTCAGGGGCAGTGGAAACAACAAATTGCTGGTTCTCACCTTGCGTGGCGTCCCTGTCGGTATGAGCGTGGGGGAAGACTCTGAGAAGAGCTTTCAGCACCGTGGAGAAAGAGCTGGACAGCAGGGGCCGGAGGATGGGGGACAAGGCTCGGCCCGGGGGAGCCAGGGCCCTCTGGGAGGCCGGGACTATGGTCCTCATCGCCTTGCTGAAGTCGCCGGGCCCCAGGACGATGGACGCGACGTCCAGCTTCAGTTTGACGCTGCTGCCGTAGATCTGCGGGTATCGGCGGCGCAGCGCCATCAAGGCTGCCTCTGTGCAAAGTGCTTTGATGTCAGCGCCACAGTAGCCTGGAAGGAAAGCACATCAACAGATAATCATTTCCCTCTCTCATTATGGTTTGATAATAACTCGCCGCCGCCTCGCCGTCAGATTAATGAGGTTCTACGATCCGCGCCGCAGATCTACATTAGCCTTAGGCGTTTCTAGAGTTGACGTCGGCGCCGGATATCTGCAGGAGTCTTACCGACACATTTTTCTGCCAGTTCATCCAGAAATGGCTCAGACAGTTTGGGATTCCAGTCCCTTGTGTGAATCTTCAGAATTTGCTTTCTGGCCTAAAATCAGAAAAGCAAACATCAGTAAAGACATGTAGGACTCCCTGGAGAAAGCAAATCGATTTGAACTATTTCACAAATGAAAAAAAGGACAGCAGAAATGGAGATATTTAGAAGAGGGATGATACTTGTTAAATAAATAAAAAATAAACCCTATACTATGGTAAGATTAAAGTTTTTGGATGTTATATTACTTATAATCTACAGCAATTCTCCCAGCAGGATCCTAAAGAAAATAGGATGAACTCAATTATCAACAAGTTACATCAAAACGGAGACAGAAAAAAAAGCCTTTTTTTCTGACCCATTAGAGCTAATTAAGTACGGTGGGAATCTTAAGTTCATATCCAAAGAATTATTGTATAGATTTTACTTCAGTCAAAGTACAAAGCAAACTCTAATATTTACCTGACAGCATCACAAAGTTTCTTTTTTTACCTTATTGTCTGGCAGGGTGAAGAGGAACTCCCGATCGAACCGTCCAGGTCTCCTGAGTGCCGGGTCGATAGAGTCAAGTCTGTTTGTAGCACCGATGACGACTATCTCCCCGCGACTGTCCAGGCCGTCCATTAAGGCCAACAGCGTGGACACAATAGAACTGTGAACAGGAATCCAGACGGAAATGCCTTCAGAACAGTGCTGCTGTAAATGTAATTCAAAATAAATAAAAACCGCTTCCTCGCATCCATTTCATCAAAGTTCCTTTCACTGACCAGTCAAGACTATAATCCATTAAGTTAGCACCGTATTCTAGTGCCGATAGGTTGCGCTATCAACAACATTCAGTTAGTTCATCGCCATCTCAGGACACTTGAGAGAAAAAAATGAAATACTTTAAATAGTTGATTTATGACTAATTTAAAGTTAAATACATATTGTAGAGGAAAACCCCCCAGTAAACCTCGGCTCAGTGTTTAAAGAGTCATGGCGGACACACTAAACAAAAACCACAGGTGACAAAACTGGAAAATCTACGTTAGAAACAGTACACATGTTCACAATAACAGCGCTTTCGCTTGAGTTTAGAAAAAAGTTTGCAATTTTTTAAAACTGTATTCAAAACAGACGCAGAGAAGCGCAAGACATAGTGAGAGAAAAAGCATTAATATACAATTGATAACTAGAGAACAGCAAAGTGCCGCTGTTTGATCCGGTTTGAGCTTTTACTCTGTCACAGAACATGCCAGGATGTGCTGGGAGTCTTTAATTAATCGGGCTGAGGGCTAATCCTGTTTCTTAACTGCGCTAACAACAATAAACGACACAACATATTACAGTGAATGTGTCAAAATATTACTCAACTCAGCTTGCGCATTTTCACAATAGCAGTCAAGGGAAGAGTACTTAAGCTGCTGTTTACATATTTAAACGTTACACGGGCCAAAAGATTACCACAACAACAAAAAAGACGGATGTGAAACCTGCCACTAAAAGTGAGTTATGCAACTCCAATTTCTGCTTTCCAGTAAATAAACCTAAAAGCATGTCAGCAATATTATTGTTAATATATTGTTGCTGATATGTATCATTTACAAGCTATATTATAATTGTTTAGTAAAGAAGTAGGATTTCAGCCACAAGATGATGCTTTACCTGTGTATCTGGTCTTGCCTGCTGGAGCGAACCGGAGCCAGGCCATCAATTTCATCAAAGAAAATAATGGACGGCCGCATCAAGTAAGCCTAGGTACGAAAAACAGATGTCCATGTTCAGCAAAACGATAAAATTCTGCTAAATATGTGAAATATTTGAAACATAATTAAGGTCTCATTTGTTTTTTGGGACTGGGGTGCTTTCTCATTGGGTGAAATTAAGGTAAACCTATTATACAAACAGCCAGCCAGAAGAGATTGATGAGGATTTTGCAGGAGACCACTGGACCTGACCGAGCTGAGGCGGGGGTAACTGACCTGATCAAAGAGGAGGCGTAGCTGCCGTTCTGATTCTCCGACCCATTTGCTGAGGCAGTCGGCTCCTTTCCTCATGAAAAAGGCAACCTTTCTGTCTTCCTGACTACATTCGTTGGCCAGAACCCGCGCAACCAGGGTCTTTCCCGTTCCTGGTGGTCCATAGAACAAGCACCCTCTAAGGAGAACAAGAAACAAAACATTCAAGGGAGCCCTCAGCTAACTTTTTATTCCATCTACTTCCGTTTTATGCGTTCCTTTTCCGAGCATCTGTTTGATACAGATATAATGACAGGGCAATATTTAAGTTCTTCTCACCTGGGAGGCTGAATCTTGAATCTTTCAAAGACCTCAGGATAGAGCAGAGGGAACACAACCATCTCCTTCAGTGACTGAATGTGATTACCGAGGCCGCCCACGCTGTCAAACTTTACCTAAGAAAGATGGTGCAACACAGACTAACTATTAGGTTTCTAAACCCAGACCTGCTTTAAACTCCTAGCAACACAGTAGTTGTGGATTTCATACTCAGAATGATGTTAAAACTATGTGACTTTGCTGTTTAGGAGACTGAATGCACTGTTTTTAATGTTTTACTGTACTTTCACTTCCCTATAATCCCCAGTTTGTGTTAGTCTAGCACATAAAATCCCTTTAAAAAGTCCAGCTGGTAGTTTTAGAATTACAAAATCTGAACAAACTGTTGCTTAAAGAGACTGAAATGTAAAACCACCAAAGTTGTAAGAGACGGTTGATCAGGATGCGGATAGAAAAGAATACTTGGAGCAGAATCCGAGCGAAAGTAAAAGGCTTTTATTTAGGCTGATATCTTCTCATTTTGTGGTTTTAAAATGTGTCTGCAAGTTTTATGTACGTTGATGTGTAGCGATTTCTGCCATACTAAGCATGATCGGGAGCTTTCCTGTGTCATATGTGTGTTTACAGGACAGCAGAGCCGCGGACATTTTTGATCCATTACACTCTGTGCATCGTTTTCAGACTGAGCCGTTATTAGTGGTAACATTCGCCATTGAGGTGCAATTGAAACAAAAACCACAACACAGCCTTTCCATTTTTTACCAGAAATGGTTGTGATGCTACCAGGGCTTTTGATTTTCAAGATTTCAGCCGAGATTTCTTTCTTTTTTGGCTCACCGAATTGTCAAGATTCATGGGGTCCACATCAGCCAAGCTGGCGCCAACTTTAGCTCGATCTCGCAGCACGCCACTGGCCAAGCTTTCAGCCGCCAGGTTTATTGGTAAGCATCTGATGGGAGAATTCAACTTGTGATAAGTATTTTTACGCTTGTAGGAAAAGTGTAGAAGGCAATAATTAAATATTGTTAAATAATTAAGAGAAAAACCTAAAATAAAAGTGATAATAAGCAGCTGGGTGTACTTATTTTTTTACTGATTCTAAGCTCCAGCCTTCAACACAATGTCATATTGTTATTCTGAACTTTCAAAATAATAGAGATTTATAAAGATTAGAAGCAAAACAAAAACCAACAGAACAAGAGTAAACACCTGTTCCTGGCCCGAGTCATGCTCTTGCTTTTTCTTCGCTCAAAGCGCTCTTCATCAGATGATGAGGTGGTGTCACTGCTGTGAATGGCATGTTTCTTCACCCTGGAGAAGTAGTTAGAAAAAGAGATCCAACACTGCTTTATAGTATGGAGTGGTATTCATTATTATTAGCGTGTTATTCATGAGAATTAAAGGATGCTTGGGGGAAAAAATAGCAAATCGCTGCGCACCTAATATGGCTTCTTCTTGCTGGGGATCGGTGGGTGTCAAAAAGTGAAGGGTTGCTCTGTTTTCTGTTCACAGGCTCTGAAGCGGGCAAAGCAAAAGCCACCACTGGTTAATCAACAGTCAAGTTAAACAAGTGAAACTAAAAAAAGGTGTGGAAAAAAACTAAAATACCGATCGGCAGAGCTTCATATCTTTGCACCGTCTTACGCTGCCTCAGGTTGTACGGCCTGTCGGTTTCCTCTCCCGCCTCTTCAGCTTCATCCCCTTCATCATCATCCTCCGCGTCGTCGTCCTCCTCTTCTTCCTCTTCCCCATGAGATTCTGAAAGCACAAAATGACACTGACAAACATCAAAGTTTGGCTTTTGAACTATTTTTACGCAACTCTCCTCTGTTCCTTTAAATTAACAGGATAGCAGAGTTTTGGGGCATTCAGCTAAAATGTAAATAACTGAATAAGACACAGAGGTAAATCTTCCCAGACATAAAGATGGGCTAATATCGACCAAGCTCCTTCCTTCTTGAAAAACTAAATATACATAGCACATCTGAAAATTGATTGAAAACATTTTATACTGCTCACACATTTACCAGCTATTTGAAATACTTAACAAGTGGTTCTATGTATTTTATAAATATACACACAAAACAAGCAGAGTTTTAGTAGATTTATCAACAGACGTGATACTAAAGTTAGCGTTGGATTCATTTTAAGCAACCTGGACGGATTTTGAACAACTGCATTTCAGAATCTAAGAAGAATAATATTCGTCATATCTTAGTTCTGGTTTTGCTTTACCAGAAGATCTACAGATGCTGAATTGTTACATAGGAGGAACAGCGTTGACGTCAGAGCTTTTGGAGTATCAATTGTGTCCATCTTAATACCATCATACACTGATTGGAGCCAATAAATCCACCCATAATGTTAACGAGTTTTTACATTTCCACAATCTACAGGTATTGATGTGCAGGTCGTACCTTCAGTCCCTTCTCCCTCCTCGTCCTCCTCTTCCTCATCCTTGCTCATGACTTTGTGGTGAGCAGGCATGTTAAAAGTGCTCCGACGCATAGATTTTCTGCGCTTCACCCGAGAATACATGTCCATATTCTCCTGAAAGAAGCAAACACGAATAAACATGCGGTACGACTCGGAGCGCCTTCAAGAGTCTACGCTCGCACCCCCCCGCCTACCTCCTCGGTTTCTTCGCTCCACATGCGCAGTCGCTCCAGCTCACGGTTCTGCCTGATGCTGGTGATGTTGTCCATCTCCTGAAGAACGGCCTCGGCGGTGCTTCACACACAAACGGAGAAAAAAACGGCGGACGGCACAACACTGAGCTTATAAGGGCAGAAGTACGACAACGTTCAATAAAAACAGAAAACTCTACATAAGAAATTACATGTTGTGGGTTTGGGCATCACGTACACTAAGGAAAAAAAAGGTGTTTAGCTAGCAACTCTTACTTAGAAAGGTGAGAGAGGTCTATAAATGTTATTGTAGATACACTTTAACTATGAGAGACAAAATGTAAAATAAAATAAATAAAAAATCACATCACAGGATTTTTTAATGACTGTATTTGTAAACGATGGTGGAAATAAGTATAAGTAAGATAGGTATTTGGTCAGTAACAGTTTGACTTACTACTACTACTTTGTAACATAACCGTTGTTTGTAACAAAGGTCAAACATTTCCTGTAAGTCTTCAGCAGATTTTCCCTTTAGCTGACATATTTTGGCCCCGATTCTCCACGCGGGTCTCCTCCAGAGCTGTGACTTTTCGGGTCTGTAGGCAACACAGACTTTTAACTCCCTTCGGACCTGGAGACCAGCTCAGTCCATCCAGGAAGTTGGAATGTTATCCGCTCCCCTTAACAGAAAACCCGCCCCGAAGCATGACGTCTCCACCGCCATGCTCCACACAGGTGACAGAATCCTCTTGGGATTAAACTCGTCCTTATTCTGCCACCAAACAAGACACAAGTTGAGATCTGTTTTGGTTTTATCTGACAAAATGACGTTCTCCAAACCCGCTTCTGTAAATCCACATATTCTCCCACAAGGGCCGCCTCGTCTGGCTGAAGCAGGGCGACGCCGCTGACACCGCGGGAAGAGAGTCCCTCTCGGCGTTTGTTGATTGACGAACGCAGGTCATTCATCAGGGTTTGTCCGTGTAGTTCCGGGATCTTCTCACGGTTCTCTCCTCGTGATCGTTTTGGACCCCACAGATGAGTTACCGTGTTTAGCTTGAAATCAAGGGGAGATTAATTTTGTACGTCTTCCAGCAGATTCACTTTTCCCCTCCTGGTTCAGGCCTGCTTTTTTGTTCCCGGTTTCCTTCGACAACTCTTCGGCATCGGCCGTAGGAGTTTGGACTCTGGCTGGTTTTTTTAAGGCTACGGACTGGTGTCGTTTAAAACACATACCGAGTCCAAACAGGTGACATTCTCACAGGAAGAAGTTCTTAAAGAGGATGTTACAGTTCAGATAGAGCAGATATCTTACTTATTTTTAGGTGACCAAATACTTATCAGCTACCATAATTCAGAAGTAAATTCTTGGGATTTCTTGGATCCCCCTCTCTTATTCTGTCTAATATTTGAAGTGAACCTGTCACAAAAAGTTACAGACCTCTCCTCCTGCACAATTACCGGCTGACTAAATCATTTTTTTTTCTCCAAAATGTATTTAAAAGATGCATTTATCTCCTTATTCTTCATAGGGACGGATAATGTGTCCGTGTCTCTCCCATGTCCAGCAGCCTCTCCCCGGTCTGACACAGGACCGCAAAGTGAAGTGTCAAAAGAACGAGTGCCAGCTACCTGTTGACCAGCTGGTCGAAAAGCAGGCTCTGATTGAGGTGTTGGAATTGGCTCTTCTTCACCCGGCAGCTCCTCTTCAGCTCCACATGGCCGTTCATCCGAGAGTGATCAGCCCCTCCGCTCTCCTCGCTCCTATGATTCCTTTGAGCTGCACCATAATATATATATATATAGTTTATTTTAAAACACTTTTTTAAATGCATGACATTGAAGGAAGGAAATGAAAAACAATAAAAAGACTTGAACAAGACATCTGAATTACCGTGCCCATTTTGCATTATGCGAGAAGAAAGCCTGGAAAGAGAAGAAATCAAACACTTTTTAGGGTGAGAAAAAAAACATGCTTTCAGGTTTGACAAATAGGTGGCTGGACACTAAGAGTACATATACTGAAAAGTCATTACGGTAAACAATGCGAGCCACTGACCGGGTGCGGTAGGTGGGCAAGCCCCAGCTGACCCTCTGGCTCTTCGCCTGAGGGGACGGGGAAGTGTCACTGGAGCTCGGCTCCGAGGCCGTCTGCCGGCGCGTTCGTTTGGCAGGCGGTGCCAACCGCGGGCTGCTGGGACTGCTCGCATCACTGCCGGGCTCCTTCTGGTGTGTAAACACAAGAGAAACCAAAAGCTAAACAGTAGGCGGAGAAGAGGCTGCAAGAATTGGAAGGAGCAGTTTATTCAGAGGATTTGAAAGAAGAAGAAGAAAAAAAAAAAGGAGAATCCTAACAGTCTTTTCATGTTAAGCAGTTTAAAATCTAATGGGAATGAGAACAACAACTATGTCCTTGACAATTTCAGCTTCTCGCTGATATTTGAAGCATTTCTAATTAATGTCATAGGAAGAACGATCAACCCGATTTAAATTTTTGGGCATTTGATACAAACTGATCTGTTTATTACAGGGTGGATTGATTGCACAGCAATTTACTTTGACGCAACACTAAAGAAGTCTCAGTTTTGGTCGATTTTGACGGCCCAGTGTGGACAAAAGCCGTAGTGTTTTGCCCGAATGAAGACTGCATTTCCCATGAGGACCAGCGCATTGCATTGTAAAATCCTGATCTTCCAGTGGCCTGCAGTTTTTCTGTTTCCAGTGTCTGTGTGAGAGATGAAGAGCGATGAGGTGATGAATCCAAATGCGGCGAAAAAATGTCATGTGATGATTTTGAAAATAAGAAACGGGGGTTGACGCGTATACCATAAAGCAGTCAGCACATTTGTAGTTGTTTGGTGTGGCAAGGTTCCTGCCACCCTCCTCAAAGTTTCTTAGTCCCGCTTAAAGCGATACGAACCCCTTTGGGCCATGACAGACGTTTCATTCAATGAGCTGTAAGTCGCCGTATGATCGCAAAAAAATAATGAAAATATTTTATGACGGTTGAACATTTACTCAACATTGCTTTAATGATTTAAAAAAATGAAAAATCAAACCTCTAATCAACAAAGGCCAAAATGTGTGCTCGCATTTTACTCTTATGTCGTTATTCTTCTGGCTCTTTCTGTTATGATCAACATCTTATAACCCACATCTACATAATCCAAAAACAACATGGCGTATTCTGCATGCGTGGGGTATACAGCAGCTCGCCGCCTTGGTTCTTGAGGACCTAGAGGGGTCTATGCAAATTATATGTCCGGCAAAAATACGACTTTTGAAATTCAGTTGACAGTTTGACTAATTGTGTCTAAGTTATAAAAGTTCAGCATTTGATTTTATCGTTTGTCATACATGAAACTCAGTTGTCGTCCATAGTTTCTTCAGCACCAGTAGAACTGGCCGGGAATCAAGTTGGAGAGTCGTCATTAGAGTGAGACCGTCTTACTTAGACGAGCGAAACTCGGGTCACCAATTTTGATTTGTTTTTTAAAACCAACCAAACTGGCTTTGAAACTAAAGCAGGCTAACATCTGAATTTGCTCTAGCAATTGTAATGAGAGAGAATAGCAAATATTAAGCAGGAGATATAAAAAGATCAGTTTATCCAAATAGCACATCCGGTTGTAACTCATTGAATTTATATACGATTAAATATTCCTCATGATTCCGTCTTACACGGTTCATTAGTGTTAATTTTCAACAACGATGCAGAGAACGGTTCGAATAAGTCATCACACGTCTAAAGTTACTCACATTCGCGCCGCAATCCTTCAACAGAGCTCATTCAAAGTGCTACATTATGTACCCACCATGCCATCCGGTTCTGCAGAATGCCATTAGTGGCCCTTTGATTTTAATCAAGGCGGTTGGAGAGTCTAAAAACGCGGCTTTAAGACTACTTGTTTAGCATGGAGATATCTGCTAAATATCTCTAACCAGAGGGAAGATGTTCATTTTATCTGCTGTTTGCAAACACCGTCACCAAGCAGAGGGTCGTTTAGATCGGATCTTGCAATGTTGCCATCACACTGCAGTAAACTGATGTAAAAGTTACGTATTTTGCTTTTAATGGAAGGCATTTTTAAACTTTTTATTATCACACCAAGACACCCTAATAGTAGTAATAATAAAAATAATGTATACTTCATTGATCCCGTAGGAAATTGTTTTTGGTGTACACCACACCAAGGCAGCCATTTTTGCAGGCGCCAGGTAGGTAGTAGCGCGAAGGGTCTTCTAAGGAGCCACACTGGATGCTGTGGTATTTTGCCATGGGCTGGATTTGAACCCCTGACCTTCCAATTGGAAGTCATGCAACAAACCACTTGAGCTATGCAGCCAAATCCATAAGATTCAATGATCCTCGTGGTTCGCCCTTGCTTTTTTTTATACAGCAAGAACAACAGGGAGATCCAGGGTCTCTGCAGTTCTCACTGGTTTCCCTCTTGAGACAAAAGGCTGAGGGAAAACTTCATACACATCCATTTAAAAGTTTGCCAGGTTGGGCAGGACTCCATGTCTGGGCTCACAGCTGCTCGCTTGTTGGTTTTAAAGAAAGACAAAAGACAACTTGTGCTTCAGGAACTCCCTGTTTGGGTTATTTACTAGGGAAGAGTTCACCAAGTTCAGACATGCTAGCGTCGAGACCTGCAGCAACTGTTGTGGAGCCACAGCTCCCTTCCCCCACTGTTAGCTCCGATGCTAACCCCTCTCCCCCACTGTTAGCTCCGATGCTAACCCCTCACAACGAAACGACGCCTTAAATGAAACGATAAAAACCTATTTCTGGTCTAAATGTTTTCTTTCAAGCGGAGCCGGTGGGTTTATTTTGCCCTAGCGAGCTAAGTTTAGATGACAAGGGTGACACAAATTAGCCAGAGAGGGGGGGGGAGAAGAACAACTGCCCCACACAAAGGGAGCTACACTTGGCTAGCGAGGAGTTGGTGTCGCTAGCTCGTGTTTGAGCCGCTTCGTTGCGAGTTTCCTGGTGTCGACACGCACACGGGCGGCCGGGGTTCGCCGGCGCCCAGCGGGATATGCAACATGAGCGGCGAGCAGCTGGAGGCCGGGGCTAGCGCCACTTAGCTTAGGCTAGCGGCGCTGGCTAGCTAGCTAACCGCGGCTACAGAGACAAAAAGAGGAGACCCGGCTTACGTGTTCCTCCGAGCTTCTCAGATTCCTCGACGAGGAGCGCGTCCTGGAGGAGATGAAGGCACCGCTCCGAGTCCGGGGACCTTTCCTCTTGCCCTCCATGTTCTGTCTCCCCTGAACTGTTCTCGCTGAATCTCTCCAACCGGCTTCAGCGAGCGCAGCATCGAGCAGCCATTTGTCCCCCCCCCCCGTCTCTCTGCTCCCTCCCCGCAGGCTGGGACTCCCTCTGGCAGGTGTTTCTACCAATATCCTCATTATTTAACCACGTGAATGCCTTCACTTATATACATGAGAGTAGAGTAAGTGATTCGGTAAAAAGTCTCTAGTCCAATCAGACAGGCTGCTTCTGATAAGCAGATCAGTTTAATGTGTTTGAGGACTTGAGTTTAAAAAGTGAACCTCACATTTTATTAGTAAATACACCCTGATGCAAACATGTTTTAGTGTAAGTTTAACATGCATGAAACCCCCAATCCTGGTTTGGGCTGTTAAATGGGTTGTCTTGATTGTGAAAAGTTAGGTGGAAGGAAAAAGTGTAGTGCAGAAAACTTCATGACTGGTGCTTTTTAACGTGTGAGGAAGATTTACAAGTGTTGAACTATAGCTGTGAGTGAAAGCTCTTTCTTTTTTGGGGTGTGTTTGTGTTACACTAAACATTTAAGGCGTTTTAGTTGTTTGTTTTTATATTAAGGCCTCGGTGTGCTCAGGATCGGAGGCAGAGTCAACGACAGAGTCCAAGTTTCCACAAGCAAAGATGATTTTGTTAAGACAAGTCATCATTCATTGCTTTAATTATCTCTGAAGTTTAGTATTTAGTGGAATATAATTAAATAGTAATTCCATCTAATTAGACCATTAGCTATTGCATGTCAATAATTAGTTTGTTGAACTTTAATGCTGTTTATTCTGCGGTGCTCCAGGGAATGTCTTAAACTGTGACTCTACCTCTTTGTTTCCACAAATTCACACAAGGAAACAATTACATCGTTTATTTCATGTTTGTTTGTATTCTGTTATGTTGTTTTCAAATCAATAATATATATATATATATATATATA
>JAVLVB010000364.1:514288-533163 GCA_032876305.1 Orestias chungarensis | reverse complement strand
GCTACGCAGTGATGTCTAACCAAGCCTGTACTATAAAAAAAAAATTAAAAAAAAGGTGATTAAAACTTTTCAGAACTGTTTTTTGTTTGAATTTTAACAAATAAAATGCAATATTCAAAATCTGTCAATGATAAATGTTGTAATCGTATCCTATCTTTGACTCTGGAAAAGATGGGAAATTATTGCAATTAATCAAAAAAATACGGACTTTGTCTATTGCTGGAACAATTGAAAAACTCCACCACCACCCCGACCTTCTCGATGCTCGTCGTAGTCATCTGTGGGTCTCTGAAAATTATCTGAAAAAACGACTTCCCTTTCAGCTGTGAGATGATTTAGGAGTTGCATGTTTTATGATTTGACATATTATAAGCCTCCACCAGCCAATATTGGATTTATATGGAATTTTTTTTTTTAAATCATTTTTAGGGTGCAGGTTCCAAATATGATGTTATATTTTCACACATCCAAGCAGTGTCGTTATAAATGTATTCTTGTCAATGGTGATTCCAACCGCCTCCTTTAGGTCTCTTAGAAAATCAAATGGATAATTCCCTTTTTTAAATGGGATTTTATTCATTTCAAACAGAGTTTACAAAAAATGTGATTTAAGATGTGACCCAAAGTAGATACTTGGTTTTTAAATTCAAACAAAGCCCAGCGGTTATAAACAAACTGGAAATGGTCCTTTAACTTGATGCCAAATGGTAATCTCACATAAGAGCCGGCAGTCGTGTGTGACACAATGTAGTGTTTATAATGAGCACACAATCTCATTAAAAACCTGTTTTAGGTTACTTTGCCAAATGAAGAGTTGATAAGCTTAATGAGAGCCAGCGCATCTAATTGTGTCGTGAGGACGGATGTTCGAGTTAATTGGACTCCTTTTGTATTCCTGCACCCGATTACGTACTTTCCGCCCTGCCTCCAGACCTTCTGCCTCAGAGGAACTCTGAGCTCCATTATCCATCTTCAATATTTAAAGCACAGTGGATTGGGTGAGAGGTTGAGGATGTCTCAGGCTTACGGGAAATGAGCTGACATTCTCGGAGCAGTGAAGCTCACATAAAGAACCTCAGATGAAAAATGTCTTTTGCCCTCTAAATTTACAGTACAGCACATGCAGTTTGTGCTCATCTGACCATTGGGACTTAAACCACCTCTTTCCCAGCAGCCAGATACTGTCTGGCCATGGATTTGAAGAGAACTCATTTCTTTTGTGCTACATATTTAATAATCCTAAGCATGCAGAGAATTATTTGTCCTTCAAGAACTGCCTGTTTTACCCGTGAAGCGGCAAAGGCTTTCATTTTGCTCATTCCTCTTCTATCGGGAAAAATATCCGCTCTGAAGCAGGTCAAACGCCTGACCTCGCTGCCGCGGCGCCTTTGCTGCTGTCAAAGATGTGGCTTTGGATGAAGGGTTTGCATACTTAGAATGTCTATAAAGGTCTGGATCCAGCAGCTAAAGCCTTCATGATTCATGTGTGTTGTCATGCTTTTATGAAGACTCTCAGTGAAGGGTAAACATCTCCGGCTACAGAATCTGCCTAGGAAAATATTTTGTGTGCAAATGAATGGGTCTATAGACCATTGATCACATGTAATGGAGCTTTTTTAAACCAACAGTGCAACATTGTGAATGGGTGTATTCTCTTCTTTGAACAGACAAAGGCTTTTTGTGTTTTTAAACCCTTTCTCATGACAAAAAGTGAGAAACGTGACGTCAAGTTTTAGCGGTCCATCATGAGAAATTACAGAATAAGAGGCAAAAGCTATGAATTAAGATAAAAAAGGCTTTCCAACTTGACATCTGCTTTTAGATAAAATTATATTAAGACCTCACAATCCATAGTTTTAATACGGGTTATTTCCCAGGGTGGCATAAAGAGGAGGGGTTGCTCAAGCGCTAGACAAAAATCAATAAGACCTACCTTTAGAAAATGTTTAATTAAATCTGTTTGTAATATTAAATCTGTTTAAAGTATTCTATCTTGGCATATATAGTTTCTTCCAATTTTAAGTATTCATAACCAGACTCTTGCCATAGGCCACATAGGCTGTTGCCCAGGGGACCAACTGCTGTAAGGGGCGTTGTTACAACAACTAAAACAACAATTGACATTCAAAAAAACACAAAAAAAGACTGAAATATTTCCTGGAATCAACATGAAGTCCTGAAAATCACCTGCCGCTGCTGTTCCCATGCCGTCAATCAACAACCAGCTAGTCCAACGGAAGTAGGTAAAGCAAATATGTTTAAATTACCAGCAGAGCATCTGAGAGTGTCTTCTAACCTTTCTGATGTAATTCAACATTATTGGATATGATTTCCCCCTTTTTTAAACTGCTGTGAACTAGTTTAACTAAATATCTGTTGGAAAGTGCTGAATCTGTAAAACAATGGGGAATGAAACCAAATACAACTTTTCTCGCTCATAAATGTCGTTTGACACCATGACGGACCAAACTATTATTTATAATTTGTGTACACAAACAAAAACAAAGCTTTTTATTCAGATACATTAAATAAACGGGAACGGAATGTAACTTTTATTTTTCTCCTTTTACGTTGAAATAAATCTGCCACTAACGCTTTCAAAAGAAAATAATTAGACACTCAGGATGAATCTTAACAAACTACCTCTCATCTGATAATCTAAATATAATTTAAGAAATATCAAATGGTTTGTTATACTTTATTTTTACCCGAATAAAATAATGAAGATTTGCCAGAATATTTATGCTTAATGAATATGGTATATATTAGACCCTGTCTGACTTTCTTAGGTTTGCTGAATTAAATTAAGCAAAGCTATCTAATAATGCTACTGAGGCTGCTGTGTCATAACAGGAATAGTAGCACTCACTTTATCAAGAAGAATCAAAAATCAGTTTATTTACACAGCGCCAATTTACAACAGATGTCGTCTCAAGGCACTTCAAAAGACAATCACTTCAAATCACAGAAACATCATTACAGATCAGTTTGAAGAAGTTTCCAATCTAAGGAACCCCAGCAGATTGCATCGAGTCATTGACTTGCAGCATTCACTCCTCTGGAATCAGCAGAAAGAAACAATGGCTTGTGTTGTCGTTGACTTTACAGCAATCCCTCATACTGAGCATGCATGTAGCGACAGTGGAGAGGAAAAACTCCCCTTTAACAGGAAGAAACCTCCAGCAGAACCAGGCTCAGTACAAGCAACCATCTGCCACGGTTTGAAAAGACAGAAAGCTAAATTAGAAGAACAGGATACTGAAATAATAGAGTTTAGAGCAGCAGCTGTAGAACGTCACTGGAAGCATCTCAGCCCATGTTCTCATCCAAGAAGCTGTCTCAGCTAACAGAACACCAGGCCAGGTGTGGTTACTATGGAGAGAAGAACACTAAGAGAAAACAAAAGGTTAACAAGGTTGAAATAACGGTAACTAAGTAGATTGGACAAAGGAACAAAGTAGCAGAGAGAGAAGTGGTCAGATTGTCCTCCAGCAGTCTAAGCCTATAAAAGCACAACTATAGAAAAACTTAAATAACTTAACCCTATAGAGAGAGACATGAAGAAGGTAGAGCAAAGGAGAACCGTCTGTCAGGACTGAGTTCCTCCCCAACTGGATTAGGCTGTCTTCTCTACCTATTCCTAACTATAAACTTTATCAAACAGGAAGGTTTTAACCCTAGATTTGGAACTAGACAGAGTGTCTGACTAAAGCTCGAAGCTGGTTCCCCAGGAGAAGAGCCTGATAACTAAAATATCTGCCTCCCATTCTGTTTTAAGAGATTCTAGGAACCACCAGTAAACCTGCTGTCTGAGAGCGAACTGCTCTTTTAGTGCCAACAGTTGTCCACAAATGGTTGATCTAAAAGTAATTTTTCCACAATTTTTTATCATATGTGTTTTTAAGAGATAAACCAGCTAAAAGTAATCCGTAATTAAGCAAAATAGAAGGATAATGATAAATTGTTCTTAAGAAACTAACACCTAAGGTTTGCTTGTAGCTAGAAAGGCAAATGTTGGGGGTTTCAGCTCAGTCATCTTATGTACAGAAAATGTACAGTCTCACAATAGATCACTATTTGGATTTAATTCCCGACTTTGGGTCTATCCAGCACACACTTTGACACTAACCACTATGTCGCAATTCTGGCCGTTGTCCGGCTGGAAGGTGAACCATTTAACCACTTAGAACGAACGTCTTTATTTATAACTTTATGAGCCCGTCTGACTTAATATTAAAACTCCTTGCTGAAGAGAATATTTTAGGTCTAATGTAATTAGAACACCTTGTACCATATTTGCTGTTTTTGCCACATGGCTTTTAGCTTGTTGTAGCAGAAAAGCTCAATTTAACTACCGGTAATCCAAAAAAAGAAAAGAAAACAAAAATCTATGAGGCTTTCTGTTACAGGGGGGCTTTGTTAAATGTTCTCTATGTACTTTCGTTGTCTTTTTTTTAAATCAAGGCTTTCACATATATATTAGCCTTCCAGACGAGCTAACTCATAAGATGTGGTAGTAAGTGACACATCAATGGGGATGACAAAAGATAGGGATTAAATTTCAATTTAAAACAGTCGAAATTATACATAAAACGACTAAAAACCATAGTCGTGTTGGCTAAGTTCAGTAGAAACAGAGGACTCTATTTTCCTTGTGACAATATGCTGTTTTTTTTTAACAAAACATTTTCCCAACACCTCACTAGAGGCAATACAAAATACCAAATTCTCCTCACTAGACCAACGTTATTGGTCAGACTAATGAGTTGGATTGCTTGTACCTTTGCAACTTTATGAGAATGGGATGTAACCTTTGAGTTGACCACTCCAAAGCTTCGACGTCACTCTCCTCCTAAAACTACAAGTGTATGTTTTTTTCACAATTAGAAACTACTAGTCCATTCTTTTTTTACTATTAAAAAACTTTCAGGGCTGCTCTATGTTTGAAAGAACCCTTTGAGTCTAATCTTGTACGAGATGTTGACAGATGCACTCATGATTCTGTTTACTCTGTGTGGGTGCACCAGTCCCTCTTGCCGCGAAAGCATCCGCAAGGCATGATGCTGCCACCTGTTATACGGCTGAAAGCTGATCTCAGGCATCTCCTAATGTCATAATGTGATTTTTTATTTTCCTGTGTGGTCACATCAGACAGCATGCTGTGTTACCTGGCATGCTCCTTTTTTTTTTTATAAACCCTTGTATGAAAACGTTCTGCATGTGTGGGAAGGAATACAAATGTATGTGATCATCTCTGCTGAGAAAAAGGTCACAGCACAGATTGAAGAGGTGCTTCAACAACAGCAGTATATGGAGTTTAATGGTCATAATCCCCCCCCCCCCCGTTTCCCAACGTGGCACGCACGCGCGCACGCGCACTCGTCCGCAGACACGTGTAGTACCCCAGCGCGGCCGCCGCGGGGCGCAGCTCCGTCACTTAGTCTCGGGCGACATCGGAGCGATCGTCACCTCCGCGGTCCTCCTCCTCTCATCCCGCCCGTCGGATCTGACGCTGGGATCGGACATCAGCCCGCAGACGCGACGGCCGCCGCGGATGCTGCCTTCCTGTCAGCCGGAGGTAAGATGATGCTGGTGCTGATGCTGCTGCATCCCGCATCCTTTCTGTGTTGTTATCATCTGCAGCGCTGCTGCAGCGGGACGGACGGGAGATGAGCTTCTACTGCCTTGAGAGGACATTGTTGGGTTTGAGCGCCTGGTTGTTTCCCAAAGAGATAAAAAAGAAAAAGAAGAAAAGAAAAGCACGTGAATTTGCTCCTTTTGTTTACGTGTAAGAATTTCCACTTGGGCCATATGGTTCATCACTCAGGGCACAATCTCGTGTGGGGAAGCCCAAGAATATAGTAAAAAAAAAAAAATCTAAAAGCAAACAAACAAAGACTGGCTTTTTTATGACTTGATATTAGGACGATCTGACACTGAATCAAGAGTTCAAAGTGTTATACTTGGACAGAATTGTCTTAAAAAGAATACAGATGTTTTAAACAGATCTAAACAAATTATTTTTACCCTGATAGTTTTCAATTAAATCTTGTTGTTTTTTATTCTGGGTAACTGTGCGCATCATCTCATTGGCCGAAGGAATTACAGGCCTGATTCAGAAATATGCAAATAAGAATATGAATCAAACTAAATGGGTATAGTAATAATTATAATAATAAGAGTGGGTAGATTACAGCTCAAAGACTTACAATACTTCTAAACATTCATTCTTTTTTCTTTTTTTGGCATTCTAACTGAACCTCCTCCTCATCCAACAAAGAAACTATTGATTTTTGTCCTGTCCCAATTTAAAGAAAAGAATGAAAAGCATGAGACATGTTGCTTGTTTGTTTGTTTGTGTTTTGCACACAAACACAAACATTTGAAAAAAACACTTTTTCTGAGACTCTGATGAGATGTGACCTTGGTTGGTTGAGTCGTCTCTAATATAAAATAAAAGCCTTCTGATACTCAAAAAGGTTTTCGTTTTTTGGCATCATGTTCCCTAAAAGTTTAATTTATTTAAGTTGGAGTGATTTTTTCTCACAGCTGTTTCTCTGAAGTGCTCTCCTGCTCGCTCTGCAGTCATCCAGACGGCTTTGTCGCTGCACCTAAATGTGTGCCCGCACGCCTGCATTCTTGCGGTGAGTCGGTTTACTGCATACCTGCGAGCTCTTCATGTCTTTCTTTCTTTCTCTCTTTGCCCTTCCCTTCCTGGCTCCCGTCCAGGAACGCACGGCATGTGAATGGCGGCGGAAAGCGGCAGAGTTGTCAATGAGGGGCAGGAGGAGCTCCCGGCCTCTGGAGCGGCCGCTCACTCGCACACGCGGAGACACGGCCGCCTCCAGTTCCAGCCCCTGACGCGCACCTCCCAGTGGCAGGCCACTCTGGATCACGCCGGCAGTCCCGGTCAGCCCCATCACTTCATCACCTCCTCGCACGCGCAGCAGCAGCAGAGATACAGCTGTCGCCTCACGCACAGTCTCACGGCCATGACCAAAGCGGAGAGGGGAGGGCAGAGCCTCATGGGGAAGTTCACCAAACACAAGGAACCGTTGGTTTCCAAAACCCCTCACCAGGTAAGACTGTCATTTTTCTTTCTTTCTTTTTTTGTTGTTGATTTTCTCGCACGGCCGCTGTGATACGGGAGCTGCTACCCATCTTTGAACATCTGGTTGTAATCCGCCTTGAGTTCGCCAGTGACTGACTGGATTAGATGGAGAGTAAAACGTGTGATGCCTGTAGCTGCTTATCTGAGGGTGCTTAATCAGCTTTTATTGCTTTCTTTTGGAACGCAGTATAGAGAAGTCAACACCTGGGAGCTGATTTTATTGAATTGAGAAAATCTGTTCCAATTTTCCAGAAGACCTGCTGGAAGATTGCCTCCTTTGTAATGGTTCTGGCTTTCTCAGTTGATCAGGCAGCGGGTGATCGATTGATGACCTACAGTAAAATAATGGATTGACTTCTAAGTGTTTGCTTGTTAAACTTTGTCTTTGGCTCTGCCAAGGAAGAAAAGAGTATAGAAAACATCTCGGCCACATGCTGATGAGGGACAGTACAGAAATAACCATGCAGACATGGGCCGTTTAGCTTCATTTTTAAGAAATGACGTTTACGAAGCCAGAAAAAGTTCTCAAGTGTTCAATTTTTTATCTTGCTTGTATGGATCGTTGATTGGATCGATGTAGCCCCTGTCTCCCCAGTTGCTGCAAGTCGCAGATCAGCTGGGCATGATTAAGAGCTGATCTTGTTATTAGATGTCATTATCAGATGTGAAAGTAACATGCTTTAGTGTTAGATTGTTTTCAGTTGTATAGTCCATGTAAATAAAGGCGCACTAAGCCTTCCCCAATTGTGGCCACACACTGCCACTCAGCTGGCTGAGAAAAGGCCTCCTTTACCAAAGAAAGTGTCGCTATTCTCTGGAGCAGAGCGTAGAGCAGTCATAGACCTCTGCTTGAAGTGGCTGCAGACTGTGGATCAGCTGGCTGAAAGAAGGCCCCTTTTGATAGGATTCTAACAAAATGCGCCAGAGTAGCGTAACGCTGCACTTCATCAATCTGTCACTTTGCATTGCCGGTCGAGCTGGCTGAAAGAAAGCTGCTATAGGTTTCTCGCAGTCACTCGTTTGGAAAACGTTTTTTCAGAAGAAAAAAACCCTGATTAGTTATGATATGGGAAATATGGGCTCTCTAGGGTAACGTTGTTTTTAGCAAACAATTCACTTTTTGTACTGCTACTGGACAATAATGAGTCTGGAAAGCTACTAATACATTTACAAGTTATTTCTTATTTTTGTGTGGGTGTTTGCGTAATATTAAAGTGCTAAAGCATGAATCTAATAAAAATAATATTAATAACAAACATTATTATACATCATATACTATTTTAACAGCAGTAGAACGATTTTGTTACTTTCTTTTTGGAGTGGAAAGAGTCCGATTATGTTATGCTTTCTTTGTTTGTGTATTTTTGTAATTACAGTGGGTTAATAACTGTGGCAGTTTTATCGCCCCCATGGCTACCAATAAGTCCATAAAAGAGCTTGTGTCCTCTAGTGCCTTTGATTTTTCTGACGGTGCGCCACATGGTGTCATACAGAAATACCAAGACAGTCGCTCATACCTACCTTTCTGCAACCACTCTGTGAACCTGGCATCGCCCCGCACAGTATAGAACCAGTTCCGCAACTATCTCATCGCTGCCAAGGTTCTGTCTAGTTTCCAGCGCTCCATCCAGTGTTTGTCACCTTTGCTTTCACTTAGAAAATAAAAAAATAAAGCTGTACATAATAAAGGGGACACAAAAATAAAAAAAAAAACTTTATTTGACTTTGATAGGATTATTCCTATCTGTTTTTCATGCACCTTTTTTTATATTTCTCTCAATTATCCAGTTTGATCATTGGATGTAGTTTAAATAATTGATTTATTATTT
This sequence comes from Orestias chungarensis, assembly GCA_032876305.1. Taxonomy (NCBI): domain Eukaryota; kingdom Metazoa; phylum Chordata; class Actinopteri; order Cyprinodontiformes; family Cyprinodontidae; genus Orestias; species Orestias chungarensis. The sequence goes on along the minus strand of JAVLVB010000364.1, from coordinate 524,223 downwards.
TCAACTTTGGTTTGACACTATTTACTCTGAACGCCGTATAGCTCATTGTCCCTGACCACTGGTTTCTAAATAGGAAATATGCGGGGTTGGATTTCTTGTTCCACTCGCATTGTTGTGTGAATAAATGTCATGATAATAAATAAAAGAAAACTGGAGCTTGTATCATAGTCTATTATCTTAGCTCTAGCTTTGCCACTCAGCTGTCCTGTTTCTGCTCCAAACAAGGGTCCTCAAAGTACGAAATTGCCACCACCATGTTTCATAGTGCAGTGTTTGTCATTGGGATGTATGTTTGTCCCACTTCGTCATAAAGATCAGATTCGCAAAATCGAATGATAGCTGCTGTCCCGTCAATAAAGGTTTAGATCTTTCAACTTCTCCAGAGTTTTGGTTGTCCTCTCACCACCCAAATGTGAAGCCTGTCTGCGTTGTAGAACACCTTTCCTTTGAAATACAGTCATTAGCAATGGGGCATTACTGCAGCAGATTCCATGCAAATAACTTTCCTAATCAGTTGTGATAACTGAGAGACTGTCAGCAGTGTACTTAGAGTTATACTCGTACCTTTTTACATTTGCAAGCAACTCATCCTCTAACTCATCCTCTGTCTGAAGCGTCTCCAGTCTGTTAAATGAGATCTGTAGCGGTATGACCCTTGTAATTTCAAATCCCTGACAAAATCCTTCAGTCTGAAATGTGTTTAGTTAAATCATTTGTTTCTCATACATTCTGTAATTATCAGTGGTCGTTATAAGAGCCGGAAGATTAACCATCCCCAGAGATTATGTTTCTTCGTCCTTGCGCCTTGCTTGTGCGCTGCGTGAACTCCCACCGATGCTCGCTCGCTACTCCGTGTGGGCAAACCGTACCCTGTGTGTGCATCAAGACAACAGCGGAGAGGATATCCTGTTTGTGTGCTTCGATGATGAGAACTCAGTAATGAGCTGAGGGATTTTCGGTGGGAAATTGAAAAAAAGAAAAGCGTTTAGAGGAGTGCGGGGAGAGTATTTTTGCACATCATCAGTTAAGCTCTCACTCTCCCGACTTTGATTTTTTTTTCATCCCCCCTTTCTCCAATTAAGGATAATTGCAGTGAGTGTGGAAGGACAGAGAGTTTTGAAGTCAGAACCACCGCACGGCCTTTACTTACCTCGGACCTGCTTGTCTTATGATTGAATAATTACACACCTCCCTCCTGGTAATTGTCGTCCTCCAGCCCCTCCGTGTTTTGATGGGGGTGAACGGGGGAGGAAGAGAAAACCTGAGCCGGATAATAACAGTGCGCCGGTCGTGGCTGTGGTTGCTTTGGTGATTTCCGTCTTTCATTTAGCTCTGGGGAGAGAAGCTGTCGGCCAAGCCTTGCCACTGGATGTGGATTGAAGCTATTTTGTGTGTGCAACACCAGAGGTTATATATATGGAGAGAGGGGAAGGCAAAGGGCCTGATATGTGGTCTCTGAGACAGTAGCAAATGCCGTGCTGCCCAGACTGCGATGTCTCAGCTTGTTCAAGTCTGGAGATGAAAGCTTCCCATGGGTACACACACACACACACACACACACACACACACACACACACACACACACACACACACACACACACACACACACACACACACGGAGGGGGAAATGCTTAATGGTTTTAGCAGGGCACTGGAAAGGAAACACAGCCACGGATGGGTTTGGTGGGATTCTCCGGCTCCTCCGTAGGAACCGACGTCTGCACCCCTAGACCACAACACTAACAGCCAGCAGGGCTCTATTCCTAACTCTTTTCCAGTGCACAAACGCACACAGAAATTTATGAATGAAGAATCTGTCCCGTCTGCAAGGATAAACAACTTAAATAGACTTCAAACTGTAACTGTAAAAGAAAACAAGAGCTTTTTCTGGCGCGGTACGCACAGTTTACTGCGAAGACCATGAATCATGGAGTGATTGCAACGTGAATTTAATAAGGAAATGTTATTTTTTGGGCTTCTTTTTAAAAATTTAATATACAAACTTTACAGAATAGGCTTTCTGTGTGCTACGGAAAGTGTCAGAATCATTTAAACACGAATGCTTGTCCGGGAAGAGTATCTGCTAAGATAAACGTCCACAGTCACACGCCAACACTGAATCATCTGTGCTTACAGCAGCTAGGGTATTCATAGAGTTGTTACCACTTGGCCCAGTCTGGTTTTTGCCAGTAAATATAATCAGCATAGAGAAGGGTCCAGTGGTGTGTTAGTTGCAAGTCCGCTGTCGCCTTCTAAAAACCGAAAGTCAACAGCAGGGGTGAGGGGGTGGAACCCTGATGACAGATTTGGGATTGCAGCATGAAGAAAATCCACATTGATGAAACCACCTGTGGAGGGTGGCTGGTGGATCACACAAGAGCTTCCCTTGCCTGCTGTCTTGAGAGGGTCTTTGACAGGATTTGGCAAGGTGGTAAATGTTGTTTGCTCCAAATAGTCATTTAGCTTTTTTGCAGCACCCACCACATGCTTTTGCTGCAAACGTCGTTTGTCCTAGTCGCGGCGGATCACTCTTTTTTTAATCTAGGCTATTCATCTAGGCCAAGTACACTTGTTTCTTCTTTCGGATAAAGTCTTTCACTTCTTTGATCCACACTGTACTTCCACCTTGGCTTCGTTTCCTAGACAGTTGTGTGGCTGCTTGATGGATCTGCCGCTTGCCTTACTCCACCAGGCATTCGCATGTCTCTGCTGATCCTGAAGTCAGTGCATTGTCGAAATCATCGTTTTTGATCTTTCTTTCACCAATCAAGCCTTTTGGGCAATTGACTGTTTTTGTCTAAGCCTTTTAATTGTTGTGGAGCAACACTGTCATACAGAATGACTTAAGTATTGTCACAATTTCAGATCTTTTCTTTCCCTTTCCTTATCATCCAGTAGTCAGTTTAAGTGACTTGGTTGATGTTTTCTTAAAGAACATATTGGTCAGCAATGGTAACCCGGGTTGCGTAAAACATAGATGCCCATTAATGTGTTCACTGTTGATGATGTGGTTGGTGCTTGATGCATCCAAAGGTTATGCATCAAGCTGACACCAGTTACTCTCCTCCACTGCATGGGTAACCACCATGCTCTTGCCCTAGAAGCATTGGTTCTGCATTGCTACTGCATTCCCTGTTGCGTTTGTACCACAGTAAATGAGCTTATATCCCTCTCTGATGGTATTCGCCTTTTAACCTCTGAATGTCCCAGTGTTGATGGCGTTAAATCTGACATCTTTGACCTGCGTTGTCTGTCGACAGCAGAACGGATCCCCTGTCGGGAAGACCTTGGCTATGTTGGCCTCTAGTTTAAATAGGATAATCTATGCTTATCATGTGACATTTTACTCCCCCTTCATTTGACTAACAGTCGTAGTGTGTGCAGAGATAGATACACATCAGTGTTGACCTCACAATCTGAAACCTGTAAAGATGAGCTATGCTAGCATCATTTGCAACATTTCTTATATACAATATTATTGACTCACCTTGCTTTTCACCCTTCTGTCTTTGTAGACAAACCTGAATCAGAAGTTGTCCATATGCAACAAATTATGTTTTGCAATTGGTGCCGCACCCAAGGAAGTGACTTCCAGTGCTGCAGCCTTCTTCCTGCAAATCTACCTTCTCGATGTTGCTCAGGTAAATTTTTTTAATCGTAACACTTGGATAAATCTGTCGGAGAGGGTGTGTCTACAGCTACCATTATTCAATAGTCGAGAAATTGTAGTTTAGGTGTTGATAGCACTGACTCTAATCCCACTCTCTATTCACTTCAGATCAACGCCTTCCAGGCCTCCTTGGTACTGTTCATAGGGAGAGTGTGGGGTGCATTGACTGACCCGATCATTGGGTTCCTAATCACAAAGACCAGCTGGACCCGGATTGGCAGACTCATGCCCTGGTTAGCAATATAATATATTCCTTTTTTTAAAGTTACTAAAGGGTAAAATGAAAATATTTATTGAAGCTTAAACCTATGGTCAAGGTGTTCCTGATTTTTCCAGTGGTAGCGTGCCAATATTTCTATAACACCAAACCCTGTTCAAAGAACCCTTTGTCATTCTTGGTCTTGCATATAATTATGGTGTCTGCGCTGAATCTCAAAAAAAAAGGCATGTGCTCGACTTCTGGCTGATTTCAAAATCACACCTGAGGGTTACGCCGGATAAACAAACCTTTGTGGAGTGTTGTTGTAGATACTCCCTCTGATTAGCGGTCCAGACAGTTTATCTAAAAAGCTTGAACAGCCATTTCTTCTTTGATGCCAGGTAACAGTCGACAAAGAAGTTTTTTACACTACTTCTCCCACATGTACAATCTTAGCAAGTACATCACATACAAAAACGATCTATTTTCATTCATTAAAAAATATATCGGAACACAACATTTCGTAGTTTATTTATTATCTCTAAAATATAGTTATATACTTTAAAATGATGCACTTTATCAGACTAGATTAAGTCATTTGGACTTTCTGGAACACTGAAACCCTAGATTATATACACTACCCCTGCACTGGAGGGAGTCCAAATCCACTGTTGCCTAGTTTGTCACACAGAGCTGCTGTGTGACAGATGCTGCTGGTAAATCAGCTTTGATTACCCGCGGGAAAACATATATGAGAGAGCTCTTGCCTCTGTGTTTATGTGAATGAGTGCATTTTTTCAGTGTGGGCTGAACGGTATTTGGAAGGACAGGGCAGGACACTCCCCTCAGTTTTTATCCTGCTAGGAAAGTCCCTTCTGTCCATTTAGCAGGAAACTGAACCTTTTCCACCACCAGAAATCCAGTGATTTCTATCTTTGCCCTGACTTCTTAAGGATGGAGTATCTGGCCCCCAATATGCACCCCTGGGTGCTGGCAGTATATTGTGACTGTTACAAACTGCCATTAGTGCAGGAGGAAAAACATCCCATTAAAGCTGCTTATCAAGATCGTCTTCTTTGAGAAAGACAGTTGTAGGAAATGTTGGCCGTTGGAGAGGTAGGCATGTATTGTTGTGGAGTGACGCAGCCGAGGTTTGGTTATTTCACTGTGCAATATGTTCCTAAAAGTAAAGCCATATACTATATCGTATCATGAGTTACAAATTAAGAGTTATTGTAGTCTACAAAAAGGCTCACACCTCAGGCATTTGTAATCCCAGTAGTTGCAATGCTGCAACTTTCCCAGTAGTTTAGATTGACAACCCTGCTGCATAGCTGTCATGACACATGATGGTTATCTTTGATTAGAAAAAGAATTTCACATCACGTCATTGGCTTGGCTTTTGGAGTTCCTTGTGCACACTTTCACCTTAAGGGTGAAACAGTTTTGCGAATGCGCTTTTAGTAAAACTACACGTGAATTAGACTGATAGCCTACGTAATTATACAATGAATCTATCCAGAACTACCCTGTGTCAAGAAGTCATTTCCCTCTAAACCTAACAGCTGTGTCGCTCTTTGCAGGACCAACTGCCACTAAGTGTTTCTCTGAACTGCCAATTAGTCTTTCATGTCACCGTGGAGGAATTTTGGCACATCCTTTTTGGCAGCTTTTCTTTTAAAATTCTGTCACCACTGAGGATTTTCAAGCATCTGCTTAAGGTTATGAGGCAGCATAACAAATAGATAGAAGTCTGAACTTAAGCCACTCCACAATTCTTTTTAGCAATTAGTAGGGACCTAACATTATTGTCCTGCTAGAAAACCCAAGATTGCTTCAGTTCAAGGTCACAAAATAATGGTGAGATAATCTACTTACTATGGTTTTATCAGTTATCTACCAAAATATTTGATTTTATGGCTGATGCTCTTCTTCTAAAGTGCGATGTTAGGTTTATGACAGGCATAAGGAGACATGCCTTTAAAAATCATTTTACAGAAACTTATAAAGTGTGGTGGATTGTAAAGACAGACATTTTGTTCTTTTTGGTCGGCAGTAGTTTTTAACTAAACTTTGAATGTAGGCCATCTCTGCAAAGCCCTTTTTCCTACCATTGAGTCACGAACGATGACTTTAACTAAGGAGACTTAGGGCTGCCTTTCTTCGTGGATGAGTCGTCTATATGCTCTCGTATTAATTTTGGTTGTCTGGCAAATCCCAGCAAGGTTTACAACTATTTCATGTTTTATGGTTGTGGATAAAGGCTCCATTGTGGTTTACGAAAGCCCTAAGGTTTTAAAAATGGCTTTTATGTCAGTCATTGATTCAAACACTTTGTTTTCTTTTCCTGGGGCAATTTTTAGATTTAATTACAGTGGGCCAGGATTTGTTGCCTTTTGCCTCCTTCATGTTGCCAGAAAGATATGAATTAAGTAGTTTTAAAGCACAGGAAATATTTAGTAGTATTTAAAGTAGCTGTGATTGATAAAAGTCTAAACAAAAAATCTGTTTAATCACATTTTTAATAGATTGGTCAATAGTAAAAACTCTGTTTCCTTTGATTGTAGTTCAGCATGAAAATGTGGTCTTCAGAAAAGCAAGAATGTATAGTTTAATTACAAGTTTCCTACCTTTTACTATTGATATTTATGACAGGAATAGTCTAAAATCCAACAAGAGCTCATTCTGACCTGTAAGACCGTATTCAAATCTGTTTGATGCCACTTCACTACATCCAATTAACAGCCAGAAAAAGTGAGTGAGAGGAGAATTATCAGTGTCAGCCTCCTGTCAGCCCAGCCAGCTTTAATTAAATCTGTGCAAATTAATGGAACAGGTGTCGCCTTTTATTCCTGCATGCATAACGTGTCAGGAAAATACCCCCAGTGCTGGCGATCATGTGACTTTCTTGTCTCTGCCTCAGCACCGTCATCTTACAGGAACATTCTTATTGTCCCATTTGCAGCCTCCCCTCTTTCCTGTGGCTCTGTCAGCAATCCTAGCGACCAGGCGGTCAATAGTGCTTAAACCAGCGCTGTCGATCGCGTTTGTTTTTTACAAACAGGAGGAGAGTGGGTTGGCCATGCTGGATGATGCTACTTTGTCTGGATGATGCGTTTAGCTGGTGTTTGCAGACCGGTCACGGCGATGACCATCAAACGTCTGGCTTTTGTTTTGTGTTATTTTGACACATGCAGCTGTGGCTTTAACCATAATGATAAAGTCAGTTGTATACTTACCACCTACTCCATCATTCCAAGCTCAAAGTAAGCACATCACAGCAGAATCGCTTTATGCAGCCTTTGCCTAAGTTTGCGTTACATATTCATAGGTTCGTGCGTAATAGTCTCTTATTCATGCCCGTGAGGTTGAAGCTTGTTTTTTTATACATTTACATTTTCTTCCTCTCTTGTGTTTTCCAGGACAGATTCCTTCCAGACTTACAACTGTAGCTTGTAATCGGGCAAAAAGGAAAGCTTGAGTTAAAACAGTGTGGTGAAAAGGTTAGCCATGTTCCACTGGTGGGACCCCACTTCACTCAGGTGCAGTCTCTGTTAGGGATGCACAACTTCAGGATTAACGTTGGCATTGGCCAATATTAGTCCTTTTGAACATATTAGTATGAGTCCAATAAGTAAAGCTGGGCCGAGATTAATACATGATATTTATCTGTCTTGTTGATGTTTGTTTCTGGAGGGGAGGGGGTTTGTCTGATAAAGAGACCATGAAATTGATGCAATGGATGCCGGGATTGTGGGGCGTTTAAGTGATATTGTGTGGTTGCGGGTTTTTTTAGGTTGTTGAAAGTATAGGAAAATATATAGCGGTAAACATTGCTTACTGAGTACAATTGCAAAAATAGTATGGGATATTGGCCCAGATTTTAATAGTCTTTGTCTTACCTGGGGGTATCAGGTATCTTGGTGTCTTGTTAGTGAGCGGTGATGAGATAGGAAAACCTCCTCTGCAGAAATGCAGGTGGTGCTCTGGTCTGTTATGGTAAAGAAAGATCTGAGCCAAATAGCAAACCTCTCAATTTCGGGCTATAGATATGCCTCTATCCTTTGGATGTCATGATCCGTGTTTTTGGTTTAGTTCAGGTAGTTGTTATCATTATTTATATTTAGTTACTGCTTTGTTTAGGTTATTTTCCAGTTTGGTTGAGTCTTTGTTTTCTCCCTCGCTGTCTGCTCTCTCTTTCTCCCTGTGAGTGTGTTTGTTCCCTCAGTTGTTCTCATCATTCACATCTGTTCTAAATAATCCAATCATCTTCTCCACCAATCCCACCCCGGTTCCTCTTACTTAAGCTGCATTCATCCACTCACTCACCGCTGGATCATCTGATTTCCCTCCTCGTCTCTCTGTGTCATCTCTTGCTTGTTCCTCTACGTCTCCCAGTAAAACTTCATCTCTTGCTCGCTGAATTCTTTGTCCTGGCTCTTCTCCATCGTCATTTCCCCTGGTCCCGTCCTGGTATTCACTTTGGTTTTGTTTTCCTGTAGTCTCCGGTTTCCTGTGCTTCCTCCCTTGTGATTATTATTGTTGTTATTTTGTCTATTAGTTTATTTCCCCCTTACGTGTTCTTTAGCTGGTTTGTTTATTTTGATTTGTTTATTCACGTTTGTAGTTCCCGCGTCTCTCTTCAGTTCACTGTTGTTTACGTTCCGCGTCTCAGTTCTGTTTGTTTACGTTCCGTCTCCACGTTGTTCCTGTTTCATTTCCGCTTTGCCTTTGTTCCGGTTTATGTTCTGCTCATTATCCTTCCCCCAAATAATTTGTTTATTCCCGCAATTCCACCTCTGCTTGAGTCATTGATCGCAACCTGACATTGGGGGCTTTAGAGCACAGCTACTTTTCCTCCACATCAAGCGCCAGTTGAGTTGGTTTGGGTGTCTAATCAGAACTCTAAATTATGATCATATTCTCATGACCATTTAAAGTTGGCACGTCTGTTTATATTCACACCAAGAGAAAGTCAACCAACGCCAAGAGAATTACCCCAAACAATGGGCTAACCCATTTAAATAACCACACAAACTCAGACATTGACGGATGCTTGTCGATTTAATGAAACTTAGTGAGGTAGTAAATACTGGACCTTTCCAAAGGCACGTTCCACCAGGAGAGCCTAGTGCAGACATAGAACTTCCTCGATGCACAGGACGCTGGGGGGCTAAAGTCTGTATGCTGTCATCTCATATAAGAAAAGGACTACAGACAGATTGATCCATTAATCTCTTGTTTTTGTCTCTCCTAACAGGATAGTGGGTTGCACTCCGTTTCTGGTGGTGTCATACATCTGCCTCTGGTTTGTTCCTCCCTTTGTCACCAGCAGGTTCGTCTGGTACCTGGTCTTCTACTGCCTCTACCAAACCCTCATCAACGTGAGTATGGGTGCTTCTCCGGAAAGAGGAAAATAAGGCATATTTTGTCTGACTGCCTAGTGACGTTCCACACAACTCAGACAAGCACCAGACAATGGAAGGAAATAGGAGATGAGAAACCTGACTGATTCCTGCCCCAGTATTGGCAGACATGTTATGTAGCTTTGAACATGAACTGCAGAAAAGAGTTATAAATATCTGTGTTGAAAGAAGAGATGATTGGAGATATCTGATGTCCTGGTCTGATAGACTGATTTATGAGAGGGTTCAAATTTGGGGGCCCCAAAAAATGTCTAAATATCTTATCTTAAGGGGAAAGTAAACACTTTCTGATTACTTCTGTTTATATGGTTTGGGCAAATTTTCTCCATTTCCCCAATTATTTTTTACTCTGTGCCTGTGCTGCAGAGCATTTAGACTGCAGCCAAACTGCGGTCAGCTGTTACAGCATATAATTGTAACTACTTGATAAGTATACAGTCATTCCTGCCAGGAACCTCCTGCCCGGTAAATGCTGGTTGCCACTTATAGCCGCCCTTCATTGTCTGTGGCTGCGAGTTTGTGTGAAGCTGTGCTGCTATCACTCAGAACGTCACAGCCTGTAAACAGTGACTCGCCTGCTACGTTTTGTTTGTGTGCCCAATCAACTAATAATGGGTCCCCCCCCCCCCCCCCCCCCCCC
>JAVLVB010000364.1:491911-514188 GCA_032876305.1 Orestias chungarensis | reverse complement strand
AGCCCTTGAGTAAATTACAAAGTAAAGCTGGACTATGGTTGCTCGGCTATTCTCTTGGAGAAGCGGTGAGGAAGAAAAAAAAAAAGCTGATGTGAACTTGGCCGACACAGAAAATGCAGAGATTGGATTTGATAAGTACACAGTAGATACTTTGCATATGTTTTGCACTGAAAAGATGTTGAATAAAAGGGCATCTAGTTTGTCGCCCTTAAGTTACCTTGCTAAATGTATTTTCATTTATTAAGTGAAGCTAATTACGTGCTTACAGGGGTACTCTCAAGTTCCTGGTTCCGGTGAAACCATGGATGTACTGTAAATAGCGCCTCCACCATGATGTAGCTTATTGTTGCCTTGATCTTAGTAGGAAGCAGTGATGACTTTTTTACATAGTCAGTTCAACTTTTGCAGGCCTAACTGGTTGTGACACATAAGACGCACCCAAAGCAGTTTACTTTCACGCCGTACACTCAGCATAAAAGGCAAATATGCTTCAGATCAATTTGGAAATGAATAGTTGTTGGTTATAAGCGATTAAAGAAAAAATCCAATGTGGTTTGGTTTCTGTTAAAGTAAACTCATTCAAAATGGTTTAATTCAATTTAGTTGACTTCAGATCAGTTTAATAACAAACATCTGTTCAGTTTAGTTCACTTTTGCTTATTTTGTTTCAGTTTAGTTATTTCAATTTAAGGCAAATAATAGTCATTTTAAAACTACAGCTAAAGTCTCTTATGGCAAGCCAATTGCCTAAGAAATTTATTTGACATATTACTTTACCTTAAAAAGCTGTGTATTAAGTTCAGTGAGATCCGTCGTACATAGCAGGCCTGTCACAGTGAGGTGCAGTGGAGATGAAAAACTCTTTAAAATAAGGACATCTCCAGCATAATCAGGATCACACTCTGCAGCTATCTGCATTAAACAACTAATGAGTTGTTAAATTACCAACGTCGTATAACAGAAAACCCGAAACTTTAAATTATGGTCTTAAACTCACAGCACCTTTGAGAATCGCGTATGTAAAACAAATAGCCTGAGCTCTAACTTAAACTTTTGTGTCTTTACAGTGTTTCCATGTGTCTTATTCTGCTCTCACTATGTTCATAAGCACAGACCAGAAGGAAAGAGACTCGGCCACTGCTTACCGTAAGTGATTTCGTTTTGTAAGAACGTCTGGTTGCCTGCATTTACCCTGCAGGGTTAAGGGGTCTTTGTTTTCGCTAATGACAGGGATGGCCTTGGAAGTAATGGGGACCCTTTTGGGCGCTACCATCCAGGGCCAGATTGTGGCCACCGCTCACACTAAGAAGCATTGCTCCACTCAAAACACGTCCGCTGGTTACCTCGGAAACAGCAGCGGGATCGTCAAGAGTCTGGTGCACCCTCAGGAGTACCTGTCATACGCTGTAAGTGTCTCTCTGCCAACCCAGGAGCTCAGGTGTGCTAAAAAACGGGGCAAAGGGTTGGTTTGAAAAAAAAATGTCGAGGGCTGTCACCGCGATGTTACCGCTGAACCTGAAGCAGCGGCGTGCGCGCGCGTGTCTGCTCAAGGCCGTTTACCATTTTCAAAAGCACCAAAGGATTTAAAAAAAAAATAATGATTTGAATGAAAAGAAATATTGTCTAAAATTGGCTCCATATTTACTGACTGTCTGCTGCTTCTGACATTGGAAATATGTTCGTATTTTAACCCTTGCAACCCGTGGGACTGAAAGGAGGCGGCTCTGTTTGATATCTGAACCGGCGTCCCCGGGCCTGCTCCCTGTTTACGACCACAAAGGGGGTTCCTCCCTCACATCGGCCTCCAGAAGCTGCACCAATACAATGTCGGGTCTCTGCAGCCTGCAAGTCATTAGACTTATTTATGTCCGGCCCAGGGTAGTCCAACACGGCCCAGTTATAGTCAGCAGAGAATACAGTCTGAAACTTTTTTACAGTTTGTTCAAACAAAAGCTTCAATCGGGATTTTACGTGTAAGGTAGAGGATAATTGGCAGATGGAAGTAGTGTCATGTATGATTTTCAGTTCGGGTGGGAACCAGTGAGTTCACATATTTGTAATTAAATCTCTGAAGGAAATTCAGCTCCACTGAGAGTGTGTCGGAGGTTTCTTAGAGAAATACTGAAACTAAACATGATATTAAAACTAAGACAGACAAAAATGAGCATGGCATAGATGTTGTTCAACCTAAACTGCAACGCCAGGCAAGGAGAGCATTAGAATCAGAATCAGAATCAGAATCAGGCTTTATTGGCCAAGTATGCTCACACATACAAGGAATTTGTTTTTGGTTACATAGATGCTTGCAGTGCACGAAAAATACAGTAAAGGCACGAAAAATACAGTAAAGAATCATTTGTAACATTTAGCATGGATAATTTATATATATTTTTTAAAGTGCAGTTTTGTGCAGTAAAAAAACTATAGAAGTAATAAAAATATATAAAAGAATTGTTCAATTGTTCATGAGAATAATGGAAGTTGTAAAAAAGCTTCTCTGTAGCCTGGTCGTACGGGTCTTCATGTGGCTGAAGCGTCGGCCTGATGGAAGGCACCGAAACAGGTGACGGCCAGGGTGAGACGGGTCGGTGATGATTTTCTCTGCATGCTTCCTGGTTCTGGAGGCATGCAGGTCCAGCAGTGCGGGCAGCTTTACACCGATGGTCCTCTCTGCAGACTTGATAATGCGCTGTAGTCTCTTGGTGTCGTGTTTTGTGATAGCACTGCCCCACACTGTGATGGATGTGGTCATGATGGACTCTATGATGGCTGTGTAGAACTGCACCATCAGCTCTTGGGCTAGGTTGAACTTCCTCAGCTGGTACAGAAAGTACATCCTCTGTTGAGCCCTCTTTATGATGGAGTTGATGTTGCTGTCCCACTTCAGGTCCTTGGAGATCGTTGTGCCCAGGAACTTGTAGGACTCCACAGCCATCACAGGCCTGTGTAGGATGGTGAGTGCTGGCAGGGTTGGGGGGCCCCTCCTGAAGTCCACGGTCATCTCCACTGTTTTTGCTGTGTTCAGCTCCAGATTGTTCTGACTGCTCCAGAGGACAACCTGTTCAACCACCCGTCTGTAAGCAGACTCATCACTGACCTTGATGAGACCAATGACTGTTGTGTCATCTGCAAACTTCAGGATTTTAACAGAGGAGTCCATGGAGGTACAGTCATTTGTGTACAGCGAGAAAGGCAGTGGGGAGAGCACACAACCCTGTGGGGGGCCCGTGCTGATGGTTCGGGTCACTGAAGTACTCTTTCCCAGCCTCACCTGCTGTTTTCTGCCAGTAAGAAAGTCAGTTATCCACTGGCAGGTGGAAGCTGGTACGCTGAGTTCAGTCAGTTTGCTGTGTAATTGTCCTGGAATAATTGTGTTGAAGGCTGAGCTGAAATCCAGGAATAGAATTCTTGCATAAGTTCCTGGGTGTTCAAGGTGTTGGAGGATGAGGTGGAGACCCATGTTCACTGCATCGTCCACCGAACGGTTGGCCCGATAGGCAAATTAAAGGGGGTCTAGCAGGGGGTCCGTGATTTCCTTAATGTGGTTGAGAACCAGTCTTTCAAAGGACTTCATGACCACAGAGGTCAGGGCAACAGGTCTGTAGTCATTTAGTCCTGTGGTAGTTGTCTTTTTAGGAACAGGTATTATTGTGGAGCTTTTAAAACAGGACGGAACAACACACAGCTCCAGTGATCTGTTGAAGATCTTAGTAAAGACAGGTGCAAGCCGGTCTGCACAGGTCCTCAGGCAGGAGGGAGAGATTCCATGAGGACCAGGGGCCTTCTTGACTTTCTGTTTTTTAATAAGTCTCCGCACGTCTTCATCGCAGATCTTCAGGACAGGCTGGATGGGTTGCTGATAGTCAGATGGGTGTGAAGTGGTGTTGGATGGGAGCTTGTTGCTGGGCTGTTCAAACCTGCAGTAGAATCTGTTAAGGTCGTCGGCCAGTTGACGATCTCCCATTGTCTGTGTAGATGGCCTTTTGTAGCTGGTGATGTTCTGTAGACACCTCCAGGCAGTTGATGGCTCGTTACTGGACATCATGCTGCTTAGCTTGTTGGAGTAGTTTTTCTTTGCAGCTTTGATCTCTTTAGTTAGGGTGGTCCTTGCCTGGTTGTACAGCGCCCGATCCCCACTTCTGTATGCTACCTCCTTAGACCTGCGCAGCTGTTTCAATTTGGCATTAAACCAGGGCTTGTCATTGTTGTATTTAATGTGAGTCCTGGTGGGAACACAGATGTCTTCACAAAAGCTGATGTAAGATGTCACAGTGTCCGTGTATTCATCCAGGGTGCGTGTTGCATCATCAAAAACACACCAGTGTGTTAAAACCATGCAGTCCTGAAGCCTTTCTTTAGCCTCGTTAGTCCATTTTTCAGAGAGCTGACCACAGGTTTGGCACACTTGAGCTTCTGTCTGTAGGTCGGGAGAAGAGGAACTAAACAGTGGTCAGATAGTCCCAGTGCTGCATGGGGGACAGAGCGATAAGCACCTTTAAATACAGTGTAACAGTGATCTAAAATGTTGCTCTCCCTGGTGGGGCAGGTAACATACTGTCTGTATTTAGGTAGTTCGCTGTTAAGTTTTGCTCTGTTAAAGTCCCCAAGATGATAAAAACAGAGTCTGTGTGTTGGTTCTCCACGCTGAGGATCTGATCAGCGAGTGCGCTCAGTGCCTCACGCGTGCACGCTTGAGGTGGAATGTAAACAGCAACAAGCACAACGGATGAAAACTCCCGCGGACAATAAAACAGTCTACAGTTCAAGAAAAGCGAATCCAGATTAGGGCTGCATGTTCTCATTAACACAGTCACATCTGTAGACCAGCCTCGGTTGATATAAAAACAAATTCCGCCACCTTTTTTCTTGCCTGAAAGCTCCGTGTCGCGGTCCGCTCGGTGGAGATGAAAGCCGTGCAGGTGGAGCGCGCTGTCCGGGACGGAGTCCGTGAGCCAGGTCTCAGTGAAGCACAGTACAGCAGAGCGAGAAAAGTCCTTGATGGTCCGGTTTAGCAGTGAAAGTTCGTCCATTTTATATCCTAAAGAGCGAAGGTTTGTCATATGGATGCTGGGTAGCGGTGTACGAAGTCCGCGCTGTCGCAGTTTGACGAGCGCTCCGGCGCGTTTCCCACGTCTACGCTTCCGCCTGCGTCCGCTCAGCAGCGCAGCCGCTCCGCCGACCAAAATGTCCAAAAGACTGTCCGAAAATGAAAAACCAGGAAATATACCTGGTGCCATGAGCTGCCTAATGTTCTGCTGATGATCTGCACTGTATTTGAGTGTGTTTGGATCACACATGCCATGACAAACAAACAAAAACAAACAAAGCACTACGGAGCTCCTAACCAGTGTTGCCATCTGCGGCGCCATCTTGGTTCTATAACCAAGATGGCGATGGAAGATTAGAGAGGTGGTCATGATCATGAACCCCACAAGGATGGTCTTTGTTGGAGATGGGCACCATGAAGTGTTAAGATAAGATAATAAGGAAATTCTCCTTATTGAAGGAAAGCCGTGGGAAGTCCAAAAGGCTTCCTGGTACAAGCCATGTAAGGTATACTATCCCCATAAAACGTGATCTTCTTCTAAGCAGAAGATCAGAGTTGATATAAAGATGAAAAGCAGCGGAATTCAACCATTTTTCCATAAAGGCCAACATTGTAAAGGTGAACGCACTTGTGGCCCATAACAATTCTTGGGCTACTTTGAGTCAATTTTACTTGAAAATCACTACGAGAAATTGCGTTGTACCTTACATATTTTAGTTAGAAGAACTTCCTGTACTTGCAGGTCAGATTTGCTCCATTCTGAAAATAACAGTGGATGGAAGCAGAACAAAGTCCTTCGGGGAGCGAGCGAGAACGTGCAAAACGTGCAAAAATCTTTCTAGAGAGAAAAAAAAATTAGAAAATGATCTTTCAGAAGAATAGTAGCACTAAACATCCACCCAGACCTTTAACTCAATCGTTTAGATTATGACTGAATGGAAAAATACTTTTAAAATACACAATTTACGAAATCTGTCAGAGCTGGGGTTTGCGAACATTCAAATGTACAGATTTGTGAAGCTGCTGGAGGTGCATACCTACATGATTTCCGAGAAAAGGCGGTTCCAGAAACAAATGAACCATAATGCATGCCTCCCATTTTCACTTGTAGAACATTTTAACATCTTTAAATCATTTCCTGTCCATTGAGTTTAGATTTCCTTTTAAGGCAGCAACAGCAAGACATTTCAGTTTGCAGGACAGAAACTGCTGCATGTGAGTTTCTGGATGGATGAAAGATTTTATTTGCGCCGCAGCTATTTAGGGTTTCAGAAAGGTCTTTCTCAGTGGATTTCGGGTGAACCCTTTTGGGGCAAAACCACTCACCGCTCCTAACCCCTCTGCAGCCAGGCGCTAAATTCCCCCTGCGGCCGCTGGTGAAGGTGGCACGCCGTCCGGGGCAAACTGCCGTCTGCTTTCGGAAACAGCGAGTGTTTGATGATAAAAGAAGCACCGGTCTGAGCCGCATGGAAAAACAGCAAACACACACACACACAGTTCCTGTCAGGGACACACACAGCGCTGAGCCGTCTGTATTTCTCGGACGAAGGTCTTCTTGAGGTTTGTTTTCTTCGGCCGTCTCTGTTCATTTCGGGTGGCTCATACCAAAGCGATAGGCAGCAGAGAAAACCTAAAAACACATCAGTCACTTGCGACTAACAATAAAAGACTATAAAACAAAGACATCATTGTTCTCCCAGCAAATGAATTGCATTATTCACCATAGTAGTATGAACTACGTTTGTGCTGCTTCTGTGGAGGAAAGGATGGAGATATGTAGTCCACGCAGTGATTTTTTAAAATTTTCTTTTTGTCTCTGCAGCAGGAGGTGTATATGAAGGCTGCTGGGGTGATAGGAGGAGTGTTCCTCCTGTGCACTCTGGTGATGTTCCTTGGAGTCAAAGAGAGAGAAGGTGAGATCACTGAAATCATTAGCGTTCCTCATAAACGACCACGGCTTTAAAACGACGTAGAATAACGCAGTAATAAAACATATAGAACACCAGAATCTTTCAGCTTTTGGCATGAAGGGAAGCACTTTTTGGGTTTAAATGTCTTTAATCAGGTGAACAAAAAGGCTCTGTGTAAGAAAGATGTTAGGAAATGTAGCTTTTTTTAAATGTTATTCACAATAACTCAATTTTAATTATATTTTCACATTTTACTACTTCCCTTAATTGAGCTCAAGGTATTTCCTAATGTTTTGAATGACGGCTTGAGGAGAGACAAAGCTCTCCCTACTGCACTGCAGGGGAGTTGTGCCACTGAGCAAATCCCTCGTCTTTCTCTCGCTGCACGTTACGTGATGGGCTGCGTTTACCCCCCCCCCCCCCCCGGTTCTCAGATCCGTATGGCCCGAAGATGGACAAGCAGATTCCTTTCATGCAAGGGTTCCTCATGGCGATGAGGCACGGTCCGTACATCACCCTGACAGCTGCGTTCCTCCTCATCACCGTCGCAGTTCAGGTATTTATGAGGCACACGCCACACAGGCTTGCACTAAAAGTGGAAGCATTCCAGCATCGTGACAGCGGGGGAGCTTCGCTGCTTATCTTTGCTAACGTCTGCACACACCTTAGGTTCCTGGATTGTTTTGGGCGGTACAGACAGAGCTTGCCGCGTGGCACGTCTTGGGACGTTCACAGGCTTTATTAGCACGAGCTTTCGGGATTCTTGTCAAAGTTGACAGTTGTCAGCTGTGATCCGCGTGAGGCGACTGAGCAGCGGGGGGAATAAATCGGGGCAGAACCCAGTCAGCAGCTTCTGCAGTCATTTCGTTTGACAGTGGCTGCGGCACGCTGGGCGCTCCATCAATGGTCCCGCATGTCTGAGTGTCCTCTCCCTTTATTTCCACAGCTGATACAGAGCAACTTTGTGCTCTTCTGCCATAATTCTCCCGAACTAAAAGACGACTTCCAGAACTTGGTGGTGGTCATCCTTGTGAGTCGCCAGATTTGATTTTATCGTTCGCTTATAAGATTTGGTTGAAGCCAGATCTGAATATTCAAACGTATCCATGTTGCAGGAGTTAACACGTAATCTGCTTCGTTCTGTCCCACACAGGTCTCTGCTCTGGTAAGCATACCGTTCTGGCAGTGGTTTCTGCAGAGATTTGGAAAGAAGACAGCAGCATTTTTTGGCGTTGCGGTGGGTTTTGTGCTTTTGGTTTTGGCAACGGTGAACCTGTTTATTTGTGCCGTTTCCACTCACAGTCACAGATGTTTAAACTTCTAAAACCACTTGTGCTTTTATTTCTCTTTTTAACTCTTTAGTGGATCATTCCCTTCACCTTGATGTTGGTCCTTATCCCCAACCTGCCGGTGGCTTACATCGTGGCTGTTTCCTCTGGGATCAGTATAGCTGCATCACTGCTAATCCCATGGTGAGGCCTTACATTACTAAACATGTGATAAATCTTAATACCTGCTCAGCTTTTAACTGAGTGTCATTTTTTTAGAGGACATTTTAATTAAAGCCTTTTTTTTTGGTAGAATTTCGTAGAATTACTTTTTAAAATTAAAATAAACCACAAAGACAGGCAGAAGCTTCATATTTGAGGTACGTCCTTAAAGTATATTCCCGGATGTTTAGTCATTGGATCCAACTGAACAGACAGAAAGCTGCAGCTGCCAAAACTGTCTCTCCCTGATTGTTGACATCATTAAAAACAAAAGTGAATTTGGAGAAAAGCCAGATCTGTTCTGCAAACTGACTGGATCAATGTAATGTGAATGGTTGTGCAAATTGTCACCACATCTCTACGCGAGGGGTGGGGGGTGGGGGGGGGGGGTTGCCCATGTACACCAACTCACATCATTTAAAATATCCTTCAGATCCCAAATCTGTTATGCTCGATCATATCTGGACTGCGCTAGATACAAGACATGGGTCAAGATTCATTAATCTTTTAAATACGTCAAGTTTACAGCCCATGAGACTTTTGTGTCAGCCGGCTCCTTCAGGCAATCTCCTTTTACTCTTCATGAATCTGAAAGAAATGTTCAGTTAATTAGAAGTTTTATCCACTCCGCAGAGCTGCTCACTTCAGCCGAAACAGTCATCAGCATCTTGTTAAAGATGATTTGATGCCCCGTGGGGCTCGATCTAATTATCCCTTTCTTGTCACAAAGAGACATGTTGTCCGTTGTAAGTCTTTCGTACCGTAACAAGACAACTCTGAAGGTTTCTTTACATCTGTCTCGCAGACGCGTCTTTGGCTGTCACCGCTCAGTACTCGTCTCCTCTCTCCTCCCTTTCAACTCAAATTATAGCCTCCCGGGGGGGGGGGGGGGGGGGGGGGTTCATGTTTGCTTTGGAAGGAGCTAAATGTTTATTCTGGCTGTGGTCCAGTGATGACGCCCACGGTTCATCATCTGATCGTGCTATTAGCTCTATAATTTTAGACCACAGTTATTACAGAGCTCCTAAAGTTGGCGTCACATAATCATTTGCTAAAATCTCAAGAGGTTTTTGTGTGGAAATAAGGAAAGCGCGTCAGTTGGAAGTTTAGCCAAGTGTTTAAGTTACTTTGGGTGTTTAGGGGATGCCCCCCAAGGTCCATTATGTGACACACTTTCGGATTTGTGTTTTTTTTTTTTTTTCTCTCTTCTGCGCATCCAATCCAGGTCCATGTTGCCAGATGTGGTAGATGACTTCAGAGTGTCGAACCACAACTGCAAAGGCCACGAAGCCATCTTCTATTCCTTCTACGTTTTCTTTGTCAAGTTGGCCGCCGGCATAACCCTGGGAGTGTCCACCCTCTGCCTGCAGTGAGTCTTGATTGCCATTCGACAGTCAAGTTTCAGGATGTAGTGAAATGTAAATCTGGTCCTACCTAAGTCCTAAAGAATGGCATGTCCACATTGCACATGTCGATATGTATTTGAATATGCAGAAGCAGTGTCAAAAATATACATCCGGCTTTTCAACAGCTTATTCGACCTAATCCAGCTCTAAGGTCTTAACGTAGCTTTTTTTGTCGTTCATATCGAGCTGCTTTCTTCGAAGTCCACAGCACACCTGAGCCAAAACAAATAGCTGGACATCGGGCCTTCCCCAAACCTGTTGGCATGCCAAAGAAGTAATTCAACGCTTTGCTTTAGCTGTGTTGAATCAGGGATGCATCTAAAACCTACAGGACAATAGATGTTGAAGACGAGGGTTGGAGACCCCCGTTTTTAGAGTACCTTTATAAATGTTCGTTTTTGTGAAGAAACGACAAGTTTCTTTTGGTATGATGTTTAAAAATGGCACGATTCAACTAATTGTTCTAATTGAACCGTAACTGCAATTTATAGCAATGCTAAATGAAAGCCCAGTAGTGTCGTCTAAACAATTTTCCACATTGGCAACAATCGTTAAGTTGAAAAGTACTTCCTGGACAGTTTTTTAATCATCCAAAAGACTTGTATAGCGATATTTTGTAACTACTAAACAGTAAAGTTGGATGAGATGCTGTGGACCCCTCTGACAGACCGGCTAAAGTATTCCTTTACAGTATGTGACAAAGTCGTAGTATCATACTGGTACGTTACATAATGGAAAGAAGCTCGCTCCTTGCAGAAAGATTTCAGGTCTGGTTTAGAAACAGGACAATTTTTTTGTTTTTTTACTGCGAGGTACTTGTGGTTCCACTCTGCAGCCCAACAATAAACACTGAATATTTAAATGAAATAAATAAAAAGTCTGACGGGGTTGTATTTTTTTATAGTGGGTCACATGGATTATTGGAAGAAGAAAAAAAAAGTATGGTTTTTTTGGCCTTTTTTTTTCCGGTTTTGCAATTAAATTTTTTATTTTAAGCAATATACAATATTTAAATTGAATGTACAGGCTGCACAAAATCATTCTAAGGGCCTAACTTGATTGATGGATGGCCACAAGTGCATAAATATATAACAATAACTTGCTATCGGTTCCTGTGGCCTGCAATTAAATAGATTCTGTACATCTTTGTAGGTTTGCCGGCTACAAAACAGGTGGCTGCGAACAGCCCCAACCTGTGCTGCACACGCTGAAGCTCCTGATCAGCGCCGCACCCATAGTCTTCATCGGGACAGGGTTGATGATCCTGGTTTTGTATCCCATCAACGAAGAAGCCCGGCGCAGGAACAAAACCTCTCTGGAGGAGCTACGGTGTGTAGAAATCATTAACGCACAACTGTGGGAGAAGCCCTAATCCTTCACCTCTGTCCCACCTTTCAACCTTCAAACGGCCACAAACCTGTGGCCAAAGGCTTTCTGTAAAAAAACAAAAACTGGTGAGTGTGGTCAATGCTGCTGTAATGCGGTGGGAGTACGAAATGGATCCTGCAATGTAAATACTAAGGGGGAGCCCAAATATCTTAAAGCTACAGGATCTGAAAACCTGTGGCTAGATTAACTCTTTGGTTTTGTGGGGTTCAAACTTCATTCTTTTCATTTGTTTCTTCATCAACCTACTCACAAAAAATTGCAATGACAAAACAAAGCAGTTTGCATCACGCTGTGGTCAAGTAACCCGGTCGTATGTCACCACATTTTGCTTCTGTGTAGCTTGATGAAGAAAACAAAAAATAAAAGGGCGTCTCGGGGAAACCTCTGGCCATTTTATTTCTACCCATGGTATGAATGTAGCACATTACTGATACTGATGTCTCTCACAGGGAGTTAAACATTGGCTCCGCAACTACGGAGGATATGAGAACTGTGTGAGGATGTTGGAGTGAATTCACAAAGCCACGGATTCCAGCCACGATGCTGGAAAGTTGATCTTTGGTGTATTTAACGCTGTCAAATAAAAAAAAAAGAAGAAACGTTTTAATGTAAAATTTTTTGTTTTGTTTTACTTCCACAGGTACTGTATAGACATCTTGAATATGTATAAATACATATAAATGATTTATATAAATGAATGTATATTATTCACTGTTATTTATTTATGCTATATAGAGATTTATGACGGGAGGTAAATAAACGATGTACAGAAACAATTGGACCAGATGCATTTGAGACTCTTTGTTTAATTTGGAGGCTTTGGAAGAAAATAAATGATAAAAAAAGAAGCACAAGATGCATATTTATTTGTAAACATAAATAAAATTTTGCAAAGTGATGTAAAGATATTACATCCCCTTTCATTCGAGGGTTTTATCCATAAGAACATCGTAAATCTATTTTGGTTTTACCTTCAACCAGGATTTTGGAATAAATATCACCTCATAAACATGGAACACATGTCCTACTTTTCATCGCTCACTAAAACAGGAATGTATGTGATAAGTAATAAACTAAATGCACCCATCCTAGAAAAGTAGCCAGAAACAGCAAGGATAATTAAGCTCGTGATTGTCAACATAACAGGAAGAAGAATAAACAAATGCAAAGATTCAATGAACAATTTTCCCTGCAGATTAATCTAAGAAGGGTCATAAAACCCTCTTCAACAAGATTTTTTTTAGATATAAACGCAAACATTAAAGATTGCTGGTATTTTCTCTAGGTTGAATCCTCCAGCAAATGCTAACAAAAGCTATTCTGACCTGCAGCATACTGTAATATTCGCCAGTGGTAACCTCGGGTTGCTGATTATGTGACTTATGCGGTGCAAAAAAAGCTGTTTCCATCGTTTTTGTGTGAAATACACTTGTGATTGATCCACGACTATGGCAGCATAATCTGAGTTTATGAACCTAAAAACCTCTAGAGTTGTGATACCAACATTTACTACAAACAAAAATGGCATTTCGGCACAAACACAGTTTTTTAGGCCAGTAGTATAGAGCCGATGAGTCAGGCTTGCTTAGCCACAAGGCCTAGGCACCTTGCAGTCAGATATGAACCGTTTACCAAAGTAAGATCGGATCAAATGAGGGACGATCAGTCCAACAACTAATTGTCAGAAAAATCCCAAACTACGCAGGTAATCTGCAAAAATCCATGTGTTGCCAATGCCCAGGCAACTGCAACGCAATCTGATTGAAATGGACGGACCTGAAGAAGGCTGGCAGACATGAAAACGTGTGAACAATAATTGTAATCTAAAGAGCAAGTCCTCAATGACAATGTGAGACAGTTATTAGGTCTGCAACAGGGAATTGTACAAGCCTTGAAAAATGGGGTGTACTTAGTTCCACACTTCTACCTATGTACTTTAAGTGTCTTTGTACACTTGAGGTTATATTAATGTATTTTTACAAATATAGTAAAGACCACAATTGTTTTAAACCATGAAAAGCAAACCACATCATTTCTTTGAAACGGAAAAGTCGTATAAACTTAAGAGGATTTGTGGAGTGTTGCCCCCTCTAGTGGTCAGATTGTTACTGACATCAGTAAGAGAAGGTGGCTTCTATTGTTATTGTGAAGCACAAAAACGAAAATACAAACATTTTTAAGAGGAACAGATGAAAGCAATTATTTTTTTTTAAGTTTACAGCAAACCTTCAATTTACTGTGAAGAGTGAATACTATAAACAAGACAATATTTACAACACTGGCAGAGGACAAGTCTTAAATTGGTCTAAACAATAATCCACGTTTTTTTTTTTTACATTTCCTCAAAGATAAAATACTATCTCATCTTTAAAAAGCAGTATATAAATACACCATCTGAAAGGATACTCTTTAGGTTACCACGTATTTTTTTTTTATTTTTTTACCATAAAATATAATTTGCATTATGAACTGTGGTTTTCGATGGTGCTGAGGTCACAGATTTGAAACACTATGGCGCGAGTCCGTACAGGTGTGTTTCACCAACTGCTAGACGGAGGCCGCTGCAGTCGTCGTAGGGCTTTTGCTCGGAGCCGGACTGGATGGGCAGGAGTTCTCTGGGCTTCCGGGGGTCCGCAGGGTGGATTTCCTCTTACCGTTTCGGACTGTCAGTTCATCTTTGGGCTTGAACGTCAGAGGCACGAAGCCATGAGCATCCGCCACAAGAACGATCCACAGTGGTCCTAGAAAAAAAAGGAACACACAAACCTGTTTGGTACAGTCGTTCGGACTTCTTTAGTCAGGAAGTTTCATCAAAATAAATGCCTAAACCTGCCTTTAATGATATGGAGCACCAACTTACTTAGGTATCTGCAATATAGGGTGAGTCTTAAAAATTTAGTCTTCTCAAAAACATCAAGATCCGTCATGTATCTGTTTTGAATAAATTTGCTGACAGGATTAAGAAAACGTTTCAGCAGTTAATGGCCTGTTAAAGAGCAGAGCAGTCAAGGTAAAGGATGATAATCAAGCAGACGGTTATATGCTCAGCCCAGCTACTCATGTATGTTGAGCTGAGCATACACGAGTTGGTTTATCAGGAGTAAAAAAACAAAACAAAACAAAAACAGCCAGAAATCCCAAAACAAATCAAAACAAAACACTTTTGCCCATCAGGAATGATAAGCTGCTTTTGTTTAAAACCTTGTAATCTGATCTGGGTGCCTAATCCCTTCCAATAATAGCTCAGGGACTCAACCAGAAGAACAATGTCAGACTATGTTGTCTGGGAAAAAATTAAGGGTTTCAAAATACATTTTTTATGGAATAAACGTTTTTTTGGGGGGCCGGGGCTAATTGAAGACGTATAAAGGGAAAGGTGGCCCACATAATCAAAACTCACTACTTTTTCTATTCTACAGAAAGGAGATCATACAAGGAGATCTCCAGAACCACAAGGAGGGGGGTTGGGTACCTGAGAAGGCTACAAAGAGTTTCCTCCAGGGGGTTTCAATTGATTAAACCTCCGTCACAACAAGATTATATTTACATGCCATTAAACACAAAGGGCCTTTAACACAATAGAAAGTTTTGGTACGAAGGTCAAATAAAAACATTACACCATTAAGTAACACAGTGAACGACATGAGGTCTTTTGATGGTAGATCTAGTCTTCTAAACGTACCGTACATCATCTCCACAATTATAAGGTTGAAAAGTTCTTGGATGGCACGCAGGCACAGCTTTCCATCACAAAGGATCACTGGCCTCCGTTCATCGATGAACACGTTCTCGGATAACTGCTTCTGCATGTGGGCGACACAAAGCGAGAACATCTTGTGAAACTGTACCGTTTTTTGTGTTAAAAGTCCATCAATGTTTATATGAGTTTACAGTTACTGTGGGAGGAAAGTGATAGTTTAGATATGCCTTATTGGTTGAATGCTGTGAAAGAAAAAGGAGCAACTTCATTACCTGGCACGTGACATTGACATACGGGGGATCGGTTGCGTTGGGATAGACCGTTGGGGTCTTCTTGCCGTTTTGTGTAAAATCTCGGATTTCCGTCAGGCACTGCTGCACGTCCTCAAAGCGTGTAAAAAGCCTTTCCATGTTCTGAACAAGCTGCTCCAGGGAGCGATCCCTGGCCTGTCTGGGTGTTTTCTCTGGCATAGGCAGCGTTGGCGGCTCGGAGTGCATCTTCTCCGAAGGCTCGATGCGAGGTGAACTGGCCCGGCTGGAGTCCCTGCTGGCCTGGCCTCCCACTGCCAGGCTGGCCATTCGGTTGATGTGCTCCATGTCAAAGTTCTCGACTGTTATGGACGAGGTGCTGGATGAAGCCCTTTCTGGCCGTTCAGCAAACTCCAGGGAGCTGATGACAGTGCTGGGATCTGTGCTTCTGACCTCCTCTACCAGCCTGCGTCTGCTCCCTGGTGAACAAACTACACCCCTTCCAGGCAGCACCAATTCTTTTATCCCTTGGCGCTCCCGGTCATCCTTTGACAGGTGCTCTGAGTGCCTCCTAATCCCTGCGAAGAAATTAGAAGAAGACTCATGGTTGAGAGCAGAGGGGGATGGTGCTATAGCCGTTTCTCCATCGTATGTTAGCTCTTTGGCTATGAGGCGAAGAATATACTTGTCCGTGTTGGAAGACGGAAGGAAAGCGGGGTCGTTTGACTTCTGCCTACCCAACATCAACAGCAGCACCTTGTCACTGAGGAACCAGACACCTTTGGGCCTTTCGTTCTGCTGCAAAGAAATCTGCTGGATATTCGGCATAGCAGACGCTGTGATGCAGTACACGAGAACCATGTTGCAGGTATTGGAAGCAACTGCAACAGTCGAGGCACGAGGATCAAAAGCAATAATGTCCGGGACCAAAATCCCTGGAATGCTGACTTTTCTGGTGGTGGTTACCTTCCGCTCATAAGTAACCAGAACAAGGTGTGAGCTGTCTTGCCCTGAACCAGTCATAGTGTCTCTGCGGCGCAAGTGGATAAGGGGGCTGGGGTCTGAGCGGCGGTGTCTTGACAGGAGATGGGTAAGATCAAGAGGCCCTGAACTTGGGATGTAAGAACCCCCTGACTCGAATGACCTCCTCCTTGAATCCAGAACAGCATCATTGTCTGACATGACTACGTGTGAGCCCTGGCCTTGCAGGGACTCAGCCTCTGTTGGCAGGTCAAAAGCTAGACCAGAGTTAAGTCCACATAATTTATCAAGCGGTAGCTCGGTAGCCACAGCAACCTGGGCCTCCCCAGTGGCCTCGATAGCACAGATGTACCCCCCCACGTCAAAGATAGGGCAAAAGGAGCATGCCACCAGAGTTTTCTGGATGTCATTCCAAATGAATGAATGAAGAGTGCTGCCGATCGCCACCACCAGGCGCGTGCCGTCCTTAGTCCAACACGCGCAATGAATGACTCCACCACCTTTGATGTCCGCTTTGATCCTCCTGTTATCCACCCTGACAGAAAACAACACGGATGTGTCCCTCTTCGTCAGCACAGCCAGCATGTCCAGTTTGGGATGCCAGACACAGCCTTGAGATAGCAAAGGGAAAGGCTCGCTCATTTCACAGGTCTGCGTGCACAGAAGCTTGTTCTGCTCAAGGGCACTGAGCTGAAGCTGCCACACCGTTACGTGTTTCTTATGCTGGACAGCCAGCAGTGCA
Source organism: Orestias chungarensis (assembly GCA_032876305.1). Lineage (NCBI taxonomy): Eukaryota > Metazoa > Chordata > Actinopteri > Cyprinodontiformes > Cyprinodontidae > Orestias > Orestias chungarensis. Next base: position 497,275 of record JAVLVB010000364.1, on the reverse strand, counting down.
GGGGAGTCCGAGCAGCATAGTGGGCCCCAGAACAGTCCGAAGACATGCTCGAACTGCCCGATTACGTTGGTGTCTCCGAACTTCACCTCGCCATTGAGGAAGTAGAGAGCCGTCAGGCAGACCTGCTTTCCGTCTGTCCATGCAATCCCGTGAACAGCGTGAATGGCTTGGTGTAGAGTGTTGATCCCACTCCTAAGCAGCTTTGCCTTGCCAAGATCCATCCTGACAGAAACGTAGAAGCTGAGGAAAAGAGAGAGAAAAATGTATATGTCTGAAAATAAAAGCATTGGTAATGGACAGCTAAGTGAGCTGGAATTTCAACATGGGTAGCTATTCCTACCTGTGCAGATTAAGAACAGAAAAAGCCTCTCCTGTGTCTCCTCCCAAGTACATGCATTAATCCCCCTCTGCCTGAGCTGAGGCTGTCGTGACAAACACCTACAGCTGCTTACGCCGGATGACCTTAACAACATACAGTTAGGAGCCCAGGGCATTAACAATACTGTGTTGAACGGGTCACCGCACTGTTCTTTTTTCAGATTTGGTGAAAGTTGCCTATGAAATACACCTTACTTAAAAAAATTAAATTAAATTAAAAAAATTTAAAAAAAGTAAATATACAACTAAATAGATGGAGCTTTGGCTTTGAGTGGTTGAATAAAAATAAGGCTTAACGGAAACAGAGCATGACCAAAGAGCAAAGAATGAACATGCCAGTTCAGATTATCCTGGAAGTATCATAACTCTGACTCCAAGGTCTCTCTGTCTGGGTTCTTTAACCATGCGGTTGGATAAAGACCTAAAGAAAAGCCTCAAAAGCAATAGTGTCGATTAGAGGTGATATCTTCTGTCCAGCCAGAGGCCCACTGACTGAAGGTCAGTGGGCCTCTTCAGTTTTGTCGTAAGACTGACTGCTAACTGAAATTACTCTTGCCCACAGTAACATTATCCAACAGATACTTGAAAGATGTATGACTGTTTAATTTCCTTATAAAATATCATCACATTATATGTTTTGGAACAAAATTAATAATAATCTTCTTCTTAACTTTAACTGGTACTTCCCGGAATTTATTTTCTATCATTCAGATTCTGTAGTTAGTTGACATCTGTAATGTGGGGAAAAAGCTGTTTTCCTGTGATGCCTTCGATGTGATTAGCTTTCTAAAAATTAAAAATCAATAAGGGTCACATTAAGGTTCCAAAATCTGACTGGATGCAAATATCAGGCACAGTTTAGCAAGAGAGCTGCCTGATTTGATGTGAATTTAGTGACATACCTTTTTTTGATAATACATAAGCTTTATTTTAGGGGTAGTACTTGCTTCTTTGAGGCTCTGTATGCAGTAATACTTTTACAACCAAATAGATTTTAAAATACTAATACAAATTTAACACTACTTAGTGGAAAAGTTTAGTTGCACGGAACAGAATTTCGCAAAAAGTTTCAAATGTATTGTTTTATAAATAAAGGGCAAAATTATGATGTTAGGTAAAGCGTGCATGGAACAGTATTTCATTTATTTTAATTAAATTTTGTTTTTTAGCACGGATTTACAGCACATCTTAAAGCACTTTACAAAAAACAAAAACAAATCATAAACACATGATAAACAAGAGTTAATTATTTTTTAGAGTCACCAAGAGTGGCTGGACGATGTAAACAGGAAAGACATTGACCAACAGTATATTCAGGGCAAGGATCGGAGGAGAGAGGTTTTTGCATCCTTCACTTAAATTTGCATTTGAGGCCATTTATTAAAAACTCATGTAGAGTACCTATTCCCATTTTGATTTGTGTATGTAGGCTATGTGGTTTGTGTTTGTAAAGCACAGAAAAAGGTGAGTTTTCGGACTAAAACTGGAAGCTGTTTCTACAGGAGAGGAGCCTGATGAATAACAGATCTGGCTCCTATTCTAGGAACCATCAGTAAACCTGCAGTCTGAGGGCAAAGTGCTCTGTTAGGAAAATGTGGAACTATCAAGACGTGTAATGTATGATGGAGCTTGATCAGTGCTGGCTTTATTCTTCAAAAGAACCATCTTAAAACATATTCTGCATTTGACAGGAGGCCAATGAAGGGAAGCTAAAACAGGAGACACCTGAATACCTGTAACTGCATTTTGTAAACTTTCTGCCAGTGAAGAGTTACAGCAGTGAACAGCCTTGAAGTAGCAAATGCTTTTGGCAAGTTTTTCAGCAGCATTCTGAGGGATAATATTTCTAACGTTGACGGTATTCCTAAGGTGAAAGAAGGAAATATACAGTAAAAAACCTTTAAAAACTGAACCTACAGCACGCATGTTCTATAGATCTGCTGTGAGTTAGCTTTGAGTCGCAACATGAAATAATACAGGTCAGAAAATGTACTCGCTTACCTGAAAACACGCAAAAGCCCTGAAACATTAAAAATAGAGGAGAAAAGACAATGTATCCACGTTTTTTCCCCGTTTAGCGCTTCCAACGTTGCTTTATAAATGACTCGGAAACAAAACTGACCGCACTAGGCGCTATGCATCATGGGATATGAGGTTTTATGGGCAAAAACAATTACGGGTTTACTTCTTTGTCTGCTGTGTAAAGTCTCGCTCAGGGCAGCAACCGTTCGTTTCAAAGACTATAATATAGTATTAATATTCAATACCAACAACAACAAAAACAAGCTGAATGTAACCGGAAGCCTCTGTGAAGCGTAAAACGTACGTAGGGCGAAACGTAGTCCCAGCCGTTGACGCTGTCTCGCGACAGGATAACGGCTGGCCACGGCTGAGGGTCCCTGATGGTGGTCTGTTAAATACATGATTTCAATCGACTAAGCCTTACTGGTAGCCGCACACGAGGGCCACGTCGGCTTCAGAAAGGGCTTTTTAGGCTTCGGAGTAGCACAACCATGGGCGTAGACGTCGAGACCATATCTCCAGGTGATGGTGAGTACACGCAGCCGCCTGGGGTCGTCTTCGACGCGGGGGTGTGAAGGGGTTCCGGCCGCTGAGTCCCTGGAATGTGGTAAAGCTCGCGAATAACCAAGCAGGTTAAACACATCGCTCAAAAACGACTATTGTGATTTAGTATGGGTTAGGGTTAGGGGCAGGTTAGGCTCAGTCTCACTGGAGGCTCGCAGGGCATCTTTCCAGAAAGCTCCACAGTTGCTATGAAACGTGCGAGCACTACTAATTCAAAATAACAGGAAGCTGAAAAAATACTACTAGAGGCTAATGAAAGTTTCAGAGTGGAAATAAACTGTTAAAATGTTAGCATGACTTGGAATCACAGACAGAAACTCACTGTCAAAGTAAGCAGGATCTATTTATACGTGAGGGAAAATCATCCAGGCTAATGTTTCCACAAACGAGGGACAGATCAGAGACTTGAAGCAGGGAGTTGAGCTTTGCCTTTTTTTGTAGCCAGCCAGAAACACCAGAAACCTACATTTGTAAACAATATAGTGATGTGTTTTTTCCTTTATACATATACCGTCTCAGTAAAAACACAATGGTGTTAAAGATCCTACCATTCTTTTCCATTCTCCATCACTTTTGACAGTTTTACAGTTGCAACCTTTGCTGGATTCATGCATAAAATAACTCTTTGACTGGCTGTTTGGTGCATCTCTAAAATCTAGGCCGGTCAATTTCAACAACTTGTTTCCATCTTTCATTATTGTTCAATTTTCCTTTTAATCCAGGCCCGATTGTAATGTACAACTGGATACACTTGCTAAAAAAATAGGTATAAAATAGGGATTCATGGTTGGCTGATGTTTGTTTTAATGTGGTTGCTGTTGGTGTGTTTCAGCTGGGTTTATTGTTTGGTCATGTGACAGGGAAGTTGAGGCTGGCAGGATTGTGACTAGGGTTGCGTTAGGTCAGACATCAGGTACCATATTTGCCTGTGTTCCTCGTTCCTCTTCTTCCAGTGTTGTTTCCTACTCTATGGGAGCTTTTAGCATCTTTGGCGATGTCATTTTATGTCCGGTTTGAGATTCCGTCCCACTGTCTCCATATTGCATCAGCATGAAAGATCCAACTTCATAACCCTTTAAATTGATTCCCAAACAATTATTGTACTCCAAACATTACAAAATTGTGCTCTCCGATAACAGAGTGTCAATTTTATGTGCAGCCTTACTCTAATTTATTTGGAATAACAACAATAAACATTTAAAATTTACCCAAATTGTCCTATTAGTGCATCCCTAAAACAAACAAATTAGCAGTAAAAGGTTGATTTAAAACAAAATTTTCAGCATAGAAAGATTGAAAAACACTGTCATTAGAGATTTGTGCTGGTGAAAGCTTGTTTTTGATTTGCTCATATTTTCTTTGTTTGACTTTAAAATGGTCATTACTGTTGAAAAGCATACACTAACATGTACTTTCTTTTTTTTCTCAACAGGGCGAACATTTCCAAAGAAAGGCCAAACATGTGTTGTTCATTACATTGGTAACTATTGTTTTTTTTTCTTCTTTGTTTTTTTTTATTATTCCTATCTTGAAATTCTACATCCTTCCTTTGTCCCTGTTGCTGCAGAAGGAAATCTGCCTTTTGGTGCTTTTTCTGCTCCATTCGTATTTGTGAGTTGCTCGCACAGTTCCCACATTCTGCTCGGCAGCGCACCTGCGTGCTGGTTCGGGTTTCATAAGCTCGGCGGGGTTGCCCCCTGTTGTCGAACACCATTAGTTCGCTTTTGTTCTGAAGGAGCAATCAGACGTTCTTCTCTGTTTTTGTCTGTTTCAGCTTGTCGGACGCACACGAACACATCTGTTTTCTTTTTCTTGATTGTCTCCTGTCAGAGTGCCAGGGTCTAAGGTGGGGCAGTTAAGCCATGGAGGCGTTTGGCAAATAAATTTGGGCTGTTCTGTGCCCTGGGGGTGGCTGTCCAGACAACTAGGTCAGACAGAACGTAAACAAATCCTAGTTTGCATGTCATCTGTCTGATGTCATCAGGATATTGTGTTTTCTTTTACGTGAGTATAGAAGTAGATCAACTTTCAACTGCTGTTAGAAAGTCCTATTGTGTTTAATTCGTATGTGAGCCCTTATTGGCTGAAAAAGATTGAAGGATACTCTGATGGATAAATAGTTATTCGTTAAACATGAGGGATTTATAAACTTTATCAAATAATGTCTGACTAAGTAAGCTGTAGAAAAAACTGTAGCAATAGTTAAATCAACTATTTGTCAGGATCATTAATCTGCCGCCTGCTATTGGATTAAGAGCTAGCTGCGTTTTTACCTTTAGATCAAATTCCTTCTGCAGAATCGAGTGCAGTGATTGCAGTGAATTTTGTCTATATATATATATATATATATATATATATATATATATATATATATATATATATATATATATATATATATAT
>JAVLVB010000364.1:454362-488008 GCA_032876305.1 Orestias chungarensis | reverse complement strand
CCCCCTCATCCCCGAGAAACCGAAGCCACATTACTCAAATGACCTGCAGCAGGTGGCATTCGGCTGGGTGTGCACGTGAACCCAATGACTTCCATGATTAGGAGCGGCCTCCGCCATCGATACACGTACTACGGGGCCTGGTTGGATTTTATAGACTGGCTAATTTTAGAGTAAAGGAAAGAGGAGAAGTGTTACAGTATCAACATTTGTGTGAATGGACTAGCAAGACATGACTACGTTTTGGTTGAAAACAACGTTAAACGCTAAATATTCACAATAATTGAATAGAAACATGACAGGCAGCTGAATAAAAGACCATAGCGGGTGTTCAGGATTTTTTTCGCTTCCTGTTTCGGTTTCATGAGGAGTTCTAAAAGTATGTTTTATAATATAAAAAATTGAAAAAATAACATTCTTTAGATTTAAGTCACAAATACTTCAGTAATACCCTGTAGCTCCTGGAAACTCGACTCTTAAACATGTTTTGTGAGATCTGGTGCAGTACTTAGGCCCATCCACGTCGCTTTGGTCTCCTAGGACGCATCCTAAGTCTGTGGAGTACGAGAGTCTCCAGGCTATTTTGACCATGCTATTGTAATTGTTCGTTTTGTCGGTGTCAAAGTATCCGGATGGTGGACGAGCAAGTGCCTGGGAGGAACAGTTGAAGCTTATCCAGGATATCTAGTTGACATGCATTGCCCGAGATCGGTCATCAGAGGATATGAAGCCTGACTGGGGCTTGGCGGCTTCGTGCCGAGGCTACAACCTCTTCACACACCGCGCCAGGTTGGCAGCCCTCCAAATAATTGATAATAATGTGCTAGACAGCGTGGTTGCTTTCCCTCCACGCTTCCTGTCCCTGTGCTTAATGTAGCAAAAGGAAAAAGAAGGTCTCACTCATCAGTTTTGATGATCCACACGTGAGATGTTGGTTTCACATAGTATCTGCAGATCGCCCAAATTGTAAAAATAAGGGCTGATCATTTAGATGTCAATTATTTGGTGCACAAAGTAAATACTTATTTATGGCTAACTGATTTGAAGATGTTTGAGAGCTTCCCAAAAGAATCAAGAATATTTGCAGTTAATTTTTTTGATGACCTTTAAGGTTTAGAGTTGCAGCTCCTTCACAATCAGCCTGAACGTGCTGGTGTAAGTGCAGAAACCTCCCATACGAGGAGGATGTTTTGCAGGCGGTAAAGGTGCGCTCCGATGGTGATGTGACGCCGGTGGGTGTAGCACTGTGACCCAGAGATGTGGAAGGTGCCATGATAATGAGGTTTACTATTCCTTTTAGATGCCTAATTCTCTCTACCACCTTTTTATAGCTGTGTACTGAACTACACACAATACCATTATACTACTGTCTCAAACTATGTCTTGCTTTCTCAGCTCCCATACGGTCTGAGACTTCATGAGTCAATAGTTTGACACTGTAAGTGTTTAATGGCCCTGATCTTATTATCAAGCATGAATAGATGGAATAGAGTCCTGTACTGCACTGTCTCTGTTATCCTCTTCTGCCTTTGGTCTACATGCAAATGGAGGCCTAGTTAACTTTTAAAAATAATCTGCTAAACTAGGACAAAACCTTCTGATTCAGAATTAAAACTACGCCGGCGTAGTAACAGGTCGAGCATCCTGTCTTCAGACGCTTTTGTTTATGAACAGAACTGAAGCTGCCCGCTTGTCCTTCTGTTTGCCTCGTCTGAGATATATGGATTTCTCGTTTCGTTGGCAGGTATGCTGCAGAACGGGAAGAAGTTTGACTCCTCTCGAGACAGGAACAAACCCTTTAAGTTCAAGATTGGACGGATGGAGGTTATAAAAGGCTGGGAAGAAGGCGTAGCACAGGTAAGATGAATATATAAATATAATACGCGCTGGAATGATTTACTGGGTTAGAACGCTGGTCTGGATTATATGTGCATTGAGTTTGCATGTTGTCCCTGTGTATGTGTGGGTTGGCCACAAGTAATTCAGCTTCATCCATTGGTCCAGAAACTGTAGAAAAATGAGAATTTGTCTCTTTAAATTGCTCCTGTCGTGTATGTCTCTGTGTTGTAATAAACTGGTGACCTATCATGTATCCCATCCTCTGGACCTGGAACTATTAGCAAATTGTTCCAATCAGTTTTCAGACATTTATCACTAAAGTGGCATTAGGCTATTATACTATAATTACCTTTGGAAAACAAATTGAACATCCCAGCTCTGTGTTAATTCATGATTTGCAGAACATATGCATAAAAAAACTAGATCGTTTTGTACTCTGATGTTAGAAATAACTGTCAGAAAACGAAAGTTAAGCATGTAACCACTGTTCTATGAATCCCGTATGACCGCCAGAGGGGGATGTTGAAATCACTGCATGTTCCCTTCGCGCATGCGCCGTTCGAGTATGTTTTGCAAAATGTTTAGACAGGATTGCTTGAGATCGGCACCAACAAAAGGAAAACACACAATAAATCAAATAACTCGGTGCTAGAATAATGTGTCCTTTATTCCCCACAAGTACAGTTATACAGCTTTTACAACATCACATCAGGCATTAGGGAACATTTCCCAGCCTTACCGTGACACAGATGGACTGGAGAGCCGGCAGTCCGAAGTAATACGCGGATTCTTAACGCAGCTGGGCGATCGTGCACATCCCACAGCAGACTCTAACTGAGCTGATCTAAACCTGCCTTTTTTAACAAACAGAGGTTGCATGTGAGCAGAGCGGGCCAAGCTTTACCCATAGGCACCATCTTCCCACGGTTACCATCTTCCCATGGGCACTATCTCCCAACAACACAAGAGAAACATCTTACTATATAACTGCTGATACAACCGAACCTCAGAAAAACATAAAAACATCTCGTATAACTGTTAATATAGAAAAGCATGAAAACATTTCATATAACTGCTTACATGACCGAACCTTAGTATCCATTGATAATCGTGCAGATTATAGAGATAGTGACATAAAGACATAAAATCAAAATTTAACACTTCAGAGTAGTAATGACAAAAGAGTCACACCTGCGACACATCGGATGACAATCAAGAATCTATAAGTCCTGGCGTCATCCGAGGCTCTACTCCTACACAATCTTCTCGCAAATGCAAGGATTCTGAGTGACAGAGAAGCTTTGGCGGTCATACGGGAGTCATAGAACCGTAGTTAAATGCGGAACATTTGTTCTATTTCATCCCTAGTGGCCGCCAGAGGGCGGTGCTGAAATCACTGAATGACTAATACCAACGACATCACGACGAGTCCTAACCCCATACCTCACTGAGAAGACCCAGAGGAACCCTGCAAAAGGACCTGGCCCAAAGGATGAGGGGCTGCCACATTGACATTGTAATCTGGTAAACGTGCTTAGGGAAGCCCATGACGCAGCAACACATATGGCATCTACCGTAACCCCGCTCATGCTGCCCAGGATGCCGAGACGCCCCTGGTAGAGCGTGCCCTCACGCCGACTGGCAGAGAGCATCGTCCTACACTGTAGGCATGGCAGATGACGTCCACAATCCAATGGGAGAGACTCTGTTTGGAAAGGGGAGAACCTAACTTAGGACCTCAATAAAAGACAAACAGCTGGTCTAAGCGTCTTATACTCCCAGTAGCTCCAATGTATGCCTCCAGCGACCGCACTGGGAACAACAACTTAGACCTACGCCAGATTTTCCCATTGGCCAAAACCGTGCCAACGCCAAAGGCTGGTTACTATGAAAACGGGACATCACCTTGGGCACAAATGCAGTATTTGGCCACATGATCATAACAGAGTTGTCTTGACCCCACCTGAGACATGAAGGGCTGGCAGAGAGCATGCAGCTCACCAACCCTCATTTTAAGTCTGCCTGTGCTAAAGGCTCAAACGGAGGTGGGCACAGAGCATCCAGAACCAAGGGCAGATCCCAAACGCATGAAGAGAGATACCAGATCATGGCGACCCACCATACAGCCATCAACACCAGCATGAAAACATGATATTGCAGTTACAAATCCCTTAAGTGTCAAAAGGGAGCGGCCCAATCAAGAACAGACTGGAGAAACGGCAAGATGGTGGGCACAGGGCAAAAAAGCAGATCCTCATTGCGGGCTGAACACCACTGGGAAAACGAACACCCCCTGTTATCATACTCATGGCGAGTAGAAGGTGCCCTGGCACTCAATATGGTGCTGACAGGGTCTGAAAACCCAGTCAACTGCAACCCGAGGCTTCCAGTGGTCACACCCACAGTCTGAAACGCTGAGGGTTGGGGTGCCAAATCTGGCCATCCAACTGTGTCAGCAGATCCCTCCTGCTTCGAAGACACCACAGTTTGCTATGACACAGACTCCATAGCAGAGGTAACCATGGCCGCGCTGGCCAGTACGGAGCCACCAGAAACAACCTTTAGCCCTCCTTGAGAGGGTAGGCAAAACCAGAGAGAGGGGCGGAAAAGCGTATAAAAGAAACTGTGGCCAAGGATTAGCCAACGCATCCTGGCCCAGTGCGCCCAACGACCCGTAAGGGAACACCACAGGGCACAATGAGTGGACGCCTCTGTGGCGAACAGATCTACCTCTGCTTGGCCAAAACGCTCCCAGATCATGCGTACCATGTCGCTGTGAAGTGACCACTCTCCCAGAGCAGTCCGGTGGCGAGAGAGGGAGTCTGTGGCCTGATTGTGCCACCCCGGCAAATGCCTTGCTCGCAGGGTGGACAGGCGAAGAAACACCCATTCCAATAAGTCTCTGGAAACCTGCAGAAGCTTTGCAGACCATGTCCCCCCTGATGATTTATTATGGTAGACAACAAAAGCGCTGTCTGACCGGATCAGAACACGCTTTCCCATTAGACGGGGCACAAACTGCCTAAGAGCCAAATATACAGCACAAAGCTCCAGCACATTTGTGTATGCCATTATCTGTGTGACAACAGCAGCCGTGAACCGCTCTGCTTTGCCACACTGCACCCCAACCCAGAGAGCTGGCATCCGTCGTGATCACCTCTCTGCGACACACAGTCCCCATGGGGACGCCTTTGGAGAGATAAACCCTGTCTCTCCAACGACTCAGGGCCCGAAGATACAACCGTGTCACCACCAGCTTGCAATGTCTGTGCAGTCTGCTTCACCTGAACAAATGAAAGCTGTTGAGCCACCTCTGCAAAGGGCGTAGCAAGAGCAGGCCCGAGGGCACAACCCGAGTGACTGACGTTAGTTTTCCTAGTAGCTGCAGGAAGGCAAGGTTTGGAAACTGCCTTCCCAGCCTGAATCGACTGACCAACCTGAGTATATCGTCCACCCTTCCAACAGATGTTCGGGCCCTCAAGTGAGTCCACCATGACCCCAAGAAAAGTGGTCAACTGAGACGGAATCCGGCAACTCTTTTCCAGGTTCTGCTTGAGCCCCAACAGGGACACATGAGCAATGACGAAAATGCAGCACCTTTAGATACCCGTTGAGTCCCCTGAGATCCAAAATCGGGCAAAAACCGCCGGTTTTCTTCGGCACAAGGAAGTATGTTGATCGCACCCTTTGCCAGAAGGGTGAAAGCTCCTGGTCTAGAGGGTTAACTTTCACAGGGTCGGTGATTACAGTCGGCTTGACCTGGTGAGAAATGTGAGGCCGTCGTCGAAACTGTAGCCGATAACCATACTTTAAAGTGGCAACCACCCATGGGTCCAAAGCATGAGTAGCCCAGTAACTGAGCTGATGGAGGGAAAAACATCCAACGGGGCTTGGGAGGGTGGCGACCAGAGTTTGATACCCTGTCCGCCTGGTCGGATGGCGGACTGGGTCACGTATATCACTGCTGGGACCCTGCTGTACACCACATGAATAAATTGCCCCAGCCCGGATACAGTTTGGAGGCGGTGGCCTAGACCCAGGTCCCGCAATCGGGTGCTTTTAACCCCGGGATGGGGGCTTTCCCCTGCTGAGGCCTGAAATTTGCTGCCTAGTTTGGCGTGCCTGAACGGTCCGTTCCAGCGCCTCCAGAGCAGCAGAACCAAATAACTCCCCTGGCACCACAGGGACACCGGAGGGTCCTACGACTCGTCTCCGTAAAAGTAGATTGGGCCAGCCAAACCTGTCGACGAGTCTGGACGAAGAAAGACATCACACGACCAAGCTCTCTGGTCATCAGTGCAAATGCCTGCAGTGCTGCGTCACTAAAGCTCTGGTCATCAGCTGCAGCTGCACCCTCAGCATCCTGAAGGGCAAACATGAGGTGCGCCAAGTAAATGCCAAGGCGGCCAGCACGTGATCCTGCGTTGTAAGCTCTACAGAGAAGTTCATCTGTTACACGACATTGAGGTCGTGGGCACTGAATATCATGACGCAGAGCCTCATCTGGTGATACAAAGAGTGAGGCAACTGCAGTTTCAACCATTCAAACACACTCCAAGCCTGCCTAGGCCGAGTCATGCATGATGGCCAACACCCGACTATCCGAGGAAAGACGTGAAAAGGCCCTCGGGTCCTGCCAACAAGCCTGTAACCTCCTCAGGTACTCCTCTGTTGGAGGGACAGAGATGGGAGAAGGAGCCCGCCCACGCCTAAAAAAGGCACTTTCAGGAGCGAAGTCTACCTGCGGGTCATCCAGCTGCAAGCGTCTCAAGGCCATGATCATAACCTCCCGCATAGAGCCATCGCCTGACTGGCTAAAAGCACTCTGCGAAGAAGAGTGTGATTCAGCGCCAGATGTGCAAGTCGACTGAGCACTCCCCTCATCCCTTAAGCGGGAGGCTGAGGCAGCCAGAGACAAAACATCATCCTGTGTAGTCAAGTCAGGCGGGTGGAGAAGAAAAACCAGCCTCTGCCACGGGGGATCCAAGTGGCGTGTCTGAAACAAAGATTTCATCTCTGCCAATTCTGCAGACAACTGCTTAACCCTAGTGAGAAGGCCCTGATCAAACTTTGCTCGTTACCACGACTAAGCGTTTCAAGCTTAGTCGTGGCCACGTGCCCAGAAGGTGGAAGGTCAGTGTCACGCTGAGGCTGCAAGTGAGCCAGCCGAGCCACCCTCAAAGCATGGGACATGTAACTACAGTTAATGCAGGGATTATACGACAGCGCCTCCACCAGGTGATCATGCCCAAGGCAGGAAGGACACGTATTATGACAGTCATGACAGTCATGCCGCATTTCACACAACAGTGTGAGCCATCCATGATTAAAACAGTCTGCTACAGACAAGACTGCAAAAAGGGGCCAAAACCCAGGAAGAAAGAAACTAGGCTAAAATTGGGAGAGGGGGCGAAACGTTGCCGTCACCAATTATAACGAAAGCAACAAACAGAGGCTAACACCATTAGTTTCACTGTGACACAGTGCGTATCCGTAAAGCACTATACCCAAAAGCCTTAAGTTGGGAGAGGAGGCGCTAACGCTGTCATCACAAACAAAGGGCAATAAATGCCTGGAAATGCTTTCCCCAGCAAAGATCGATCCATCGCAGCCTTAGGAGGGCGATGAACCGCAACTACAGCAAACAGGCGACAGAGCATCAGGCAACTGTAAAATAACAGGTTCGAAGGCAGAAGCCTGTAAACCAAACCACAGGGAGAAGAAAAAGGAGCAGATCCTCGGATGACGCCAGGATTTATAGATCAGATATATCATAGGTGTGACTCTTTTGGTATTACTACTCGAACGTTCAGTGCTTTCAGCACCCCCCTCTGGCCGTCAGTCGGGATGAAAGAGAACTATACCTGAGTCTGAGAAAAGTTTTCCAAGACATTTGTTGGGAACCTAAAGATGCGGCTTGCGTGTTCTGAAAGTTTCATAGATGTTCTCAGATTAGGCAGTGGTTGCATGCAAATGTGGTGTTTCAACTTGAACCGCCTCAAACATGGTAGATTCATCAAAGGTGGGGTTTCTACATTGTGTAATCAGTGTATTTTTATGAGCAACATAATAAATAAACATTATGCACTAAGCAAGGACTCATTTACTCTGCATAAGCTTGGATTGTTTGGTTCTGGAAGGCCCATAGTAATGACCCACCAATTATTCTCCTTTTTCATGCAGTCCGATCTGGATCCAGATTCGGTCAAACTCCTATTTTTTTAGATATGTTTGCCTCGAGTTGTTTATGGAACCCAAAAACAAATTCTCATGTAGGTTTTGTGTCAACACAACTGCTAAAGCAAATAAAACATGTTACAAGACGCATGACCAAGGACTCTTATTACAACTATATTAACTAACATAAATACTAAACACTGAAGTTTAGTGGACACGTTCTTAGAAAGTTATAGCATCTATCCGAAAGGCTTTCAACTCTTGTTGGGTAAGTGAAGATTTTCCAGAAACTGTGTACTAGATACTCTGTCTGTTTTAATCTTGTATAGTGTTAATTTTATTAAATATAAAAATTGGACTTAAATCAAGAATTTTTTCCTATAAAATTGGAGAGCTCAAATTGGCTTAGTTTTATACACATAATTGTTGTCATACATTTTTATTTGTTTGTGAGCTTTAAGCAAATTGAGAGGTGTTTCAACTACAGCATTGCTATCAACGTTTCTTGTTTTGCTTTACTTTTTTATTTTTTTTGTGGAAAGGTAGCTGCTAGTTAATCCTTTTCATCTTTTTCCCTGTGGGCCAGATGAGCCTCGGTCAGAGGGCGAAACTCACCTGCACACCAGACATGGCGTACGGAGCCACGGGCCACCCCGGAGTCATCCCGCCAAACGCCACGCTCATTTTCGACGTGGAGTTGCTCAAGCTGGAGTGATGGCTACTTCACAACACAAAAGGTCAAAGGTTGGCCGGGCTGCATTCGCCACCACCTGTACTCACAGGAGACCATACCCACTTGCCTCCTGCCGCGACCTCATGCCAGCTTCTTCCATTTGTTTTGATTTCTACACCGTCTTTGTTTCAGTATTTAAATGTAACTTCCGCTGCTTCACTGGCACAATAGATCCTACTCAGAGATATCCTTGTCCTGCTATACTTTTACTCACATATTTTAGTCTGTTTGATTTTTATGTTATTTTGGAAGTTTCCATCTAAAGTTAGTTTTATCAGAACAATCTTTTGGTAGATGAAAATCCAAATGCTATTGCAATCTAAACTGCCTTACAGTTCACACAACAGCGGGTACACATCAAGATCCCACCTTTCTGCTCCGTACAAAACCTGTGCATTATGTACAACTGTCTGCATAACACTTTGACAAAAGCTTGTCCTGCTGAACCTCTGAACGATGTTGCTCTTTAGTTTGTTTTATAATGTATCTGCACATTTAATGCAAGTGTACCCCAATCAGATGCAAACCAATACTGTACAGCATTGTTGAAGAGCAATTACTACTGCAACTGTTTACTGACCAAGACCTGAATAAAACTGGCATGTACTGTATTGTGAACGCTGTGTGCGGTTTTTTGTTGTTTTATGTTACATGAAAGAATGAACGAACTACTGATAAGTTTTGGTAATTTTCTTCCACTTCAATGCAGGTTCAACACTTCATGCAAAAGCAAAGCTGACAGAGAAAGTAGTAGGTCTAAATAACTATAAAAAAGGTCCTGAAACCGAACTTGAATTGAACAATGATCATCATTTGGAAATTAAATGAATTCCTGCCTGAAGATTCAATTAAAATGATTTGGTTAAAATAGGTTACTCACTTCAAAATAATGTGTAAATATACCAATAGCTGTTAAATACTTTTGTTAAGAATCCGATATATATCCGATTCTGAACAATATATATATATATATATATCGGATTGCTGATAATTAAAATATTAGGCATACGGGTTGTCAAAAAAAAATGTAATAGTTTGTTTTCAGAATCTACTGTAATAGGACTTAAAGTTTAGAGAAAAATTGGGATTTTTTTTTATTTTTTTTTTACAGAAATTAGGGAAATAAACGGGCTAAGGAGAATTAAACATAAAATAGGGATTGCATGTAAATGAAGGATCGTATCTTATACCGTAATAAACAGCTGAGCACATGAAATAAAAACAGCTTTATAAAGCGCTAAGTGACGGCTACTTCCGGGTTCATGGATCAAGGTTCGTTTCTCTCGACTCTGCCACCTGATTGGCTAAAGACTGAGTGTTATGAAATCTGATTGGTTCTTGTTAAACACGCCTTTCAGCGGCTTTGGCCAGCACAACAAACCTACAAGGTTAGAAACTTTACAAGAAATAGTTCTTTAAATTGTTTCGTGTTGCTTAAAAAAAACCCAAAAACAAATAAGCCGGGTTGTTATTTCGACCAGAAGAGTAGGAATACTTTATGTTTACTGTCGTATAACTGAAATTAGCCGTTAGCATCACGTTGCTAGGTCGTTTCTCTCTTATACTTTAAAAGGCAAAAAAACAAGCATTTTTTTCGTATTAACAATATGTAGCGTGTTTTAATAAGCAGTTATAAGTATTTTCTGCGGGTAGGTATGACAATGTCAAACGCTAGCTTACATACCTAGCGTGTAGCATAATTAGCTAAAGGTTTGTTTACCTTCGGTTGACATACAGGAGTGCAACTTTTATAAGCTGTTTACATTAATGTCAACATTGCCTGATGCAAATATCAAAAATTGACCTTTTTAAAAGGCTTTGTTGATGCCTTTAAATATTGTTTTAACTGTACAGTTTTGTTGTAGATTATGAGGATGATGATGGTTGTAGACAGAAAGGAACCCAGGCAGCAGTATGTGTCACAGCCGATCTGAACTAGCGTCTGACTGAAGACTCTTGGATGTTATCTTCTTTATCAGCTTGTTGGGTTTTTGGTTTGTTTGTTTTCTAAACCATGGCCCTACAGAACAGAATACAGAGGACCTGCTGCTTCTTACTGCAAACTTTGTACTCCATTTCCCTTCAGAAATAAAAACAAGAAGACAATTGTGTATAAAATGTTCAAAAAAATGAATAATAAATAAATAAAGGCTGCGAGTTCCAGCTTGTAACGAGCTGTCAATAAACACCTCCTCCTTTCACTTCCCCCAGGTTATCCATTTGTGAGTGACCCAGCCAGCTGCCAGGATGTTGTCGGCGCAGAGGGCATGTGCAGTGATGGCTTCCCGCCGCCTGGTTGGAGCTTTCTCCTCTGCTCAAACACACCGCCTACAAATTCACACCTCGATGTCATGCCGAGACGACGTAAAGCTGAATCCTGAGTGGACCGGCCTGGCTAAGAAGCAACTGAAGGGAAAGAACCCTGAAGATCTGATCTGGCGCACACCCGAGGGACTCAACATCAAGCCGGTGTACACGCAGGCTGATTCAGAGGGACGTGCTGATGAACTGCCAGGAGTCTTTCCATACACTAGAGGGCCCTATCCCACCATGTACACTTACAGACCTTGGACGATCAGGCAGTATGCCGGCTTCAGCACAGTGGAGGAGAGCAACAAGTTCTACAAGGATAACATTAAAGGTAGAGCTGTTTCACCTTTTCTTGAGTAAATACGCGATTAAGGTGCAAATTTGGAAAGGTAGGCTTTCTACACATCATTGTGAGAAGAACCAAGGAATTGATATTTTGCAAAATAATAAGAGAAATCTTATGGGATAAGCTCTAAAAATAGCTTCATAGTGAAAGTCTGGACTTCTGCTTTTTTATTAAATCAGTTCTTAAAGAAAAAATAAAATACATTGTTTGATTCAAAAGATTAAAATATGCCATTGGCATTCAATGAAAAAAAATCATATGTTGTTAATCAACCAATAGAACAGACATTATGTGAACATTTCCACTGTTAGTTTGTGTCAGTATAGGTTAAAAAGTAATTGAATGTGTTTAATATACAGTGTCTTACAAAAGTAGTCACACGGTTCAAACCTACAAACAAGAATGAAACATGTTTTAGCTATTTCAGAGTTCACTTTTTATGATAGATCAACACAGAAAACACAGAAACTAACTCAAACATTCAACGAATAAAAATCTACACACATGTGACCGCTACTCTGGGACCCCTAAATAAAAATCTGGTGGCACAAATGAAAGTACTATATTTGAATATGAGATTATAAAGCAAACTAAAAATGTAACTTAAGGCTTTATGAAAACATGAATGTTTTATAATTGGTAAAAGAAACAATGATGACCCAAAGTCCTCATTATCTTTTTCTAAATACTTAAAGATTGTTGGGCAACCTTGATGTGGCTGTCCATTGTTGTTGGGCGGTGTGAGAGCAGATGTAACAATCCGACTGAATTTTAATGGAGTAATCGTTCATAAAATAACCAGTTTAGAAGGAGGACAACCAGTACAATTATGGATAATTAGATCAGAACTTTTTTAAAGTAGAATCCTTTCTGCATTTGGCAGTGATGCAAATATTTTACATTGTATGAACAAAACTAGAGTATAGATTGAAATGATCACAAGCAACAGCTGGAGATTTCAAGAACAGAGCAAATTCTAACATTTTTGGGTTTACCTCTTGCAAAAATCTGGACCTAAATGTCCACAGGGCTGCAGTTGATAGATGAATACATAAATATGTAGCTACGCGTTGATGCGTAGCTGCAACTAAATCTTGCTCCTAGTCGTAGCTTCAGGTAGATGTTGCCAAGCTTCGAATGTTTTCAGTGTTGGGTAATGCGGCTGTTTGTGATTTGTCTGAGAATGTGTGCCTCAGGATGATGGAAAGTAGAACTTTGATCAACACAGTTTTGACACGATGTTCCTAAAAGGTCTGCTTCAAGGCAGCAGCGTCACCCCACTGTTATTACAGAAGAAAGCCTGCTTGTCTTTCACCTACGAGTTAGAAATCAGGAAAAGTGTTGGATGCAGTTATATCTTTTCATTTGTTTTTCTTTTATTTTAAGTAATTGTTTCAGAATACTACTGCAGATGTAATTTGAGGCAGGACAGGAAGAACTGCTTTCTGTTTGACTATGGAACATCATAAGTTTGGTTCCACCTAAGGTTTAATGACCAGATGCCTAAAGGTGCCACATTCATCTGTTATCCAAAAAATGTGGCTCAAATCAAACATAAGAAAACTCACTTTCATAAAAATACTTGTTTGCTACTTATTTGGAGAAAGTTTAGGAAATTAGAAAAACTTAACTAAGTTATTTTAGTACTTCTGACAAGGGTAGTTTAATTCCTCGCTAGGCTATGAGAGAAAAAAAATACTACAGACATTTGGTCTAACAGTATCCTTTCACAGTTACCACTGACACATGTTTTAGCTATTACAGACTAATGATAAAATATGTTTATTTATGCATAATTGCAGAGCTTGTATATCTAGATGCAAATAAAAATGAAAATGTACATAAAAAGAAACTATTACTGTCCTCCCAAACGTAAAATCAAAAAAGAACCAGAGAACTAACTTTGGAGGAGCTGCAGCTCTGGTAGTAGACAGAGCAAATGTTAAAGCCTCACGCCATAAATCTGATCCTCAAGTAGGTAGAAGAAAGCTTTGGTTGAAAGATTCACATAAGCAGGAAGTTAGGGTGACCTACTTAAAATAATGACTTTTATTTTATTTTATTGGAAACCTTAACATTTTTTTTTATCACAATGAAAACAACATCTCTGTGTAACAAGTTGGTAATATTTGTTTGTTTTGTTTTTTTTGTTTTTTTGACAGGGAAGCTTGTTAGCTAAAATACTGAACGATTCTGAAAAAAAATCGGCTGCAGGCTTCCCAAGAAACATGTAAACTTTTTATTGTACACCTGTTGGAGTGTTTTGTTCACTTTAGATAATACAAAAAAAGGTTAATTTCTACAAAAAAAAAATCATAATTACAGGAAAAATCTAAGATATTCTCTGATGATGAACAGCTAAGACATTAGCAATATTGTGCATATTATGAAAATAGTTTTGATGATTAAAAACTTACTCGTAAATTTGCAAAACTAAATTTGTTATATTAAATAACAGATCTTTATCACTTTGAATCTACGACTGGTCTGAGTTCCCAAGCAGGAACGTTCTCACTTTTCCTTTTCCCTCATTCGTAATCCATTTTGCGTTTAGCGGGCCAGCAGGGTCTCTCTGTGGCGTTTGACCTCCCGACCCACCGTGGCTATGACTCGGACAATCCCAGAGTCCACGGGGACGTGGGGATGGCCGGAGTCGCCATAGACACCGTGGAGGACATGAAGATGCTTTTCGATGGAATCCCCCTGGAGAAGATGTCCGTGTCGATGACAATGAATGGAGCCGTGATCCCAGTGCTGGCCATGTTTATAGTCACCGGCGAGGAGCAAGGAGTGCCCAAAGACAAACTCACTGGCACCATTCAGAACGATATTCTAAAGGAGTTCATGGTACGCAACACCTACATTTTTCCCCCGGAGCCATCCATGCACGCCATCGCAGACATCTTTGCGTATACCTGCAAGGTACGTCCACTGCTGTCATTAAGCTTTTATTGTAGTTTTACAGCGTTTTGATTGATTTTCCGCTTTGTTCACAGCACATGCCAAAATTCAACTCCATATCCATCAGCGGATATCACCTCCAAGAGGCCGGTGCTGATGCTATTTTGGAGGTAGCGTACACCATCGCTAATGGCCTGGAGTACTGCAGGACCGGTCTGAAAGCAGGTCTAACCATCGATGAGTTTGCACCGAGGTGTGTAACCTGACGAGACCTTAGTCTTCTGAATGTTTCAGCATAAAAATTCAGTTTTGTTTACTGGGAATCAGGTTATGTCATCATTTTAACATGTATAGATAACATACATTGTTAACGTTTGCCCTATGAACTGCTCCAGACTGAGAAAATGATTTGCACGGTATATCCACCTGCAGTTATGATGCTTGACCACTTTATTTTCACTTTTCTTTTTATTTAAAAAAATAATTATGTAGCAATCAGGACTTAAAAACAAATGGGACCAAAGCACATGCTGCAACTCAATAAGGAGGTATTCATTGTTTTCATGTGGCACTACAGTAAACACGGAATCAATGCAGACAAACGGTACACATACATACAAAACACTGCTTTTAACAAAAGCTTCTTAAATGAGCATGTTTGAAGCTATTTCAAACAAATCCGATTCGTAGCCATCTGCAAACATTTTACGACCACTTCCACAGTTGAAGCCTGTAAAGACATCTTATTTGATTGTTCTTCTCTCTTATAGTAGATCATATTGCGTTTATTCTTATCATTTATATCAGTTTTCCCTCTTATATCAGAGTTTT
This sequence comes from Orestias chungarensis, assembly GCA_032876305.1. Lineage (NCBI taxonomy): Eukaryota > Metazoa > Chordata > Actinopteri > Cyprinodontiformes > Cyprinodontidae > Orestias > Orestias chungarensis. The sequence continues at coordinate 472,874 of JAVLVB010000364.1, read as the reverse complement.
TCAGAGTTTGTCCTCTACTCGGATTAGTTATTAGAGGTTTTTCTTTTGTCTACCAGGTTGGAGCCTCACCAAATAACAACCGTTTACTTATTTTTATAAGTTTTTCAGAATAAAAGATAAAATAATTACCAACCACTTAGTGGTAGAATGCCATTGTTTCAGTAAAATCTCTCCTATACGTTAAAGAAGTATTTTTATTTGTTTTTAACCTATCAAGACATTTTTCCTTCAGTTAACTGATCTGTAAAAGTAAATTGTGAGAATTTGTACAGTAACAGATCTCATAAATTCGTGAAGTTAAAAGTCTGGCTACGATCTGCCTTATGTTTTGTTTGTTTTTTGCCACCCTGTTATGACAACTTTAGGTGTTTTTAAAATATTCACATGCCTTTTTTTTCTCTTAAGATTTTGTCACAATATAACAACATTACAAATAACAACTATATAGTGTATACTATAACAATCATGGTTATTCAGTCCCCCAGAGAGAAAAAAAAAGTTTTCCCTATCTTTGTCCAATTGGAAGTAAAGTATCTATAAACACCAAGTTTCAGTTTGCAGCTTCTTCTGAGCTCTTTTCCCGATTAATGCTCTTGGTTGGCCGGGTCAATTTAGCTGGACCTCTGCACGGATAGGTTTACAGTCATGTCTTACTTTTCCCAGTTCATGAACTGAATATTGCCCATTTTGTAACATGACCTTTGTTTGGCCTCTACTGAAATTCAAGTGGGCAGCAAGAAATTAGTTGTTTAACTTTTGTTTTTAAATTTTTTAGGTGCATCGGAGTTAAAGAAATAAGGAAAAAAATATCCAAACCAGAATATAAAGATTCGTTTTCTTTCCACCTGTCAGCTATACTCATTTTGTTAGTGTGTCGCATAAAATCCTTTCTAAAATAAAACGGTTGAATATGTATGAATACTTTCACAAGGCTCTGCCTCATGTAGATTTTGTGCCAGTATTTAGTATTGTGCTTGTAAAAAATCTCATTTTAAGATTTTGTTTCCTTGGTTTTGTTGGCAGGTTGTCGTTCTTCTGGGGCCTAGGAATGAATTTCTACATGGAAATAGCGAAGCTGAGGGCGGCCAGGAGGTTGTGGGCCACGCTCATCAAAGAAAACTTTCAGCCCAAGAACCCCAAGTCTCTTCTCCTGCGCACGCATTGCCAGACGTCAGGCTGGTCGCTCACTGAACAGGTTAATGCATTTATATAACCAAGATTAAAGCTGGCCTAGGGATGACTTATACTGCTTAGATTCAGAAATAACAAAACAAAAGGGCTTATTATCACTGCTTGCTACCACATCCCTGCTCGCAGGATCCGTACAACAACGTGATCCGTACAGTGATCGAAGCCATGGCGGGCGTGTTCGGGGGAACCCAGTCGCTTCACACCAACTCCTTCGATGAAGCTCTGGGTCTGCCGACTGTGAAGAGCGCCCGGATCGCCAGAAACACCCAGATCATCATCCAGGAGGAGTCGGGCATCCCCAAAGTTGCAGATCCTTGGGGCGGCTCGTATATGATGGAGGCGCTCACTGATGACGTTTATAACACGGCTCTGAAGGTATCGGGGAAATTATTAATATGGCGCCTACATTTAGTTTTTTATTAGTTGTATTGGATCTAATATATATAGCTAGAGACATATACTGTCTTCACACTTATCTTTTATTACCCACTAAACATTGACTCTGCCTGGCTTCCTATAGTTCATTAAAGACATAGAAGACATGGGAGGCATGGCCAGAGCCGTGGCAGAGGGAATCCCAAAACTGCGTATCGAGGAGTGTGCTGCACGGAGACAGGCCCGCATTGACTCAGGTGACACATCCGTGCTTCATTTTCATCTTTAAAACCTCACATTTTGGCCAATATTTACCCCAAATGAAGGCTAACGGTCTATGTATAGCAAACTGAGTCTGAGCTGCATCGCTAGTATAAAAACTACGCTGATGTGCAGTTTCTGATTCCACAATGGCATGCAAAAGTTAAAGTCTCATAAATAGCTGCCGTAGTGAGACATGGCTTCCATTGCCTTATGTTATTACATTTAACATGTTCATCATATGTTTTATTCAAGGCTCCTTTTGAAATTTCAGTTTTTACATTAGTCAAAGTGACCTAAATGGAAAAGGGTTTGAAGCAAGTCAAAAAGTCGCTGTCACAGTTGGTTGCTAAATAATGTCGACCCTTTTGGAACTGGGTAGTATTTTACTTTCCCGACAGCTGGTGGCACAGAAGCTCCCTGTGGACTTAAACGCATGCTTTGTTTTAGTTAAATTACAAACAGAGAAAAAAAAAACTTTGTTGTATTAATCAATTTTACCTCAAATATTTGGCTGGTTCGTCCTTTCTTTTTGTCTGGCTGAAACCGCTCAGTTTTTAGTTTCGATCTCTTTTTAAATATCTCCCCGTTACCCACACCCCCCACTCCCCACAGCAGGCACTTTAGACTTTTAAACTTCGCACACGAAAAATAATTTATGACCCTCCAGATGGGCTCTTGCCCATTAGCAGCGCTGGTGCTTCCTGCTGACAGTTTTAGAAGTCTTTGCATGTTATGTGCTGTAAAAATGGATCGTTGAAGAATCTGTAATAGCAGCCAGGAATCATACATTCTTGTAAAAAAAATCCCAAATGAAAATATCCGGCCAACGAATCGACACCATACGTGCGTCCACGTTGTACAGCGAGACAGCTGCCTGGCACACTTACCTCTGAATGGAGTAAAGGAAATGATTGTGAAGTGGTACAGTCAAAGTCCAGATTTAAATGTGATTGAGTTGTTGTCCTTAAAAAACCTATTATTTTTCAGGAATCATTTGATGTGTCTGAATTAAAGCAAATCTGAAAACAGGGAAACAGATCTCCTCCACAGTGACTTAGGAGACTCGCTTCCACCTACACGGCTCAAACAAGACTAGTCATTTTTATTTTTTAGCGACTTTCTTCTTGCCAATTTCCTCTAAAGATTTGTTAAATTGCATAACTAACTTGTCTACTTGTCTTTTCCATCTAAGCTGTGCAGCTCTGACTAATAATTCCTGCTTAGTCTTTTATTAAAGGTTCAAACTATGAATCATGTTTGTTTCCCCTTGCAGTTCAATATATATATATATATATATATATATATATATCCCAAACTCCCCAGTTCACATTGTTTGTACAGTTATATACATTTTACTGTTTCAAGAGACACAGAATTTAAGACAATAGTGACTCGGATGACATTTAGAAAGTGCTCTGGCCGCATTCGCCAACAACAAATTATGCATCATCATGTTTTAGCCTGATTCCATCTTTTACCCTTTGCTGCATCGTGAGCTGAGCAGAGGTGGGTTGTGGGCGGCATAATCCGGTCATTATTATGGAAAACAATCGAACGTTGGGCCCTTCTCTACAGAAGTATATCTTATTATACACCAGCTTTGATCCATGCAGATATGTCAGAAAGACAGGCTGAGATTCACGTCCGTACCGAAGGGTTGTCTGGTGGAAAGGACAGATAGAGCTGGGTATCATCTGCGGTGATAGGAGAAGCCATGCGAATTGATGATTGGGCCCAGCGAAACAGTGTTCATGACCAAAGAGGAGGGGCCCCAGCAATGAGCCTTGGTGCACCCCTGTGGTGATGTGGTGAGGCGTCGATGTTTGGCCTTGCCATGGCACCTTGAAGGATCGTCCGGTGAGGTAGGATTCAAACCAGGAGTGTGCACTGCCCTCAATGCCCATGTCTCTTAGCTTGGTAAGTAGGATGTTGTGGTTTACAGTATCAAATGCAGCTGCAGAGTTCCAGTAGGATGAGAACTGATGATTGGCCTGTCGCTTTGGCTTATTTTAAGGATTCCGTTACTTACAGGAGTGCCGTTTCCGTGGAGTGACCGCTCTTGAAGCGAGATTGGTTAGAATCAAGGAGATTGTGTTGGGAGAGGAATTTCGTCACTTGCTTTGAGACAGCTCTTTCAATGATTTAAGAGGTTTTGGCTGGCAGGAGTGTGGTGGGAATAGGATCCACAGGGCAAGATGTAGGGCGGCTGCCTGTGAGAAGCTTGGATACTTCATCCTCGGTGAGAGGGGTAAATGAAGAAAAGGAAGCAGTGGGTTCAGCCAGTGAGGATGGGTGAGCTGTGGTCTGTGTAGATGTGTCTGAGAACTGACTGCTGATCGCTGCCACTTTGTCGGTGAAGAAGTTGGCAAAGGAATCTGCCGTGAGGTTGGTAGCGGGAATAGGAGTTGGTGAGTTTAACAGAGACTTGAAGGTAGAAAATAGCTTCCGGGTGTCGGTAGCGCCGTGGATCTTGTCCTGACAGAACTCCTTCTTTGCAGTGGTGACGCTTGAGGAGAAGGATGAGAGCAGCGTTTAGAAGTGTGACAAATCAGATTGGTCCTTTGATTTGTGCCATCTTCTCTCCGCAGCTCTGAGGTTTGTGCACATCGATCTAAGGGAGTCAGTCAGCCATGAGTGTGGATGCATGGGTCTTGCAGGTTTGGTGATCAGTGGGCACAAGCGGTCCAAGCAGGAACTCGGTGTTGAGCAGAGGGACTCTGTGGCATCATTTACCCTCCAGAGATGAGAAAGTGCTATGGGGTGAAAGAGCAGAGGGTACAAGTGCAGAGAAGTGGGCAGGAGACAAGTTGTGGAAATTGCTTCGAAAGCAGACAGTGGGAGGGTGTGTTGTGGGTAGTTGATGGAGACTAGCACCAAGCTGTTAAAAGTAGTGGTCTGAGAAGTGTAGAGGAGTGACGTTTAGTGAGTTGGTCATGCATTGTCTGCTTGAAACAAGATCAAGTTCTTTACCGGCCCTGTGAGTTGGGGGGCTGCTTACCCACTGGGGGTCAAACGAGTGAGTTAGCTAGAAGAAACCTGCGGCGTCTTGAGTGTCAAAGTTAATATTCATATCACCAAGGACAAGCAGAGGACAGTAATGCTCGGGGATGGAGGAGAGGAGGGAGTCTAGATCTTCTAAGAAGTGGCCCAAATGACCCGGAGGACGATATACAACAACCAAATACATTTTAACAGGCGCTGTCATCAGGGCGGCATGGTATTAAAAGGAGTCGTGAGCTGAAATGGGTATATTTCCATTTCTTGGATATCAGTAGCACCTTGCCAAACTACAAAGTAAAAGGAAAGGATGTGGAAAAACACTTGAAAAAACATTAGGGATCTGATTTTACATCTCCAGGAAGAAAATGAGAGCGAAAAAACGGACATTTTGCGTGGTTTTATATGTTATAGATCAAGAGTAGCCCTCTTGACAGCCAGCAGACCTGCAGTTCAGCTTGCAGTTGCACTTTTTTCCTTCCCAGGGGTGATTGTTTTTGTTCCTTTGTTCGCCACACATGGAATCCTGGTTTTTTCCACAATGGGAAGATTTTTCAACGGCAGAGTTTGTGCTTCCTGCTAACAAGTTTTCTTTAAAGTGTTGCTCTCTCCTTTCTGCCATTTGACCATCAGTGAAAAATAGCCAGTGAGGAGGATGTAGTGCTATAGCGTAAAAAAAAAGTACAGTCACTAGCACTTCTTCTAGCTCGCTCTGTAAACCCCCAAAGCAGTATAACGGCAGATTTTTTTACTTTAAAGCATTGTTCTAACAGTATTTATTTCTCGTGCTTTCAATTTGCCCATAATGTAGTATTTCTTTCCTTCCACCTTTGCGTAAACCCTTTAAACGTAACTTGAGTGTCACTTTGGTGCAGGTTCACCGGAATTTCCCAATCAAGGGTTTTTCTATTTAATTAAATTGCATCTCTCAACCTAAGATATTGTAGAATTTAGGATATTACCAATCAATAATAATGGATTTATAATCCAGGGGCTTTTTTTGTTCTCACGAAGCCATTTTAGTCAGAATTTCTTCTAACCAAAACGATTTGGTGCAAATCACCAGCTTCATTGTGAACAACTTCAAACTGAGTCTCTCTTGAGCTGTTCCCAGTCTAACTCTGGTCATCCATCTCATTCAGTTTTATGTTGTACATGAATTCCTTTTGTGCTTTTTTCCTTTATTTAGGGTCAGAGGTCATCGTGGGTGTGAACAAGTACCGCCTGGAAAAAGAGGAGACGGTGGAGGTGCTGGCCATAGATAATAGCGTTGTGCGGCAGAAGCAGATTGAAAAACTGAAAAAGGTCAGTCATGCAATTGACTTGAAGATTACGCTACTGAAAGAACTGCTGTGTAGGACCACGGACGCTGTTTGGAGGTCTGTTTCGTAAAAGCATGAATCATTTTTGTCACAAAAACACAATCTACTGCAGTCTATTTGAGTAATAACATTTCTAAGGGATATTTAACCCCATCAATATACAATCACTTAGGTCTTATAATATTGCTTTATGTTTTTTCCAAGACATCTTTAAGCATACCAAAGTCCGCTTTCAAGGTAAAATTTGCTTGGACAGTGTGTCTTGGCCATTTTGGCAGTTGTTGATCTCTTCAACTTTTAGTGCAGTTGAAAACTGATTGTGAATCTTCTTTGTAATAATTTTTTTTCTTTTGTATTCTTACAATGATAATGTAATGTCTATACTTCCAAATCAGTAAAAACCACTGGGTTGCAGTGTGTCCTGATTTATGTATTTTTTTCCACATAGCTTTATAATTAGCTTTATTGTTTTGTGGGAGAAAATGTTCAGTTTTTGTTATTGCATATTAAAATGACATTATTTTAATGGATTTGAAAGGGGGGGGGGGGTGGACAGTGTTTTGCCAGAAATAAGCAATCTGTGCGCTGAGGTCCATGATGAAACAGATGAATTTTGAATCCAGTGCATAAACTAGTTGCCCTGCAGAAATGTTTAATTCATGTCTTTGATATTTATTTTACCCAACAGCAAAGCAAAAATAGATCCTGACTAACGTGCTACAGTGCTGCTTTTTAGAGAATAGGCTTGCTTTATATTGGTGTTTTAAAAAGGTTTTTTTTTATCAAAGCAGTGTTGAATATCGATGGGTTGTAGAGAGGTGATTGTTGGAAACAGAAAAAACAAAGGAGAGATTGTACTGATAAGTGAATTTGGAACATCATAAAATGTAATTGCTAGTGTTTCAGCGAATGCAGGGAAGTGAAAAGCATCAGCTAATACGGTCGCTTATTCACCATAAATCAATGGGAAAAAACACAAAGACCATGTAACAGGGTAGTCCTACAAAACAGTTATGATTATGTTGTATGGATCCATCTATCTGTCCAGCCCACCAGCCCTTAAGTCCTAAAGTGGTTGTTTAATCGCACAACAATTTAACAAACTGGTGGGTGAAGAAACATATGAGAGGAAAGTCTGTCAGTGCATCCTAATAAATAATTTCCCATCACTTTTGAAATGTCCATTACGCATTTTTAATGAGGTGTAATAACTATGTTTTGAAATGAAGGGTTTATAATATATCTGGGATGATTAGAAAGAGAATCAATGAAAGTCTGGTGCTTGTTTTTCAGGCATTTTATGACTTGTACAAAAGTCCAGATTTTAAGAAGTGTAATATGTGATAAGAGTTGCATTTTTTTTTTTTTTTTGTGAAACTGCCCATCACAAGCATATATATATATATATATATATATATATATATATATTAAATTATACTCAATGGTTTTAAATGTAGTTTTCAAGCACAGTGTCGGCAGTGCATTTACAGAGTACAGATGAAATGCTTTCTTTTAAAATAATGGAAATAACATGAACATAAAGAAATCCAGATGTTCTGGAACGCAGAAATATTTAGAAAGCATAAATTGTATGGTATTTATTAAAAATAATACATTTATGTTAATATACAGCACAGATTGTACTGATTTCCATTAGGTTCTCTACCAGCTGCAGTTTTTCTGTCTATTTAAAATTTGTTTGTTTTCTAGGTGAAAGAGAGTCGTGATCCTGAAGTAGCAAAGAGGTGCCTGGCAGCTATTGAAGAGTGCTCAAGAACCAGAGAGGGCAACCTTCTAGCTCTGGCCGTGGAGGCAGCACGAGCCAGGTCAGAGCTCCTCCCCCAGGACAAGTTACACTTATAGTAGCTAAAGCATAAATAAAATGACCCATTGTGGAAAAGCCATGACCGGCATTTATACATTAACGGTCTGTTGGATCCTTTCTCTAGAAAATGTAGATAAAAGGTACTAAAAGTAAGTTTACTTAATAACGGCTAACTTTCAAAAGTTACAACTTTACTGCAAAGCTCTTTAAATGTTTGTGCAACAAAAAGTACGCTGAATAAACTCAGTCCTTTTACCATTACAAAAATAAAAGTTACGGCTTACTTTCACAGCCATTCACAGCCATTTCCGAGCTTTCCCGGGAAAATCTCAGGTTTCTGATCCGTTTGCAATCAGGGTTTCAGAAGCTATGTTCTGTTGAGGCCACACGTTTAGGCGCGTATAATAATATTTTGATTGCTGCAGGTGATGGGAGCTCTTCTGTATATGTATTATTCAACCTGAAGGAAGAATCTGACACTGTCGATCACAGTGTTTTACCCAGTGGGCTCAAACATCAGCCTGTTATTTCTGCCTCTCATGGACTGATTTTCTCCTATTTAAAGGACGGGATATTGTGTTTAAAAGCAATTCACTGCTCCTCAGTAACACTCTCATTAACCTGTGGGGTTCCCCACAGCTCAGTGCTTCACCCACTGTAATATTCCTATTGTTAGATTTCCTTTTGTAGACTCGGTTGAAGGCTGCGATGTCATCTCCTACCAGTATAAAGTGACATTTACACTTTTATTTAAAATCCAGATGCATTTAACTGAAATAGCATTTTTTTAAAAATCCTATTTTATTAAAATGGCTTTGTTTTAATTAGGAACATTGGGATATGACGTAGAGCTCAGGCTTATTTAAAAGGCCGCCTTATCTGCTCTTCTTACATTACACATGATGAATTTTGCAATAATGTAATGTCTACAAATCTTTCCAATTCCCAAAAATCCGTACAAAGAGAGATTAAATTACTATTTGTTACAAACAAATTCATAAACTTAATGCATCATATTCGCTAATTCTTCTGATAAATTGCTGGGAAGCTGTTTTTAGTGTATTTGACATTGTTAGTGGCTCTTTGTGGTATTGGTGTAATTCTGCAAGACTCTATTATGTAACCCTGAGACCCAAGTCATTCCTGCAGATGTAATTGAAATGGAAAATGAAAAGACAAAATGAAAAACATAGAAAATCCTCTTTTGAAAAGGTTTTTCTTTATTGCAACTTGATTGAATTTGACCGGGAGAAAGGACGCTGAACAGTCTTCTCCATTGTGGTCGTTTTAATGTAGATGTTCTGTGGGTGAGATAACCGACGCTATGAAGAAAGTGTTTGGCGAGCACAAGGCCAGCACCAGGATGGTGAGCGGGGCGTACCGCAGCGAGTACGGCGAGCACGACGAGATCGCTCTGACCAACAACAGGTAGAAAATATAAAGCGTTCGCTTTAATGTGGTGTCGTTGTCAAGTTGACTTATATATATATATCAATATTTATTATTATTTTTTTAAAGAGTTACAGAATTTAAGAGACATGAGGGTAGGAACCCTCGTCTGCTGGTGGCAAAGATGGGACAGGATGGCCACGACAGGGGCGCCAAGGTCATTGCCACAGGTTTTGCTGACTTGGGATTTGATGTTGACATTGGGCCGCTATTTCAGGTCAGTGATTCAGTTGTACATTTATCCCATAACCCATGGAGATAGGCACCAGCTGAGGCAAGGAGAGATTCATTTGGATTTGATTGTTCACAGATAATTTCAGACGGAAAATATTTGAAAAATCCAGCCGTGACATTTATTATGAAGTATGTTCTACGTGGAAAAATACCGTTCTAAGAAACAATCGCTTTCAACACATTCCAGTTGCTCTGACCAAAAAAACAGCTCCTCTAAACGACATTAAATACATTCGAGGGAGGATTCACTTATTTTTCCTTTTACTTTGGTAAATTGAAATTGGTATGGAGAAACCTCTGCTCAAATGTGTCAGCACACCTTTGCTTATTGGGAGTGTAACAATGCCTAAAATTCAATAGAGGAGGCGTGATGTTAAGTTGATGAATTCACAGCAGGATGAGATTTGTTGTGCAAAAAGGCTGTTTTTGTGTTTTGTATTTTATTATTCCTCAATCTAAAAAAGAAAAAAAAGAAAACGGATCCATCTTGAAATATGCATGTCATGCAGCACAACATTTCCCATTTCCTTGTTTTTGCGGTGCACAGTGACATCCAGCACATTCACGTCTGAACAACTTGCAATGCTTTTATTCATTAACTGTGTCCTCATAGTCACTGTGTCAATATCTATTTTTTCTTTCCACCTGGAAACCTAAAAGGCTGCCAAACAAATCAGTAACTGGGTTATGTTCTGTTAAAACTTCATCAGACAAAGCAACAACCGGTTAGTGTTCACAAGATTGTTGTCGACTCAACCACAAATGTAAAGTTTGGATATTGTGAGATTTTGTTACACCCTCAGTGTTCAGTAGGGTTAACTTCTGTTATCATCGAAAGGTCTCAATGGGAAACATCACAAAACGGCTTTAGCCTGCAATAAGGAGTTAAACTAAAATGCTTAATGCTGCGATTAAGCCAGTTTAAAATGACTATTTTATGTTTTCATCACAAATTGATGAAACGTTCTGGGGAGGTACTAAAAAGCGGCCGCACGAGTGACTCTGACGGTGGAGAAAAAAGAAATGAAACTTACCAAAAGATAACGTTTGGTTACAGCACAACTACCCCTTAGGAAGTCACAGTTTCTGTTTAATGCTTCTTGGTTTATCTTGAAACCTCCAGCTTGTACATTTTTAAGAAATATGTGAAAATAATATTTCAAGAGACAGGCAAGCTGTACGGGATTTGAAGGAAATCCTTTATTTGCACTCTGCGGTTCAGTTTTATTGCTTGTGTTTTTTTGGTTTGTCATATTGTTGAGTTGCGAGCTCGTGTTTCCAACAGACTCCCCGGGAGGTTGCCCAGCAGGCGGTTGACGCCGACGTTCACTGCGTAGGGGTCAGCACGCTGGCGGCAGGACACAAGACCCTGGTCCCAGAGCTCATCAAGGAGCTGCGGAAGCTCAACAGGCCAGATATCCTGGTCATCTGCGGAGGAGTCATTCCGCCGCAGGTACCTTTCCAAAGGCCTTCTCAGTCCTGGGACAGGACACATACAAATGTGGATCACACTTTCAACCTTCTGCAATCAGAAGGTTGAAAGTGTGATTCCAGCTTGATTCCTGTCACCCTTGGATCAGGTGTCCTAGAATAAACGTAAATTCATTTCATTTGTAATTTGCGACAAACCCATTATAGTATTGTGTCTTCTCTCTTCACACGTTGCGTACAGCAGATAAGAAAATCACCTTAACTGTGAAGGCACTGTTAAAGCAGTAGTTTTGATTATTAAATATGTAGCTCATTGCATATAAATTGGATCCCTTGACATTTTTTTTTAATTACTTTCATTTTGGCTGCATCATTTATGCATATTGCATCTAATTTGGCAATTATTTGTACATTAGAGGAAGTTTTCTTCGTCTTTTTTTATGCCTTTTAAACTAAATACAGGTATCTCCTTGTCTGTCAGATAAATGCATTTTAGTATAGTATCAATGTATTTGACTATCTTAGTTGTTGTTTTTTCTCACCTTGTATTGAAATTCCCTCAAATCGTCATGATTAATCATCAAGGTGATGCTATTTGTTTATTTTCTGTTAACTGGGATGTCTGGACTGGATTTCTTGGCTAGTTCTTAATCATTTTGCTTAAAATGTTATTATGTAGATCTGTTCTATTTTTATGTCCCTTTTCTAAAATAATGATAGCAACCAACATTGTTGAAGGATAAAAATCTGTTTATAACCCCACACTGACCTTCGTCCTGCTTCTCTGCATTTACAGGACTATGAGTTCCTCTATCAGAGCGGCGTCTGCGCCATATTTGGTCCAGGAACCAGGATTCCTCAAGCTGCGGTCGAAGTTATTGACAGTATTGAAAAAAGTCTGGAGAACATAAGACAAGCCATGTAAAAAAATCTTCCATTTTTCATTAAACGTGTGGATTTTTTGATTTAACCTTCGTGTCACTGTATCTGAATTTTCATTTCCTGCTACCTAGATATGTTGGGTAGTATCCTCCACATATCATGATGTTAATGAATCGCCTGTCACCACATGACAGCCTTGTAAAAATGCTCTTAATGTAACATTAGATCGTCTGTAAGCAGAGTGTAAGTAAAGTCAGCGAAATCGCAACTGAATTCAAGTGTCCTTCTTGTATTATCATGTCCCACATGCATCACTTTAATGACTTTTACTGTCAAGGTCAATGTGAACTTTATATTGTTACATCTCCTGCATCGTTAAAAGCAGTTAAGGTAAAAACAGTTGGAGGATTATTACATTTGTAATCTTTTTTCTTTGCTTGAAATAAAGTTTCACTAGTTGGAAAGTGTTCCGTCATGTAAACGCCTTCATTGTTACTCTGATTCACATTGAATGTGTTGAGTTTCATGATAAACCAACAGAAAGTTGAGCTTAATTGTGAAGTTAAAGGTTTTTTGTGTTTTTCAAATGATTTTACAATTAAATATTTGAATTACTTCTTGGTAAAATCACTTTTCTATTCAATTCTGGTTTCATATTTGATCTCCCTGCCAGCTTTAAACCTTTACAGATTTTTTCTTCTATTCTTTGAAGAAAAAAAAGCTCCGCTCTGACAGATTGCAGCTGTGGATATCAGTGTGTCTGGTGCGTTTGTTTGTCTCCATGATGAAGCAAAACACACCTGTACCTTCACGTTCATTGCCCTAAAAAAAACAAAAACTAAACTGTTTAAGCTCTGTCAGGATGCTGGGGGATCATTTTTGACAAACTTTCAAGTCCAGCCACAAACTTTATATCGAATTGTAGTCTGAGGTTTGACTAGGCCGCTTCAGACCATGAACTCTGACGCCTTTAAGCTCGTTCAGTGTAGCTGGATGCTTGCCAGGTCGCTTTCTTGCTGGGAAATAAATATTCTAGCAAAGATAAAGCCGTATTTCTGCTGATGGAAATAAATTATTCTCCAGGATTTTCCTAGTCCTACAATCATTAAATACACACCTACCGCGTTCAGATGATTTCTTATTTTCTTATTACATTTTTTTAATTTGCCGTTATTTTGTGGAGATCACTTTTCACTTTGATATTAGTATGTATATTTTAGTTATTTAGATTTGTAAAACCCAAAAATAAAGTGTAAAAAATGTTTTAGAGGCATCAGAAGTTGAAATGAATATTTTGGATAAAAATGACATTTACATTAACCATTATACAGTGCCTTGCGAAAGCATTCGACCCTCTTTGAACTTTTCAACCTTTTGCCACAATTGTTTGTGAAGAATCAACAGCAGGTGGGACACAGTCGTGAAGTGGAATGAAATTTTTTAGACCTGTCAAACGTTTTTGACAAATGAAAAACTGAAAAGTAGGGTGTGCAATATTATTCAGCCCCTTTACTTTCAGTGCAGCAAACTCACTGCAGACGTTCAGTGAGGATCTCTGAATGACTCATACGTTGTCCCAAATGACTGATATTAAGTATAAGACCACTGCAAATCTACCAAGACCCTGCCGTCCCTCTGAACTTTCCTCTTGAACAAAGAGAAGACTGATCAGAGATGCAGCCAAGAGTCCCATGATCACTCTGGATGAACTGCAGAGATCTACAGCTGAGGTGGGAGAGTCTGTCCTTAGGACAACAATCAGGCGTACACCGCACAAATCTGGCCTTTATGGAAGAGTGGCAAGAAGAAAGCCATTTCTCAAAGATATCCATAAAAAAAGTCCAGTTTAAAGTTTGCCACAAGCCAACTGGGAGACACACCAAACAGTGGAAGAAGCTGCTCAGGTCAGTTGAAACCAAAATTGAACACACCATCCCCACTGTCAAACATGGTGGTGGCACCATCATGGTTTGGGCCTGCTTTTCCCCAGCAGGGAAAGGGAAGATGGATGGAGTCAAATACAGGAGGATTCTGTAAGAAAATCTGTTGGAGTATGCAAGAGACCTGAGACCGGGACGGAGAGTTATCTTCCAACAAGACAATGATCCAAAACATAAAACCTAATCTACAATGGAACGGTTCACAAATAAACGCATCCAGGTGTTGGAATGGCCAAGTCAAAGTATATTACCTGCACTCCAAAATTTTCATTGCTGCTATGTCCGAAGTCCCATATTGTAGATTCTGTGTCCATATTGTAGATTCTGTGTAGTCAATCCTATTTCTCGTGTAGTTCCTTATATTTTATTATATTATTTAAAATTGCTATCAGGGTGTAAACTGGACCGGGGGATTAGAATTTCGTCCCACCTCATGTACCACATGTGATGTGATGACAAATAAAAATTCCTTGATTCCTTGATTCCTTGATACTTTTGCAAGGCAGTGTAACCATAATTGCTTTATATTTCTATTTATAGACAAAAACTTGTTGCCATTCATTATGTGTTTATTCATTAACATGACCACTAAATTGTGCACAAAACAGAAAATGCTCTTAGCTCCTGAGCTTTACATTCACAACAGTAACTCCAAAATCCAAGACAGAAAGCAAAAAAACGACATTGCACAAAAGTTCAAGTAAAATTCTACAGGTTTTCTGTGGGAAATAGTTTCATTTGTTTGGAAGTAAACTAAAATTAAAAAAAACTACTTTACCCCAATAGGAGAGCAATTCATATAGTGTTCACAGATGCCTACATTAACCAATGGGTTAAATGCAATTGTTTTTCTGTACTAATTTACTGTACAAAACGCACACGAAAGCAGTTAAGGTCACTTGTTTTTCAATTAACTATGCATATCCTAAAATACGCCCACCAGATGCTGCCTTTATGCTTCCAAACCACGGATGATAAATAAATCTGAAAATGATTGTTCTTCAGTTTTGTAAATTAAGCTCTAGTGAAAAGTTAAACCCACAGAATATTTTAGCTGCAATAAATAATAACTCTGCGAAGCCAAAAACATCTGGGAAACCTTGAGGTGAGTAACGTTTTAAATCCTTCAAAAGTGATCATTTAAAAAGGATTCATGCCAAGAAGTGGAACAAAACTTACACTGATGGTTGACTGTTGTGCAAATATTTTACAATTAAATATAATCTGCCTCTTTTTTTAATGGGCTGTAAAACTGGCACATATACAAAAGTGATATCCCAACAACCTTAAGAGGATGTTTGTGAAATATAGTGTATGAGATCAAACACCGATGTTGTTAATGGAAGAGTCTCTTCTATGAGTTTTAGATCAGGATTGTGCAAGCCACTCGAGTTCTTCTTCACCAAGCTCCATCCTCGTCCCTGTGGCCGTTGAGTAATGCATTGGTGGGCAAGCAGCAACAAACAAAGTTTCAAGAACATCTGGATCGGCAAACGTTAGCCATTTATTAACATATTGGTATTGGTATGACAAACAAAACGGGTCAGACTGTAAAAACTGATGTTTATTTCCATCCTGTTCCTGTTTGTGTTTCAAGAAGGGGAGAGGAAGGGGTTGATCCTGTGATTTCGGTGCTTACGCAATGCAGGATTGTGGAGGGATACATCCAAATATCATTGGTAAATATGGAAGGAATTAGATTTTTTTCATTATCCAAAATGTGTAGCTGCATTAAAGCATTGGCTGCTATCTTTACTTGAATTAATATTTGATGGTTTAAGGGTAGGATTTAGATGTTTGACAAATAATTGCCTTCATTACTGCTCTCTAAGCACTCTCTCCTCCATGTGCTACACCAATTTCTGATCTCTTAAGGCTTCCCTCTTTGAGGCCGACTTTGTCATTCCCAATCGTCTCCACTCTGTTTTAACACCACAAACAGCCGACTGTGTTATTCCTAATAGGTTCAGGCTGTACTCCTGAGAGATGCGTATTTTTTCCCAAAAATGTTTGCAGATGCAGTCTGCATGCTTAGGTGCTGGATATTATGAACGGGAAAAACTATGTTTTGATACTTTCGGCAGGTCAGTGAATTTAAATAAGCATTTAATGCAAAGTTCATGGCGTTCATTAAATTAACATCTACAATAAAATCAAGGGTGATTTTTCAAGACAGCTGCTGTTGTAACAGGATAGAAATGGACTTTTCTCCTTAACCCAGTCAGATTATGCAGTCAGACACCTAGTGGTGAAACCTGATATAGCAACCATCTCAAAGATTGCCAGCATGCTGAATAAAGTAGACCCTCAATATTTAGAGCAGTAAGTATTCACAGGACTTTGTGAATACTTAAGACCCTAACCAACACCAAATATAACTTAATATATCACACAAAGTGGTAACCAATCTTAATATTATGAAAGAAGATATCTTTGCTTGGTAACGCAAAGATCAGGAAAACTAGATGCTTCAACTTAAATTTTTTTTAGATGAGCTCTGCAAGAAAACAGAACAACAAAAATGGTACATTCCACAAAAGAAAATCTTGGAACAGGCGAATCTGATAATACTGAACAAATAGGCGAGGGGCCAATGTAAATAAATCAACAACTGCATTTTTACCAATGTACACCACATTTAGATTCTTAAAAGTACTTTTTTTTTAAAGACATAATGTGTTTTTAGATTTTCCTCTTCTCAGCAACAAAAACTTAACCCTTTTACCAAACTATCTGCTCTACAGAAATACCTTCAGCAGTCATACACCTCTCCAAAGGCCAATAAGAACAAAGTACAGTTTTTAAAAGTAGAGCTTCATTGTTATGACACGCCCATCAACACTCGCCTTTTTTACATTAATGAACATTTATACATCCTAACAAATACACGGTTTAGACAGAATTACAGCAGCTTCTTTACAATCTTGTGTTCTTGCATGAATCACGGTCGGTTGTTAGGATCTGTGTGGCCTTCAAGGACAGTGCAGTTGCTTTATTTTTTAAACACACAATGCACACACAACCACACAATTCCTTCACAACATAAAAACACAGACAATAAGGTAAGCATTGCCACTTTCTGTTGTTTATGTAAGAATTTTGTTAAATTTATCTGAACTTTAAGTTTGCAACACCTTCACTGAAGACATACAAGACAAAAATCTGAAACTTGTCTAATATATACAGTTTCCCCCCTCCAAAAGTTTGGGAAATAATAACTCTTTCCAGCTGTCATCTCCCAAATTGAGTGTAAAAATTTTGTGTTTTCTGTCGTTTGAACATTCACAGTATTAAACCCAGTGCTTCTTATCCATAATGGCTGTCTGTCCAGGACCCGGCAATAATGACACAAGCTGGAGGATACGTTTCTCTTCCAGACTTGTGAGACCTGACAACTCAGCTCAGTCTTAGTTTCGATGTAAATTCCATGTCCTTAACCACCAAAGTCACTGTCTCAAGTCTGTGATCTCCTGCAAAGTTTCCCGCGCCACTTCTTTGGACTTGAGGTTAACGCTAACCATGTAAATGTTGTTTTCGTTGTTGGAAGCCTGGCACGGATTGGAGCCAAAGCAGAGCCATGACAGCTGCTTCACCTCTCGTTTGAAGCTCTGGCTGAAGAAGTAGTAGATCAGGGGGTTGTAAACGGTGGAGCTCTTTGCGAACAGGCAAGGAAGCAGACTGACCTCGGGCGGGATTTTGCTGCTGTCATTCAAAACAGACCAAAGGCTCAGCAGGCCGTAGGGCGTCCAGCAGGCTATGAAGCCGATGCTTATTAAAACAGCGATCTGCAACAGAGCAGTCAGTAAAAAAAGGATAAGTGGTTGAAAATTTACATAATAGTAGATTAACACATTTTTTCCTGTATCTCCTGAACTTAAATATTTATTATGGATTTTTTTATTTTAATGAGCTCACACATTTTTGTTGTTTTTGGTTTCAGGGTCTAAAAAATGTGATTGACATTATTTCACACATCCCCAAGGTGACACATCCCTCCGGCCTGAATTTCACTCCGAGGTTTTACAGATACAATTCTTGGAGGCAAAGTACTTAAAGCATGTCAAATGACATGCACAACAAAATAATTCAGCCAGAAAGAATTCACTTATTAACTCGCATTTGCACTCGAGATGCAGTGGTGGAGCAAAGACGGCATGTTACGAGAGGTATTTAAAATTGATGATAGCTTTAGTCGAGTTAGAAAATGATTGTAGCAAATATTGGTCCATTGTCACAGACTAAAGTTATTTATGTCTTATGTGTTGCAGGAGTGAAAATACCACCTGCTGTAAGCTTGTAATTTTGACTGATGGTTTGACAAAAACCAAAAGCTAAACCAAAACTGTGCAATGATTACACAAAATGAATAAGTTAACTTATCAAATCACATGTTCATGGAGGATCTGTCATAATGTGTGTTTTGTCTGGTTCCGTTTCCTCCCTGTGTCTCGTCACTCCGCCTTCAATCACAGCTGTCTGCAATAATTCACTCCCCTTCTCAACCAATCACACCCCGGTTCTCACTACTTAAGCCACATTCATTCACACACTCACCGCTGGATCGTCTGTTGTTGCCCCTGGTATTCCTCGTTGCTTCTAGCT
>JAVLVB010000364.1:427949-454262 GCA_032876305.1 Orestias chungarensis | reverse complement strand
TCCGGTGTTTATTGTTTCCCCGCTTGTTGTTGTTCATTTTAGTTCCGCTTCCGCGCTTTTAGTTCCCATCACGCTGTGTTCCGTTGTCTGTTGTTCCCTGTGTGGTTCCTTTCGTGTTCTGTTCATTATCAACCCCTCAATAAAATATCTTAGCACTCAACTCCACCTCTGCTCGAGTCATTAAAACCCTTTCTGACAGGATCTTTTTGAACAAGACAGGACGTTTCCGCTTCACAAAGCAAGTGAGGCAGACTGAAGAGTTTTTTGGCCACCAGCAGTTTTAGAATAGAAAGGCGAAATACCCGTTTTCCAGTTGGTCTGATGTTACACGTTAAATTATGTAATCAAGGTCAAAAACACAACATTGTTTTCTTATCCTTATCTTCATTTTGTTGTTTATTTGCTAATGTTTTCCAGCAAACCTCCGAGGGCTTTCGCAGGACAGCTGTGTTTACAGTCAGATTAAGTTGCGCACAGGTGGGGGACTGAAAACAATTGGTTGCATGTTTGTTTTTAAAGGATTTAGAGTGAAATCGGTAAGCTGGACAGACACATATGTTTCATAAATTCAACATTTAAATAAATACTTCTAAAGTTAAGCTAAATGTTAGTTCACAATTTGTATGAATATTATACTCAATGTTATAAGGTTTATGCAAAGAAAAAAGCCTGGATAATTTTTTTTTTTTTTACAAAGATCCCAAATCTCTCTCAACTATTTCATCAAAAGCAGCAACTTACTATAAGAAGCCTTCGATGCAGTCGGATTAAGTTGGGAACATGGTTGCTGTTCGTTGACCTCTTGTAGGTGAAATAAAGCCTGATGGCAATGCCAAAGTAGCAGAAAATGATGATGACACTAGGCATTAGGAGGTTCATCGAGAACATAGAGATGACAAAAGAGAATCCCTCGTGTCTCATTTCACCCCAGGCGAGTGAGCAGGACAGGCCGAAGGGCTCCGGTCCGTATCGACCCCAACCAAGAATGGGGAAGAGGGCCCAGATCAGAGCGTAAAGCCAGGTCCACATACACAGCATCTTCACTTTCTTCCAGCTGAACTGCTCCTCTGCAGAGAGAAAATCACTGGGTAAAAACATACACTTCCCATTAATGAGAACAGGCTTTCACCTTAATATTAAAACCCAAATGTCTTTTGGAAAGAAATGTCTCGGCAATAATGGGAACACATTTTTTTTTCTTCCATTAAGAAAAATCTCTGACTAATGATCAATTTGAAACTTAAAGACTTAACTAAAAAATTATGCCTACCCCCTTTTTTATTAGCTCGTTTGTTGTGGTGGACAGAAATAACCTGATTGTTTCCTTAAGTAAAAGTATAACAGATACTCAAACTGAAGAGGTGGGGTGAGAACCAAATAGCGGTATATGAATAAATGGAACGGATTTTTTCCAAAGCTGCCATCACATTTTTCTTCTTCTGTTGGTGTAACTAAAACTTAAAATTTCCAAAAATTAGCACCAATTTCTGAACATTAGAGTGTGCATATGTGTTTGTGTATGTTGTAACATGTACTCCTGTTCTCAATAGTGTATTCGTATTAGGAAGACGAGTGTAAAACATGTTTGGAACTACTACAGGACAGAGTAAGTTAATTATTTTCTAACATCACTGTATCTTTCTATATCCATGTAAAACAATCCATTTTGGGAGGGTCAATGCTCCACATACAGCAGATTTTTTTTAAAACCCAGTCAGTCAAATGTGTATTTGCTGAAGTAATCAAAAACAGACTCACCAAAAAATTTAATTTGCTAAACCTTGGTGGTGCCTGATTTGAAACCATTTTGCCCTCAGAACTGCATTAATTCATCTCTTCAGAGATTGAAAAGGGTGTCACAAACGGTCCTCAAAGATTTAGATCTTCATGAACTTGATATGATCCCACAGTTGCTCCATAATTTTCGAGCTGCACGACCAAAGTGATTCTCCAACATTGGCCTCTTTCTTTGTTGATCTGTACTGGTTCTGATGCTGTCAAATGTAATCCCACTGCATCAGAAAATTGTTTTGGTCATAGAATGCCTTGCAACTGACATCACATGTTCCACCATCTGAAGGAAAGTAAGCCAAGATCATGATTCTGGCACTGTGTTTGACTGAGTATAGTGTTCTCATGTTTAACTCTTAACATTCTCCTTGAAGACTTTAGAAGGTTTTTGTCAGGTCTCAGTGATTTTCTTTTGTTAGTTGTTTGTTTTTTTCCCCATCCCTACGCTTCCCTGTTTATTTCTCTAGTGTTTACCCCGAAGCTCCATGCTGATGTGTTCTCTTCAAGGTGAAATGTTCTCTTTGTGCCGTCATTGTGGTCGTTGAAAACTAATTACATTTTATTAGTATACTGTCACTGTGTCTGTCAGGATATATGTGATTTCTTAATTGTAACCCCTTGGGTTAAGAATGATGCCTCTTCTGTGTGCATGTGTGGGTTTGGTTTGTGCACTCCAGCTTCCATCTACACGCCACATTCATTTATGCCGAACCGGTCACTTTTAAGTTCTCTTAGGGGTGAATGTAGGTTGTTTTTTTTGTCATGTTTTAATAGAGTTCATTCCTAGATGTAGTTCTGCACAGATTTATTCTGACAATTCATACCTAGATGATTTTTGTCAAATCGGCCTAATTTGCCAGCTTACATATGAACCTAAAAGTAAAGACTCACTTTTTTCCCCCCTCTCTCTTCTTTGCTGAAAATGTTTAGACACTGACATTTTTGTTGACGACAATTTGATATAATTTCTCCTCTGGAACTTCATTATACAACTCTTTAAAACCCACTGGTTATAAGGAAAAATGTTGAAAATGCTAAACTTGTGCCTATTTATTGTAATAAGAGCCAGGGTTTTGCTCTTTTCTTAAAGTTGGCGGTGATCAGAAATCCTATTGAGCCATAATGTTGCCACTCTAGTGTCTTTAAGATGCAAATCAAGTTCATGCCCCCAATTTTTCTAATCGGCTAAACATGGAATTTCAACAACAAAGAACATATCTTTGGTTGGACCACACAGAAAACTTTCAAAAATATTTCAATAACAAGGAATGCTTCTCTCTTCTCACCAATGAATTTAGTTCAACTTCATTCAATTTAAAATGGTAACTGAAACCATTAAAAGTCTTCGGATTTGTTTGTTTTTGTTCTTCTGTTGTTTAAGCTTTGCAAAGACTCACCTGGATTTTTTTCTCTTGGCTTTTGACTCACGGGAAGACTGAAATAAACTTAAATGTGGACTTTCTGGCTATAAATTCATAGACTGACTAATGCTTGGAAATTAACTGAGAACTCAACAATTCAGTTTTTCCCATCTTGGCATTGTCTTAACTTCAGAGAGGCAAACTACCAAAGCTTCCTGCATCTACAAATCTTACCCTTTTAAATAAATTCCACCCAGTATGATGCGCGTAGTTGCCTGTTCTCTACACTTTGAGATGAAATCATATAATCTTAGAACCTGGGCTAAGGGTAGCAGTGTTTATTCTGAGGTTGTAAAAAGAGTTTACAGCCGTGAATCTTAAAACAACAGACCATCTTTTAATCAGCCATTTAAAGCCATAAATCACTTACTGGGAGAGTGCAGATTGAGGGACACAACAAAGCGCACAATGGCCAAGATGGTGAGGTTCATGATGCTGGCAATGCCAAAGAAGAAGCCCGCCAGACCATAGTAAAGGCAGGAGACATCTCCACCGAGCCAGTGGTGGCTCCAGGCTGAAGCAATGGCCAGGGGATACATGGTGACCGCCGCTCCAAGATCTGTAACTGCCAAGTTCACACTGAGCAGCTCCGGTGGCTTCATCCTTGATGATCGTCGGAATGCCATGATGAGAACGAGAAGGTTTCCGACAATGGAGAGCAAAGCTGAGGCAGACAGGAGAAAGAGACAGTTGGAATAGAAGAAACCTTCACACGTCAGACAAAGTAATCAAATGTTATTCTTCAGGAAGTGATGTTGTGTGACCTGGACATACCTCTCTTTGACCATGTACAGAAGCTAATTGTGCTGGCAGACTTATCCTATCAGGTTTTGTGGGTTGGTACAAATGACATAACTTAAATGACCAAGATTTGCAATGAAACAAATTTTCACTTCATATTAAGCGTTTAATGAATGGTGAAACTGTGTAATCGCAAACCAAGCTTATAAATTCCTTCCTGCCAAAAGACACTTTCTCAATGGATCTCTATTCAGGGAACAAGATCACTCGTTGATCTTGAATGATCCATTTGCCTGTTGTCTATACCTGCTTGTCAGTCCAGCTTGTGGGGGACTTAAACCTAGGGGTCAGAGACGGGGGTTACCCTAGACAGTTCACCAATTCATCACTGGGCAACCCCAAACAATACAACTATGCAAACACCTAACTAATTAGATAAACCAATTACCCTACAGTTATGATATTCTTCAGTGGAAGGAAGCTGGCGTACCTGAAGAGAACCCACAAATGCACAATGAGACCAGGCAGGAAACGTTAAGTTTAAAAGACAGACACGTATCAGTTTTTCTGTAAGCTTCTTATATTTTCTGGCTTCACAAATGCCCAGTCGGTCCTGGCAGAAGGCTGCTTGTACGGAGTTAGGTTCTGTTGGAGGTTTCTTCCTGTTGAAGGAGATTTTTTCCAACTCACTGTCAACACATGCATGCTCAGTATGAGGGTTTGATATAAATTTTTCGATACAATGCAAGTTATTGTCTACTGGTCTAGGAGGAGGGAATGCTGCAAATAAATGACTTGATGGGTTGCCTTAAATATATAACTTTTTAAGTTATTTTGAATAAACCAAACATAATGCAATGTTTGATAACTAAGATCAATTGTATTGTATTGTATAAAAATATTTTCCTATTGCAATGCCTTAAGGTGACATGTGTCTCTAAACAATTCAAAAGTGAGCTAATTGATCAGTAGTGATCAATGCTTTTTTTTTTTTTACTATTATGACACTGTTTTATTGTGATCTGTGGTATTCCTGCAGGAACAAACAACAGGTTTAACACGCACTGTGCACCGTCTAAACCGAACGCCAAATGTGTTTGGAGCTTAATGAGCAGTGAAGCGTGAAGTGCCTTAAAAGGTGAAACAAAGGTAAAAAAAAACACAAGGTGAAAAGTGCTAAATAAATGTCTCTGAAGCGTAAAGTACAACAAACTGAAGCTTGAGGTTTCCACAAAGAAATCTATAGAGATTTTGCCATAATTCTTTGAATTTTACAAACATTTTACCATTGTTTTGTAGTTATTTCTCAAATTAATTAGACTTAAATAAACTTAATTTTTCCAAATCATACTAAAAATGACTTCAAAAATCTAACTCTTGAAACATCTTATAGAGAAGAGGCACAATGGCCAAATGAGTACTTTAGCTTACAAGGGTTCAATTGTTCCTCTGAAGCTGCAGATGTGACTCAGATATTTGACAAACTAGAGCAGATCTTTAAAAAATCTTCACACATGGTAACAACGGTAATCAATATTACAAAACGAGATCACTGAACAGAATGTCATTGTTCTGCCTTATTTTTTATTGTTGGTTTTATCTTTACTACATGAGGCAATGTCCTGGAATTTAGGCAAGTGGATAAAGCATTGCTGCCTACTCTCTAGACTTTAGACGGATTAAATGTCTAATCCTTTAGAACTACCTCTATGTATCTGATAAGGTCATACGTATCTTGCTTTTCAGGCTACCCTGATGTAGCTTGCATGTTCTCATTGTGCATTTTAGTTTTTTTCCCTCTGTTCTGTCGGTTCAGCATTCAAATATGTCCCCAGACTAAATATCAAAATTAACTTGAGGTTGGCTGTTTTTTTGTTTGTTGTGATTTTTTAACTTTTATGTTGGTCAAGAAATAGAGCTTGTGAGTTGAATAGAGTGTATAATGCTTCTAACCTGGTTACTCCTGCAATGGGCTTCAACTCCTGTTATCCTGATCAGAACACAATATTGACAAAAAAAAAGATGGATAAATCGGCAAAGGTACCATCATACTCTTTGGTATTTTTCTTCAAAAACATCAAGAATGGATGTATATTTTTATAAAGAGTGTAATCACGGCAATGTTATTTATTTATTTAATTATTTTTAGGTAAAACGCAACATTCAATTTGTCTACTTTAATACAATACTCCTATAATAATACAGTAAATGGTGCCATGCATTTTATTTGTGAACCTTACTATTTCTGGCAGAAACATAGAAAAGGCTTTGGGTTGATGTTCATTGTGGTGACCCTTATAGATGAGTGTAAAACTGTACTACCGTTTGTTCTTAGACAGATTACTGTAGAACTGGCATAAGTACAATTGGCATGCGCAAACTGGCTGTGTGGACCAAAAACAAATAATATTTCATATGCAGACATGTTTATTGAAAAGCAAGCACATTTACTACAGCGTGAAAAAGAAACCCATCATTTTAGAGTATAGAGTTTGCAAGTAAATAATATTTGGTCATGTTACAAACCTAAAGTTTCAATCTTTATACAACACACTTCAGTCTGGTTACATTCGTTGAACAAAAACTGCATTTACCACCTTTTCTATTCAGATATTCGGCTTCAACACTTTCTACCAGCTTAAAAGTCCTTTTGAAGCTGAATTTCACTAAGGAAACGCTTTGAAACAACAAAGCATGAAGCTCAGTGGCCCAATCAGCTTCCAGATCACTGAGACTTACTTTCAAGCGAGTGCATCTAAGCCAATAGAGCTCTTAAAAAACGCACTGAGCAAGAACAAAAGGGAATCAATGTGCACAAATGACGTTATCTTCACTGCTTAAGACAACAAAGAATGCAGCACTTACATGAACGGTTTCTAATCAAAAGGTTGGTGTAAAGCAAAAGTGAATTCTTCATTTAAGAAGAATCCATTAAGGCTACATTAAAGGAGCTTTCCATTTTTTTTAACGACATGTACCATTCCATGTAGAGGGAGATTGTAACTGAAGCTTTTTGTACCAAACATGTGTACCCAGTTTAAGATCAAGTGAAAACAATATATAGAAGAAGCAGATCTGAGATTTAAAGAAGTAATACATAAAAGTAGTGTCTACCCACCACTACATGGTTTAGAGTGAAACGGCAACTGCACCAAGCCTCTGGGATGCAGTCTGTTGTGTTAGGCAGAGATACAAACAAGGACGCTTTCATCATCCTAATCCTAACAGAGCTCAATATTGCTCTATAATGTTCTATTGACTTGGAGGGATTATACATGTTTACTGGTGAGTGGATGCACCACTTGCATGACGGTAGATACCGAACAATTTAATAATACGTGGAATCAAAGTGGCATGTGAATAATTCCAGCCAATAGCTTTTAACAAAATGCACTGCTTGCTTTTGCAGGAGCGGCTGGATAGCTCAAGTGGTATATTGCCTGACTTCCAATTGGAAGGTCATGGGTTCAAATCCACCCCATGGCAAAATACACCACAGTATCCAGTGTGGGTCCTTAGGCAAGACCCTTTGCACTACTGCCTACCTGGCACCGCAAATGGCTGCCCTCAGTGTAATTAAACCATATCAAATTCCTAGTATGTCCTGTATGTACCTGGGAAATAAAGTTGATTTAATCTTTTTAAACCTCATGATGAATTAAATGTTTTGTAAAGCTTGGCCATTCAATCACTCATTTCAACTAGTCAACTAATTTCTAAATACCTGAATTATAAGTTGTTGTTTTTTTAAGTTACATAGTTACCTTGCGTTTTTCCCTCATGATGAGGTCTTTCTTTGTTAAATTGACCAATCCCTTAAAGCAACACTAAAGAAGATTCAGTTTTGGTTGATTTTGGCACCATTGTGGACAAAAGCGGTAGCAGTCTGAAGACAGCATTTCCCATGAGGTTGAGCACATAGTGTTAAAATCCTGATCTCCTTGTCGCCTGGTGTTGGACTGAAGTGCATGACTGTTTCCAGTGGCTGTGAGAAGGATGAATAGCAATGAGGTAATGAATATAGTTGTGGTGAAACAATGTCATCATATGATGATGTAGAAAATAAGAAACGTAGGAAGTGACATATGCCGTAAAGCAGTCAGCACATTTGTAGCTGTTTTATGTGGCAGGGTTCCTGCCACCCTCCTCCAAGTTTCTTAGTGCCAGTTAAAGCGATACGGGCAGAGGTGTCAATCAACGAGCTGTAAGTCGACATATAATCACAAAAGTTATGAAATTTTTTTTATGAAGGTTGAAAAGTTACTTTGTGTTGCTTTAAGTAATGAAAGATGCAGAACAACGATGCTGCCATCCCTGTACCTTACAGTTGGGTTGCACTCAAAGCATACCAGTTTTGCTTTTCCCTTCAAATTTGCCAATGGACATTGTGACCAAACTCTTTGCACTTCTCTCACTGTTGATGACATTCTTGCTAACTTCGGCCCAAGAATGAACTGGGCTACTGGGGTCCTACTCCTAATATCCTGACTGCTTTACTCTGCCTTCTTTACCCATGTGTCACATAAGTCGGTTTTTGTAAATAAATAAAAAAATGTGCATCCATTTAAATATTTTGTATAAACACTTACAAATTTTACAAAATCATGGCATCCTCATCTCGACTTTTTGTATTTGACACAGAAATCATTAATTAGTTATTTTTTAAGCAGCAATAATTCTTACATCATTGATTGTAGATTGTAGAAAAACAATGCAAAACCCGTTTTTGCTCACTGTGCTATACTTTGTACCCACAAAGCTTAAAAATCGAAAGCCCATGCCATTAAAATTCCCAAAGGCATCTAATTAGCTGCATGTTCTGCAGTTTACCAAAATATCTACATGTATATCTCTGTTGGTTATTTTTAGGGTTCCTAATAGTTTTTAATGGTACCTTAGTATGTGTCATTTACTGTTGCATTTTCATGACCATGCTGACCACTTGGGTCTGTTAAGATCCGACTGCAAAGCACAGGTGTGGCGACCAAGGTGCCTATTGGGCTTTGAGACAGCCTGCCATAGCAAATCAGATCTCAAGCAGCCCTTGAGACATTTAAATCTTAAATTTTAAAGAAATTCAAGGGCACAGCATGGCCCTATTGGGAGAAGCAGATGTCCCATGTACAGACGCCAACGATTGTCAGTAATCACATTATGGGTTTACTGCAAACCCTGGACCCTTTCCTGCACATCCTGATATTCTTCTTGATTTGTTTTCTATCTGCTAAACTGCAGATAAGGGCCACTAGGCCCTCAGTTTGTTTTTAAAGGTGCGCTGTTTCCTCTTAAATTTAAACCCGGTTGAACCTTGCTTTTTCCGCGTTATTGTATACAATGTTACGTGTGTTTACCCAAGTAACACATTCTGTATGTTTAAGGAAACATAATTAAAGGTTGAAGTGTGTTGGGTCAAGGTGAGAAAAACCTTAACGACCTTTGATGAGTATATGTCGCTATACTCGAAGTCTTAAATAAAAATTTGAGAAAAAGTCCTGGCTTTAAAGTTTGCATGTTTTACCTGTGCATAATTATTTTTTTTTTTAACTGCTGTCTTGTTCTTGGTCCTAGAATTCACATATATACAAATTGTTGGTCCTGGTACATTAACCACATCTTTTTTTTTAAACAGAATGTCTATTGCAGAACAACCTTTCTATTGAAAGCCTTTTTGATTCCTCTCTGTTGATGCTTTGGTAGCTCTGAATGTATCTTTGGATGCCGTGTTTGGGTTGCAGGCAGATGTAATGTGTGGCCTCAAAGCCTATCTCATCTTATACGTTTAGTTTTCCTCCATCTGGAACTTTGTCACATGACTAAACTTCACAGTGGAGAAAGGATATGGGCCTATAAATCCTGCGGTGAAACTAAAAGCTTAGCCAAATTACATTTGGTTTTCCTATCAGATAAGACGAGCAGAAAGATTTTGATGTCTAATATAAATTTTTGTTAAGGTAAGGGTACTTTGAGATAAGCATTTAGGAATCACAATCCCATTTACAGCCTCTGTACATTATTACCAGCACCAATGATTACAATCCTAACTGTACAAGTTAAGTCATTTTGTTCACGCTTTGCATTCTAGTCACTTATTGTTACTTTCCATGTTGACTAATCAAGCTCCATCGTATATCAGAGATCTGATTATTCCTTATGTCCCTAACAGAGCACTTTGCCAACAACACAAACCATTGTTTCTGTCTGGTGATTCCAGAGGAGTGAATGCTGCAAGTCAATGACTCGATGCAATCTGCTGGGGTTCCTTAGATTGGAAACGTTTTCAAATTGATTTGTTTATGATGTATCTTTGATTTTAATTGATTTTCTGTGAAGCGCCTTGAGACGACACCTGTTGTAAATTGGCGCTATATAGATAAACTGATACTTGATTCTTGACTACTTGCCAAACTCATCGGTCATGACTCGTCCTTGATCCATCAATTCTTCTTACCTTGCTCTCAGATATGAATTTATATCATATGTCCATAAGTCAAATAACTCAATAATTCAATAATTCACTGCAAGGGCCTCAACACCAAGGTGTACCTCACAAAGTGGTTGATATAGGTTAATGTGTAAAAAGGCTTTTTTATATAATATTTGTAATATATCTTCCTTTGTTTCCACAATTTTTAGAAAATATTTTCCAAATCTCACCAATAACTAAATCTCACCATTGCACATTGGATTATTCCAATATAAATGCGCATGAGCGATTGTCAGGGAGATTATCCCATAAATCAAACTCCTTCTAACAGCTTAATTCATGGTTTTTGAACTGGCCTTTAGTGACGAATTATGCAGGTAAAAAATTATTACAATATTATAATATATTCCTCAACAGATGAAAATGATTATCCAAAACAAACAGAGCTGCATTTGTCACCTGAGAATAACCATATGTTTGCCCATGGCTACATAAATATTTGATCCAAAGCACAACAACACATCACTTCATCTAATGTGCCACAAACAACACCATTTAATTCATAGTTTTGCTTACTTAAAACCAGCAGGTAGCAGCCCGTGCCGATATCCAGCGCCGGCGACAACGCTGAGGTGTAAAGGTCCATTGGCAAAATGACAAAAACACAAATCTTCAGTTAGAAATGCGATATTTAAGCGGAAATGCGCCGCTGCAGGTGCTGGTGCGCTTCGCTGTCGCTCCCATCTGAGACAGCAGGCTGCAGCCGTGCGCACACAGCCGGGGACCGTGCGTAAAAGGGACGCGCTGCAAAGTGTGGAGCCTCTCCAGCCTGGCTGTGTGACTGAACCTTCAGCAGGAAGAGGGGCGAGCTTGAGGGATGGGGACAAACTCGGATGAAATCACCAAGAATAAGAGTGAAACCGCTTGGAAGTGAGTCAGCAGTGGGAAGAAAAGAGTTTCCTGTTGGCATTTTACAATCTTTGCAACCGATTCCCCCTAAAGTCGACTTAAGAATTAATATGAAAGGCTGACAAACATTAGTAAAATATTACAGAAGTATGAATTTGTTTTTAAAAAGATCAGCTTAAAGGGGATGCAGTTTAGAACTCTGGGGGGTAATTTGGATGACATTGTCCCACTGCTAATAGATATTCAGCCTCAAGAAAATTATATCCTTTCTAAAAAGCGACATAAAGTTGTTTAGATAACAAATCTCAGCATTGCTTGTCTTAATGACTTAATAAATGCAGTCTTTGGTGTATTTTCTATTTATCTTTCTTAAAATACAATTTTGTGGAATTTTGATTGAGCCAAAAGAGACATCTTCCATGCAGTTAGCGTCTAATAAAGAGCCCCATAGTGGCCTCGGCATCCCTGAATGAAAAAGTAATTCAGGATATGGGAACATATTAGTCTTCATTTGATCGTGGGAAATTATTTACAAAGACGACATATTTTAATTCAAATGAGGAAACAAAGTCAGGTGAATAAAGTAAAATAAAGGGAAAGTTAATATAGAACTAGGACTCTCCTACAAAGGGCTGTTAGAATCAAACCTGTTTTTATACTGTTTTATCTATTTGATGAAAAACCCCCAAAGCCCATTACAGAGAAACCCGATCATGACTTCAAATCATGGCACAAGCTTTGTTTTCCTGACGAAGATTCATTAGCAGAAGCTTTTAACTAAGTTTTTCTCAATTGAGTAGTTTTTCTTTGACCATATTAGAATCCTTAGTTTTACCTCCTTAACACGGAGTATGTGCATCATGGTGGCAGTTTCTTATTTTGTCCAACAGTTTGCAAATCCCCTTTGAGATGCATATATTGCTTCAATACAACACTCTGCTGTTTTGTACATTATCAATTACCTTTATCCAATCATTCAAAAACTTGTGTCAGAAAATCTGACATTTCCATGCAGCTCTTTCTCATTCTCTCCCTAACATGTCTCCCAGATTGAACAGTTTCTCTCAGGCGATCCTCAGCCTTCACCGGTCACACCAGTAACAGAGGGTGTTTATTTTTGCTCAAAATAGGTTTGTAGTTTGATTTTACACAATTCCGACAAAATGAAAGTTACACAAACTAGAACTAAAAATAGCATATACAGTAGAAACGTGATGCATCATATTCGATGTTCACATTTACCTCACTTACTGTTACTGTAGATTTCAAATGGTTGCCAAGGTAGTCTCTATAGCTGTCTTGAATATTTCCAGGTAGTGTCACCATGGCCTAAATTAAAAACACTTCCAGAGTGAATAATTCGGCCATTTGAGCATCTTGTTTATCTTTATTTTGGTGACACTTATGTCTTTGATAGCTTTGTAAAATTCGGTTGCCCATTCCTGCTTCTTTCATTCTTTGGTCCTCCCAAATGTACAAACACTGTTGCAAACAAACTAGCTCACCTTACTCCGTTTGTCAAATCTCATGCCAGAAACCTGGGGGTCATACTTGATTCAGGGCTCCGACTTGACTGAGAGAAAAGCTCGGTTGATAAGAACAGTTTTTAAGGCTGTTAATGGACAGGTGCCTGCCTACATCAGGGAGCTTCTCCAGTACCAGTCAGCCAGCATGTCCCTCAGATCATTTGGTAAAGGAAGAATAAATGTACCACAATCTCACCTGAAACAGAAACGTGATAGGGCGTTTGCTGTGTCTGCTCCCCGACTCTGGAACCAGTTACCCTCAGACATCATATATGCGTCCATTGTCTCCACCTTTAAATCCAGATTAAAAACTCTCCTATATTCATTAGTTTCCCCAGTCGTTTAGTTTTCTCATTTCAGGTGTCTATGTGTTTTAAGTCAATATTTGTGATTTTTTTCTTTGTTAATGTATGGGTTTTATTAATATTTGATATTTTTCTGTACAGCACTTTGGTCAGCGATTTCCCTGTTTTCAACGTGCTTAATAAATACATTTTACTTACTTACTTACTTCTTTGCCGGTTAAGCCTCTGTAACGATGCCGTCCAAATGTGTGGGTTACATCACTATTTGCACCATTTGCCACGCTGTGCCATACTATACTCCTGCTTCTCTCAGCTTTGCGTGAGAATGCTGCAAAATTGTCTGCACAAACAGAGTGGAGTAATCATCTCAGGTTTAACACGTCCCTAAAACTAAAGCATAATCTAACATACAACATGTGTGATGCCGGCACTGGATCAAAAATGGAAAATTAAAGTCTATACCATGTGAATTTCCCCCAAATTACAATAGGTGCATCACAAGACTGCCCTTGATTTGGCCGCTTGTGGGCTTTACTCTACTGTTACCCTTCGAATACTGTAATTGGATAAAGCACTCTGTAAACACCCAGCCAAATCAATTGACATCTGTGGATTACTCTGCTTTTGAAACAACGTTAATAATTGTATTCCGGTCAACAGTCTTCAACATGCTGGATAGTAATTTGCATAGCATTTCATATTATTTCTGTAATAAAAGGCCTTTTTTGCTCTCATAATGTATTTTGTGTGATATTACAATCTCCAAAGAATTAATTCAGTTAGCAGCTGTAAGCTATTCTAATTAACAAAACTAAATGTTTGAATTATAATACTACTACTTTAACTTTTAGTTGAATTACTGTATCACAACCCGCTCAAGGCTGCAGTTGTTTTTGTTGTGTGGACATTGTTCTGCTAAAGTTGTTTTCTCATTTGTTATACTTTATATTACCACAGATACTGAAATGTGTAACGTGAGCTTCTTTAACAGGAATTCTCATGGACATTGTCCAAATCTCTCTAGTGAGGTGCAGTCTTGTGGTTGTGTAAGCCATCGTGCAACATTTCTGTGTTTCAAATATATTCAAAAATTTGCTCTGAAGAATACAGTGATTCATCGTCTTGACTGAGCCTGTTTTTCTGTCAGTATTTGAAAACACAACCTCTTACCTCTGCAAACGCATGTATGCGTCAAAAAGCAGAACATTGACCTAAGCCTGCCGTTTTCTATCAACGCAGGGATCTCTGGATCCTTTTGGTTCATGGAGTTTTTAAAAACTTTAATGGCTTATGGGTCTGTGTTTTACCAGTTCTTCTTTGTGCTCGCTCTGTTCAATCAAATCCAATCATATTTCGCTTCAGTGAGGATTTGAGCTGATTTAAATTCAATGGGAGAATTTTTATATTGTAAGCATCTTGATTGCGCAGTTTAAATAAAGAAATTAGGGCAAATGTTGAAAAAAAGCTTTCATTTTATTATCTCAATTGCTTTCTTGTCACCCGCTGCTGTTTCCTAGTAATCTATTATGGTTGGCCTATATAGTCAAGAAATTCTATCTTCAATTCTATCTATATTACTTCAAGCCTGTCCACAATTACCTCTTGAAAGTTACATCCTTGAAGTAGCCTCACATTTGATGAGGTGCTTTGTCCTTAGAGAGAAAAGTGGTCATCCTGGTCCTGTGTCGGTCTTCTTCAGCGCTGACATGCAGTGACCACGAACAAGCTCTGCTAAATGAATGCAGTGTAATCTAAGTGTGCAAAGTAAAGTTGTACTGTGGGAAAAGCGTCTGAGCAAAGGATAACGTTTGAAATACTACATTTTGTGTGCTGGTGAGTGTCATGGATTTGTTTAGGCTTTTGACCCACATGCAAGATTGACTCTCACGAGAATAGAGATCAGTAAGAGGATTTTATTTACAGAAATGTGCAATGATGAGGATGAACTGGGACTGGGTACAGTCTTCTGGTCAGGAACATAAAAATGTAGGAAGATTGGGAACCTCTAAATAATGCAGTTGGATGAAGTTGTTCGGCAGGTTATTCTAATTGAGGGGTGAGGTGTACAAATCTAGGTGGTGTTGGGGTGTTAGGTGATCCACAGTGGGCCAGAGGTGAATGCTGCGCTGTTGCTGGGGTGGACGTTAGTAACAAGTGGGATGATGATGATGATGATGATGATGATGACAGAAGATAATGTTGTTTCCAGCCATTGGGGATGATGATTCAGAGCTGTAAAAGTTGAAACAGGGGCTGAAATGAACACCAACAAGCCTTATTCCTGACTGAAGAACATATTTGGTATTTGAAGAGATTTTGGCCTCTGAGTCCCTGGAGTCCAAACACTTCTTTCAGCAGTGAAATGATTCCACTGACAAATTTGAGATTTATGACAAAGTTGTAAATACTGTTACATTTGAACAAATTATCCATGACCCAACTGAAGAGACAGAAACATATTATGCAATTAAACTGCCTGTAAAATATTGTTCTCTTTTTCAGTTGAGTGCATGTCAGTATGGGTTTTTCCATGCACTGTAACAGGAACTTGCCGCAAGGATTATTTAGTGTAATTTTCTGTGCACCCTAACTTATGTTTGCATGGTAGAGCAGAGTTTTGCACAAATGTCATAAGAAAAAAACCCATGTAAGAGAGCGGTAGAGTGGCTCATTGAACTGTCTCAAACTATCTTTAAGAACAACAGCTATTTAGACAGCAGAAATGCAGATGTGCTGGGGATATTGCTTCTGTCATCCCTTCTGGATTAAACATGTTTTTAAACCTAATGTTTTCATAGCTTTAGCAGTGTCGATACAAATGAAAGATTATATTTTTAAATGTTCATAATTTCCCCCCTCTCTTAAAAAGAGTGCCTATGTTTGTTCAAGAAATACAGCTTAGCATGTTTATTTGCATAGAAAAGAAACAATTTACTGTAATTTAAATTGAATTCCAAAGTGAAATTAAATTTTTTAACCC
Source organism: Orestias chungarensis (assembly GCA_032876305.1). Taxonomy (NCBI): domain Eukaryota; kingdom Metazoa; phylum Chordata; class Actinopteri; order Cyprinodontiformes; family Cyprinodontidae; genus Orestias; species Orestias chungarensis. Next base: position 438,165 of record JAVLVB010000364.1, on the reverse strand, counting down.
ATATAATCTACAAAGAGTTTTTTTGATTTAATGTTCGTCCAAATCAACTTGACTGAGAAAGTGCTTTAACATCACAGCTGAAGAAATTACTGAACCTTAGGGATAAATAAGATAAAAACAAACAAAAGAAACAAACAACAATGCAAAGCAATCAAACTTCTGATACAACACATGATAAAGTATGACAGATTTAATCAATACCAATAACACTAAAATAGAATCTAAATTGGATTGAGGGCCAATGAGCATTGTAAATCTTAGCACTGAGAATGATCAGGAGCAGCTGGTCAGTGGTCCGCAGTGACCAAGTGTGAAAGTAATGGTGGAGTAAACCAGGTAAATATACTGGGAAAGGCTGTTTAAAACCTTACAAACAAACAAGGACTTTTAAAGTGTACTCTAGTGCTGCTTGGGTTCTGACCAAAACCAGGAAATATGACCACATTAGTCCAGTGCTCAAGTCTCTGCACTGGCTTCCTGTCACTCAAAGAATGGACTTTAAAACAGCCTTGCTTGTGGTGTACAAATCTCTTCATGGTTTAGCCCCAAAGTACATATCTGACATTTTGGAACCATATGAACCGGCCAGGACTCTGAGAACCTCAGGTAGTGGCCTCCTGCTGATGCCTAGAGTCAGGACCAAACAAGGGGAGGCTTCATTCCTGTATTATGCTCCTAAAATCTGGAACAGTCTTCCTGAAGAGGTGAGACAGGTTTCAACTCTGGCGATGTTTAAATCCAGGCTGAAAACAGCCTTATTTAATTGTGCATATAGCAACTGAGAATATTATTACTATTATTATCATTATTATTATTTTATTTTATTTTATTTTTTTTATTCAAAGTTGATTTTATTGTTCCATTTCCTGCTCTGTTTTGTCCTTTGAATTGTCTTGTACACAAAAATGTGCTATACAAATAAACTTGCCTTGCCTCTAAATTGCACAGACAGAAAGATGAGGACAGCTGGGAGAGAAGTTATGCTTGTTTGTGTGTTTGTTGCTTGTTAGCTGAAGTGTAAACTGGCTAAATCTGAGAAATGAGGGGATGGATTGTTGTTTGAAACTTAAAAGAATAGGATTTATTTAGCTATGTTTATGCTAAAACTAGGTATAAATTTGACTCACGTAAAACCAACATATATAACCACATGCCTAACGTTCAATCCCTGTAGGTCTGGATCAACCCTGAACCACCAGGTCAAAACAAGTATCTCAGTCATTTCTTCTTTGAAACACAAAGCTTTGTCTTCAAGCAGTGTTTCTCAAACATGTTCCTCTGGGACCACTGCCCTAGATGTTTTAGGCTTTCCTATCTGCTACACACCTGACCTAAATAAATGGGAAATTAACAGACATCCACAGCATTTAGTCACCTTTAAAACATGCAGGGCAGTGGCCACTGAGCAGCACAATTGAAAAACAACGCTTTAAACTCACATACATTTGCCAATCATCATTAATGGAAAGAAATGCTGTAATTTCTAAATAAATATAACAAAGATATAACAAAGATGTTTAACCCTCATCCTTCATATCTACTGTTCAAGTCGTAGATGCAACCTTAGTCAAAAACACCTTAATCAAATGAGTGCCATGTTTCCAGGCCTTGGCCAAACATGATGGCATGTAGAAGAAGGAATTCACTCATTAGACTCATTTGTGTTGATGCAAGGAGAGTAGTGTTTAAGGACTAAGGTTGGAGACCTGGACTGTGGGTTTGCAAAATCAGTCCTTAAATTCCTGTGTCCTGCAACGTTTAAATCAAATAGTCTAACTACCTCCTCAGTAGCACTGAAGCTCTCTGAAGTTTTGCCAATGACTTGATTTGACTTTAGTGTGTTAAGGCAGAGAATAGTCTAACAATTGTAGGACACAAAAAATGAAGGCCTGGAGGATCCCTCGAGGTTTACAGTGAGCAGATTTTTGTTTTGTAGATTTTTGTTTGTATATCTGTAGCTGAAATGCCTCACTCTGCAAAAATCTTAAGTTGCAGTTGGTAGTTATTTTATGTCCAAGGTGTCCTGGAGGACAAAAGTCTTCTGGCCTATTGATGGTGCTCCAAATTCAGTAAAGCTCTCCAATGCTGCATTTGTTCCCTTTTCTTTCTTTCGTTCTTTGGTAACTTTTAATCAGTTCCAGTCCTGTCCTTGTGCTTGACCTCTTTTATCAGGATGCTAAGCATGCTCTCAGAGGTTTTGAAAAACTGAATTTTAAGAACACTAATAAGCTGTTAACATGAAAGAATGACCTTTTGATTGGGTAAAGATTATGCAGCATGACCCAAAAGACACGTGTACTTTATACCTAATTACATTAAACACCTGTTTGAGAACCCTGTCAATGTTATTTAATGACTGTCCCACTATATATGATATGACCATTACTACAGGTTGATAGTACAAAAGAGTGGTTGGATCATTCAAATCCACATCTTTTGATACTTTTTCTTTTATGGTTCATTAAGTCACTAAGTAGATTATAGAAATGCACAGTGCCTTACAACTTTAGTTTAGGAGGTCAGAGTGCCATTTTAAGGTCTTTTTCTGATTTTTTTAGTTCACGAAGGAGAAAGCTGCTAGTGACCAATATTTGCAGGTTTAACTGCAAACGGATGGGAATTTTGGCTGCTTGGAAACGAGAAACTACAACAGCTGCCCCAGTCGTTTGCATATTACCCTAAAATGCATTCTCCTGGAAATCACACTGTGTAGTAAATGAGCTCACTACTGTGATAATCCTTACTCATGCAACATCCCCAGGCCTGTTCCCTTTCTGATTGCAAGGACCTCATTTTAGCCTTTCAAGATTTGTGTTGCTGAAGGATGTCCAAACAGTCGCCTAAATATTCTCATTCTTCTAGAAGGAAATAAACTAGTCACACATTTATGGAAAAAATCACAAAAAAATACTTACAAAACAAATTTTATATTTAAAAAATAAATTGGAATTGGAAAAATTGCTCTATCCTCAACTGTAATCGTTTGGATGCTTTAATTGTGTAAATAACACGATAAGTTGTCCATATGAGATAAGAAAGCTGAGAGAGATCTGAAGCACCATTACATTTTACTACAATATATGTTGAAAAGGCAACATTGCTTCTGATGTCCCACATTAACTATACATTAAGGTGATAATTTAAACTGACAGCTTGGGAGCCTGTCATTTTAAACCAATGTCAATTAAACATGTGGCACAGCTGCACTTGCACTCAATTTATTGTGTTTCAGCCTACAGCTGAAATTTATTTGGTTATTTATGTGATCTGGATTTTAACCACAATGTGCTGTAAAAAGTTTCACAAGCTATTCAAATATAGATTGCAAAGATATAATATTCAATGCTCCCCCAGTCAGTCCGACATACTTCTTTTTTTTTAACTTTCATTTGTGGGGTATTTGGGAGGATTGGTCTTAAGGTCACAGGCAGGAAGGTGAGGCAGATAAAGTGAAATAAGTTGAGAAGAAAGCTGGTGAGGTGCCAAGTTTTGTCAGGTTTTATGTTTCTTCTGCATGTAGAACTTTTACCTTTTCTGTTCACATTTCTAAGAGAGAAAAGATTAAATCAACTTTATTTGCCAGGTACATACAGGACATACTAGGAATTTGTTTTGGTGTAATTACACTGAGGCAGCCATTTGTGGCGCCAGACTGGTGTAATCACACCAAGGAAGCCATTTGCAGCGCCAGGTAGGCAGTAGCGCAAAGGGTCTTGCCTAAGGACCCACACTGGATGCTGTGGTATATTGCATGGTTGGGATTTGAACCCCTGAACTTCCAATTGGAAGACAGGCAACATACCACTTGAGCTATCCAGCAAACAATATACAGGTGTGTGAAAAAGTATTTACCCCCTCACAGAACTCTGCTGGTTGTGCATTTTGTCACTTTCATTTTAATATAAGAAAAACTACATGGCAAAAACCTAAAGGTCACAAAAAAACAACAACAACTCAACAACATGTAAATTGTCTGATTAAAAGAAATCTAAGAAAATAATACAAATAAATTAGTTGACATCTGTCATTCTGAAAGTGATTTTAAAACTCTTTCCAAGAATTGGACAACTTGCTGTACTTGAAAGAACTGTGGATTCAGATCTACACCAGAATCTGAAGGAAAATATCCATCTACCTAAACTTGTGCACACTGGGATAATGCAACTTGAAAGCATCTAAAACACACCAACAACATGCCTATATGACTCAAAACAAGCAAAGAGAGGATTACTGTAGTGAACTCCTCAAAGTCTGGACTCAGATTTGTTTAAGCTGCTTTATCATGTTCTAGAGGAAGGCATTTATTCCAAAAAAAGAAAAGTCATGGGAAGGTATCACGTCTGATATTTGTGGCTTGATATGTGTGTCACAACCAGATGTTTTTATGAGAGGCATTTACATTTTCACCTATTTTTTCCTTTAATAAATAAGATCATCAATAAAAATGTTAAGTTATTTTTATCTGATTAAATTACTTTTTTTTTTTTTTTTACAGCACTCTGTATGTGAACTCCAAAACAGGACAAAATGTGTCAAAAAATATCCAGAGTAGCACTGTTGGCAGTTTTAAGCTCCACCTTTGAGCAATCTTTTTCATATTTAATTCTGTCTATAAATCCTACTCCAAATGCAGCAGATGTCCTTAAAATACACTTAGAAAATATAACATCAGTGTATTTTCTGAAGCGCATCACTATCAATCAAATGATTGCGTCTGTAAATCAGTAGCTACCAGAAAACAGCAAAGCAATCTGAAAAGGTCAGATTAAGGAAATGGCATGTATCATACTGAGAGTAACGCAACAGCTCATATCAACAGAAAACCACACACATAGTAATATGACAAGCATTGGAGGTAGTATCCTAAGGTGAACTATAGACCAAATATTGTTCTCTTCTTCCTAGAAGCTGCGCTTTTTTATTTCCTTCACTCCTCTCAGGTGAGCTGGAAATCAAGAGTCAATATACGGCATCTGTTTACAAAGCAATTATTCCTCCTGCTGTTGGCATGTACTGCACATATGGCTGATAATACTATCGCATGTTTGACGAGCAGCATATAGATTTATAGACAGACTGTTCGTGAGCTGAATAATTGCTCCAATCTCGAGTGAAAAGCAAAACTTGCTTGCAGTCTATGATTTTGTTCAGAGGTGTTATCACATCTGGGGCCCCAATGTTAAAGATCGATGAGATTGACCCAACGTCTGAGGCTTTAAAAGGTTTAGTGTCACCAACACAGCACGTTTAATTAGTAAAGCTGCTCAGAATTAAATTTGACTGCAATATATAAAACACAGGATTGAATATGTAGAAGATTTATTTAAATGTGTTAAATATTTAATAAATGTAAAAATGTCTTCGAATGAGGCTTGTTCATCAGATTAAAAGCATCTACGGGTTTTACCCACTGAATTTAGCTACTGAAATATGTGAACTTATCAGTAATCACATTTATAAGATAAGACAACATTTTTGTATACAATAATAGGTTTTGTTCTACTAGGTGCCTTGGGATCGACATTTCTTGTCAAATGTACAAAATAAATACACTGATTTAAGTCGTTCTGTAATGGTCTCCCATGTTGGGAGACTATATTCTAGAAAATAAAGTTCTTGCAAAATTAATCCAGTGTGTCTCAGAACAATGGAAGCACTCTTAATCTCTTAATCAGAAATTTACTTCAAAGCTTTATGTAAATTCCTGCCAGACGGGGATAATTTTAATTATCCTATAAAATTTTATTATTTTGTTTAATTCACTGAAGAAAAAAACCTAATATAGATGGATAGGAGTCATGAAAATATCAGGGCTGAAGATCCCTGATATTGGCAACTTTCCATACTTCATTCAGTTTGTGTCGTGATCCATGTTTTTGGCTTGGTTCAGTTCATTATTATTTTGTTGTTGTTATCATTATTTATATTTAGTTATTGTTTTGTTTAGGTTATGTTCTAGTTCGGTTGAGTCTTTGTTTTCTCCCTCGCTGTCTGCTCTCTCTTTCTCCCTGTGTGTGTGTTTATGTGTGTGTGTTCTCATCATTCACATCTGTTCTAAATAATCCAATCATCTTCTCCACCAATTCAACCCCGGTTCCCCTATATTTAAACCACATTCTTCCACTGACTGAACGCTGGGTCTGATTTCCCTCCTCGTCTCTCTGCTTGATCCTCCACGCCTCCCAGTAAGCCTCCCCCTCTTGCTCGCTGAATTCTCTGTCCTGGCTCTTCTCCATCGTTATTCTCGCCTGGTCCCGTCCTGGTATTCACTTTGGTTTTGTTTTCCTGTAGTTTCCGGTTTCCCGTTGCTTCCTTCTCCATCTTTTCTACCCAGTTCACTGTCTCAGTTTATTTCCTCCCTTGTGATTATTATTGTTGTTATTTTGTCTGTTAGTTTATTTCCCCCTTCCCGTGTTCTTTAGCTGGTTTGTTTATTTTGGTGGTTTTGTTTATTCACGTTTGTAGTTCCCGCGTCTCGCTTCAGTTCACTGTTTGTTTACGTTCCGTCTCCGCATTGTTCCTCTTCCGTTTACGCTTTGCCCTTGCTCCTGCTTATGTTCCGTTCATTATTCTTCCCCTCAATAAATTATTCTTTCCCACAATTCCACCTCTGCTTGAGTCATTGATCACAACCTGACAGTTTGTACCTCTACTTATATGTACGTGAAATTTTGAGTTCTTGTCTGCAGGACAGTGGTGTCCAAAGGATGTTACAGTTGGGTACCAAAGACATACAGATTGTGTCTAAATGCAATAACTTCATTTAAATTTTCCTGTAAAAGTGAGACAACTGTGAAGCTTTGGATGGTGAGGCTGATGCTGACAACGTTTCCTAAACATCAACACATCCAGAAGTAAGACTCTTCTCACCATCTGTTGTTCCATAAGTGCTAAAGACTGTCTGCCATGACAATATGCTCATCGACTGCAAAGTATATTGTTTCTTCCTTACTGTCTCTCATTAAATTCTTGTGCTCTCTTTTGCTGTGACAGCTAGATTGTGACTTTATTCAAAGGGAACATCACTTCCAGTAATTTCACACTGTCCTGATGAGAGGACTCATTTCACAGGTGTTACTACACGTTTCTTGAAGTCATAAACATGTTGGAGCTTTAGGTAAGCACGAGTCCAACATGTATCCAGCTCTTGAATTAGCTTCCGTGCTTGCTAGCCCATTTACAATGCACCATATTTCTACAGCTTGTCCAGATTTCAACACACTGAGTTTTAATCAAGATGGTTTTATGAGTTAATGTAAACAAGTGTGACTCAAATAAAGCACAAAAATGTACAGATTTTTAGAAGTGAAAAGTCAACATAAAAAACAACAACTGTTTAACTCCTGGAAAATAACAGTTGGTAAAAATATGTAAAATTATCTTTGCAAAGAATGCTTGGGGTATGATAGAATGATCCATGTTTGATTTGTCCAAGGAGTGTGCAAGGACATCTAAAGACAACAGCCACAGTTTTCTTCTGTACCTTGTTAGAACTGCCAACTCCCTTCTATGTATCATTAAAATTCTCCTTCTGGCATGTTCACACTTTAACACACTGAAAGACCCTCTGTTTCACACTTGCAAGCCACCCCATGGCCAGTCGAGACAGGAGAGTGCATTTAAGTAGAGTTTTAGTCGAATCTGTCAATCAATCACCAAGAATAATTGGTGATTTATCATTATTGTTGCGCCAAACCTGTATGTACTTCGGTGAATAGCATTGCCACTGGATATCAGAGTGTGTTATATTTGTCTTTGGTGGGCTTTGAATTAGAGATTATTGCCTAGGGTCAGTGTTTGAATGCAAATTCATGAGTCATCTGCCGCAATCTGAACTGTAATATAGCAAGTCTGACTACTATGGGTATATTGTTTTCCATGTCAAATTCGTTTATTTAAGTAGTGGTGCATAGTAGTAGGATGAGATCTTCAACATTGAATGAATATCTAATATGAACAGATAATTATTAAACCAGTACCAGCCCTTGGTCCAGGATCCACACAGGCTAATAATTAAGGTCCATCTTTTTACAGGACACTGTTTCCTTTATGCAGAACGTATTTTGGTGTGTTCAAAAAAAGTCCGTGGCAGTCTACCATACATGGGGACAGGTGCAGTTGTGTAAGAAGGTGATAAGAGATCCTCATGTACTCAGACCTACTTTACTTTAATCACTTTACCTGTTGTACTCCCCTGAAAAAAAACTGAGTTATTAGGTAGAGCATGGTGTACCATAGCTCCAGTACTCAATGGTTGGTTTCCTGATTTTTTTATACATGTCTCTCGTCCAACACAGTGGATTGAAATGTGTCAACAACCTCCTCAGCATGTCATAATGTTGTTAAGAGCCGTGTTGAACCAGCTAAAGGACTAAAACATGCATGCTACTCATCCATAAGGACTGACTTCAGACATCACCACAGTAAAGTGTTAATAAAGATGGATAATCAGACTCAACTACGGGTCTGGTTAATAAAATAATAATATTCATTATAGCTTCCCCTAATAACTGTATACAAACTCCTGCGCTAGAGGGAAAATCATCTAAATCTACAAATTAGGGAGCAATTTTTTGGGTGTGTTAGTTTTATAGATTATTCCAACTTGTTTTGCTAATTTGGCAATTTTTTAAGTCAGACGTTTAGTGTATTTTCTTTCAAAAATTGGTAAACTCAGAGCTCATGTGTGCGGATGTCAGTTTTAATTTCTGTTGTCATCACAGCAAAGGTGTGAAGTGCAACAATGGGCTGGCTAAGTTTGAGGGGTGTTTTTCATGCGTCACTTTTCATACACGGAAAACCTTTCAACGTTGACATTATGATGCCATTTGGTAACGGGCTGTCATCAGTTTTCTCAGCTTTTACAAGTGATACATCCATTTGTACAAACTGACAGTGCAAAATCCTCTGGCCAATATCAGTCCACTGTAAGAGAAATCCTGATTGACAACTGTACATAGGTCTCCATGTCCGCAGTAACCTTGTTGCTAGAGAGATTTGACCCTTTAGCTGTAGTAATCACTTCCAAAGCTCTCTCAAGTACCCCATCTGAGCAGCGTGAGCTATTTAAGGCAGAAATAAAGAATGTTTTTTTAATTTCTTCTATTTGCACTGTTTTGTTTTGTTGGAGCGGCTTGGCATTTTGTTGTGTCCTTGGTGAATAATGACAAATAAAGAATTCTAATTTTGATTCTGATAAACCCAAAGGCTTAGGAAAACAAACATGATCATTTCTTTCCATCTTTTAAGAGATGGATTACAGCTCCTCTGTGACCCAGGGGTCATACATGCATGCATTAACCAATCACCCCAGTGTAGAATTGCTTTATCATCTGTAATTGTCCAAGGTTATACAATTGTAGGTCTGATTTCTCAAAAAACTATTCATGGTAGAATAAAATATATACCATCAAATCATTACAATTTTAAGTAGTTATAAATAATTAAATACACTTAAGTAACTAGGTACTATGGTTGTACATTGGTAGATTTATTGTCTTTAACTCTCTAATTTTTCCTTTTGTATTTGTTCACGTTTAACTTTTTGCCCTGGATATAGAAAAAAAAAGTATAACAAAAGATGAGTAAAGAGGGGGAATTTTGTGGAATATCTGATCTAGATTTCTCTTTAAAATGTGTCTATGTCAAGTGTTGCCATAATTACTCGGGCAGAGGTGGAATTGCATGAGGAAAAAGTGATTTATCATATAAATTATATGGAACGGAACAGGGAAAAACGAGGGATTAAACTGCAACATAAACAGACGGATACTGAAGCGAACGCGGAAACTACGGAACCTGAATAGAACAAAACAATCGAAATAAACTATTGGAAGAACGCAGGACAGGAAGATAAGACAATAAACAAACTTATACAAACAATTAAACGAAACAAACAACAAAGAGGGACGCGAGGGAAACCGGAGACAACAAAGAAACCAACCATCAAGGAATTAACTAAGAGGGGAGACGGACAGGAAAACTGGAGGAGAGAGAGAAAACCAGCCAAAGAACCAAACAAGCATGAGGGGAGCTTACTGACAGACTGAGGACTGGCATGAGGTGTAGCACAGAGACGATGAGGCAAGGTAAGGTAAACGGACGCAAATGATAAAACAGATGTGAATGATGATGAGGGAACACACACACACACGCACACACACACACACACACACACACACACACACACACACACACACACACACACACACACACA
>JAVLVB010000364.1:390306-418324 GCA_032876305.1 Orestias chungarensis | reverse complement strand
CAGTCATAAATAATGTCGGCAGGGGGCGGTGAAGTGACGGGAGACGAAGAGGAACACGGAACGGAAGAAGAAGAAAACAACACGGAAGGAAGAGAAAGCTCAGGACTCACCGGAGTTGAGTCTCCGCCCCCGGCTGGGAACTCCTGGAAAGCCGGGGCGTCGGAGAGCGCAACCACCAGTGAGCGGCGTTGCTTACGGCAGGAGGAGCGTGAAGGCATGACGGATGGTGGAAGGCGGAAGTGAACCGGATGGGGAATGTGAATCTCTGCTCGAATCGATCTGGCTGGATCGTACTGTCAGGAACGGTTTGAATGACTCGAGCAGAGGTGGAGTTGAGTGATAATAAATTTATTGAGGGATGAATGTGAACAGAACACGAAAGGAACCACACAGGGAACAACAGACAACGGAACAAAGCAAGATGAAAACTAAGGGCGCGGAGGCGGAACTAAAAATAACAACAAGCAGGGAAACAATAAACGCCGGAACCAAATGTAACACACACTAAATAAATAAACAAACAATAACACAAGAAGAAAGAACTAAACCAACAGAATACAAAACAATACCAATAACGATCATGGGGGGAGGTACACAGGAAACAATAACTAGGACGCACAACACGGAAGGAGACAAAGGAACCGAGGTGATGAGCCAGGACTAAGAGCTAGAGCAAGAGACTCACCAGAGACACAGGGACTGAGGAACTGAGGAGACAGGCGAGGGACATCGGAGGAGGAACAAGGAAGGACAACAGGGAATAACCAGGGGGAGATCAATGCAGGCACAGGCTTGAGGCAATGAGGACTAACGGGGAAAGACGAGGAGGCAAGGCTAGAGGCAAAGAGGACTAACAGAGGCAAGGCTTGGAGCAACGAGGAACAACAGAGGCAAGGCTAGGAGCAACGAGGAACAACAGAGGCAAGGCTAGGAGCAACGAGGAACAACAGAGGCAAGGCTAGGAGCAACGAGGAACAACAGAGGCAAGGCTAGGAGCAACGAGGAACAACAGACGATCCAGCGGTGACTGTGTGAATGAATGTGGCTTAAATAGTGAGAACCGGGGTGTGATTGGTGGAGAAGAGGAGTGAATTATTGCAGACAGCTGTGAATGAAGGCGGAGTGACGAGACATAGGGAGGAAACAGAACCAAACAAAACACACATCATGACACCGTGAGGCGCTGCATCTGTGCGCGCCGCCATCTTGATTTGTATGTATAGCAAATGTGAAATTAAGGACTGATTGACTGATATGAAGCGAAACAGCACTAGTCATGTGTCAATCGCCTTCTTCTTTCACTCTATTCCCCACGAGGTGAGAAACAGTACAGCAATGCTCCAAGCCTGAATTCTTGTATTTTAACACGCGAGGTATAAAATCTGCAATTTTGACCATATGTTGAAATCATTCATAAGCAAATCTAATTCATAGACAGGCCAATTGTAAAATACATTTTTCTGTTATTCTTGGTACGCTTTTTTAACTTTTCATGTAGCTTTGTCTTGTCTTGATGACAGCTGAAGCAGTGTCTCATCTGCCTACCCTGATTGCACATCCCTGTTTCACGAGGGGGTGACTGGTAAGGGCCTATCTAAGAGTGAATATCCACACTCAGTCTTGTTGATTGTGTGGCTCTGTGGGTTCAGGCCTACATAGAACACCATTAGGGAGAGAGCCAGTGTGCATCATTGTCATGTGATGCTTCTTTCTCCTAAATATCTTAAGATCTCCTGTGGAATGTGTGCAGAAAACTCTCTAAGGGAAGCACCCAGGGGTTGCTATGCCCAAATGCCTAAACCTCCTCAGTTGACTACTTGTAATGAAAACGAGGGGTACTTCAAATCTCACCTCAATGGAACGGTAGATAGTAGCAGACTGCCAAGCTTCCTGTGCATCATCCGCTCCATCCCACCATCAATAATGAACAAGACGCGTAGATAATCAATTTCCTCCACTTAAAGCAAGGACTGATCAATTAGGAAGGAGTAATCCACTTTGTTTTTTGCTGAGCATCAATAAAACAACCAAAGCTGTGATAGTATTTGGTGTTTTTATTGACCCCCTGGTATATTTTAGGCCCAGGCCTACCTTTGCCTTGTGATGTGGCTCAGGGTGGCATACAGTGAAGATGAGGTTTTTAAGCATTGCACAACAGAGCATCCTGCACCGCTTCACAATCAGCCTACAAAGCAGCAGTGACTCAATAAGATTTATGGGGATGACGGGGTCTACTTGGCACGCATGGAACCAGTGAGATCAGAAAAGGAGGACTTTATGTTTTATTTAAAAATGCTCTCTTTTATTATATATGTCGTTTTACAAACATTTGTGTAAAAAAATAAAGAAACAAGGGAATGGAAGAGAGACACTGCTCTGGTTGTAGTGCCCATTGTTGCTTCTTTTTGAATAGAGTCAGTCATGTGGAAGCTGTTGACGTGTGGCTGGGTGGAGGAACAATTTGTCGAGCAAATGGCTTCTCCAATGTCCCAAAGGTGTTGAGCTGCTGTTGCCATGCTTACTGCACTAGGTAAAGTGCTCTGGTCATCTGAGCTAATGCCCCCATTTCATCTTCTGAGAGTATTATATTCCTAATTACATTAAAGACGGGGTTTTGGACAATGTTGGTGACACTGTGACACAACAATAATTTTCCCCTTTGAAAAGCATTTGCTGTCCTCGGTTCGGTGGATTCAGAGAAGAAAAAAAAAAAAACCTGCCGCCTGTTGTACTGAAAATTGTTAATTGTTTTTTTGTGAACCAAAAATCATAAAAAGTGTTGTAGTAAAACACATGTTGGTTAATCCAAATGATGGACAGATTTTTAGCCATACTCTCATTTGAGAAAGGTTGTACCAGGATGAGGCACATAACTGGATTAGGCTGGATGGTGATCATATAAACGGGTTTGCTTGGAATTAGAATCAAACTAATCATGTTAGATTTTTTAATAATCGGTTTCTGTGTATATGTTTTGTAAATACATGAAATTGAAATACTGGAAGATGCTTACACTCAAATTTTATAGAGTAAAAGAAGATTAATAGTGTGTCTAATTTCATGTTGGATTATAGTTGATAATCTAATGAAAATGTTGATGTCTGTAAAATTGATAAAAAAAGTATATTAGCCATGATTGTTTTGCTTTTTATTTTAAGAACTGTAAAAGATAGGGGTCTTCTGGGTCTTTCATATGTTAAATTGTCCACTTATTCTGTTTTCATGAGTATTTTGTCCTGATAACTAAAGTTTTCCATTTGCAAGAGCGTAATGCTGCTCATCCATTCAGGGACAGTTGGCTAGGATTTCAGATTTAAAAGATTGGATTTAGGCTTAAAACAACAGTAAGACTCAAAACTATGGAAAAGAAAACTATTACTGTCAAGTCTTCAGTTTGTTTTTGTTCATTTGTTTCTGAGAGCTTGTGAGCCTTTCCTCCTCAGCACTGGATCTTCGCTGGACGGCGTGGTTAACCTGCTGCGACTTTTTACACCGTACATACAGTCACCTCACCACCTATAGGGGTTTTAAAGGAGCTGCTGGTTCATGCCTGGTTCAGCCTTTTAAGTTGCAGACTGTTTTCTCCTCGAGTTTCAATTTCCTCTCGCTCCAGTTAACCTCCCCATTTGTACTTCCCATGTTTAAACCCTTCATTGGATTCCATGACAGCCATTGGACCAAAACAATCTTTAGCTGTTAGGATAAAGATCTCACAAGCTGTCAAAAAAATAGACTATTGAAAATTTTAATTATTACCATTTACACCCTGCACCTCCTCCTCACCATCTCTTAAACTTTGCAGTAAAGCTCCATTGCTAAACCTCTCTCCGCTCTTCTAGATGTATAACTTTTCTACCAGATGCTGGGTTTTTTAAATTGTTACCAAAAAAGCAGAAACACGCAGTAAACTAACTCAGGAGAAAGAAGAGAGGAAAGATGTTTAACTTTCCTACAGATTACCTTAAAGTCTGCCTGAAGTTTTATGTAAACAGGACAATGATATTAAACAGCAACAGATGTTCATCAGTATGAAAGAAAAAGAGAAACAATTCAGGTGTTGTATTGGCCTACTCAAAGTCCAGAGTTTATTCTGAAAATAAAATATTGGTTTAAAAACCACGAGGATTACAACACAGCATAAATGTCCAAAAAAAAGAAAAAAAAAAAGAAAGAAAACTGAAGCAATGTGCAATTCACAATTATGTTAGAGACTGATGAGTAAAAAAACAAACAAACAATAAAACCCCCCACCATCCAGAAGCTAGTGCAGCTAACAGTGGCCCCACAAGCTACTGGAAGATTTCCAAATTAAAACAGTAATAGGGTTTTGCTGACGGCATCAAATAATGCTTATTTTGCCCCCCAAAAAACCTTGATATTCCAAAAAACATTCCTCTATATTTCTTTTTTGATGGCAAATACGGCCCTTTATATGATACAATTCAGTGACAGGTGGATGAAAAAAGACCTATGATCTCATCCAGTTAAAAAAAAAAGTAAAATTTGATACAATAAAATTAGGTTGAATAAAAAAATTGGTCTTTGTATTACTAGAATAATAAAATTCAGGGTTGATCTGTATATCCTGATCCTTAATTCTAGACCTCAATAGGCACAATGTAGTTATATTTCTTCAATAATATGAAAAAATACATTTTCAGATCCATTTTTATTATTCTGTAACAGCTTGAGCTTCTGAGTCCCTGTCTGTTTTTTTTTCCTGCTAAAACTGACCTTTTAGTAAATGAGGCCCTCTAGTGTTGCAGCTGTGCAAAGTAGTCACATTTTTACACAACTTTATTGTGGGTTTGCATGCTTTCCCCTAATTTCATGAAACAACCAACACAATTCAAATGTAAAATGTCTCCTGACATGACAAACAACTAATAAAGAAATATTTCTCAGGTGAAAAACATGAACTGAAAACATGTGACATTGGTAAATAATATATTGTTTTTAAGCAGAAGGCTGACTGAGCTTGCAAGTAAGTTTTACTTTAAAAATGCTGCTCCTTTTAAGAGTTGGTTTACCTCTCATTCATATTTAAGAGAAATCATTTGAGGAATAGTGTCTCAAAAAGACAATCTATTATTCATTCATCCATCATCTCAAACAGAATGCACAAGCAGAGATTCAGAGTAAAAACATGTTTCAGGGATTAACATCCTCTCTTGTCATGCCTTGCCATTGTTACATTTAGTGAACGGCAATATGCCTTTAAAGACGCAATGATCTCCTACTTTTCCAGAAAGCAACAAACAGTGCCATTGTTCATTTTACTGTGGAGATCATAAAACCCTGAATGGCAATTTATCCATTCATACTCTAATTCGCTAATATGCAGCGGATAAAATTAGCCACTGACAACAAATGTCAACCTTTTTAACCCGTATAAAAGTTAAGAGCAGGCTTTCCATAGCAGCGTTTTCTCCTAGCTGTGCCTGCAGAATGAGCTATGTTTTACCTGTCAGATGTGGTGGAAGGTGTGGTGTCAAAACGAGCATGAAATATTGTATCCACCAACCGTTAAAGGGCCCCCCAACACACTCTCAGAAGTGTCCACTTCTGTGGCACACAACCAGCCTTTAAACAAAACTAAAAACCAGTAACCCGACCCCTGTTGACACAGAGTTTAAATGTCAGGATTCCATAAACACAGAGAAGGTGGGCTTCCTCCGGGAATTTGTGTGAGCCTTTAGCTCCTCTGTTTAAAAAAGCTTGTAGATGATTAGGTGGATCAAATGGCCAGGGGGAAAAGAAAGCCACAAAGGGGTGCTCTGGTTCGTGTGAAAACATTAAGGTGCTCATTATGATTACTTACAACCTGTTGACATACTGAAATTGCTCTGAAATTGACCGTACTGTTGAGGAATGCTGGATCCAGACAGACAGTAATTGCATTTCCTGTTAGTCTCTAGCTTCTCCTCTCCTACTCTCTCTCTCTCTCTGTGTATTTGTGTGTGACTGAGGAGCCCTTTTAGCTAGTGCAGACTGTACTGATACTCAGAAACGCTCAGGCAAAATAATCCACATTACACTCCAGTTTTTTGTTTTGTTTTTTGGTTCATCGTTTATCATTATTGAAACAGCTTGACTCAGACTGGAGAGTGAACCACAGGTTTAACTCAACTTTACAGGATTTTCTGATGTCTGTAAGGAGGGGCACCTCAAAGGCCTGGTTTCAGTCTGTTAGCATGTGTGCTCATTTGCCTCTTATAAAAACCTCCCGCTGAAGGATGAGGGAACTGTAGAAAGCGTATGACTGCATGCAGGCCTCCTGATGGATCTGAGCTCAGAGAACAACCTCTCTCTGCTGTGTCCCGTCTGATAAAACCGAGGTTTGGACTTGTGCCATCATCACAGGCTTGGCAGGATGCAATGGCTTGCTGAGGTTTGAAACACTATTAAAAATTGTCACTTTATTTTAAGCAGCTGTCATACGCATGAGTCCCACATCCTTCTGGAAAACATATCAGAGCTGCGCAGTTGGCGGATGAACGGTGCTACAACGCTCATGCTGTGACTGGCTATTCTGTTTAATCACATTTAACCTGGATGAATTTACAGTAATAGAAGCTTTTAGAGTCCAAACATACTGAAAAGGAAGTGAAAAAACCCTGTTTTAACTACATATTAGACTAAATTCTGTCTGTTGAGGTTGGGCACAGTAGGTAAGTCTTGCTGATTTTTTGTCAAAATTTCACACAATTTGCATGTATTTCTAACGATTGAGCCTTTTGTCCAATCTATGTTTAAAACATTTTTCCATGTTTTAAAAGAACATATGGTTCTACATTTGAAACAACAACTTACAATTTTTCCAGTTGTTGGATAAATCCAAATTTTCTGTGGCGGTTTGTTCCTGTCAAACAAATAATTTTGCTACTGCATGATGATCCTTCCCCAAACATTTTATTGTATTAATTTCAAACATCATAACTGCTGTTTTGACTCTCGTAAAGCAGAATGTGACCAATTTATGCGTTCGCCTCTCGTAATCCCCACATGTTTCTGGAATCTCTCAGTGGCCTTGATGTTTTCTTACGGTTATGAAGGTCCACAAACAGAATGACTACTGTTGCTATGATGTGAGACCATAAGCAGTCGCTCTGCGGTTCTGTTTCCATTTAACCACCAATAAAGGGTTGTTTTTTAATTTATTTTAACAATTAACTGGTTTCTCCAATGCTTTTTGAAAATCAGAAAAATGTGTCTCACGGCACATTTATTCACCTCCTTCGGCCTTCAATTCACCTTTTTGTTGTGCTGTCTTGGTTCCATCCCGCTAAACTTATGTGAAACTTGTTCACTCAGCTTCAATATGCTGTAAGGATGAAAAGATAATCACTTTTAAATGACTTTAATATGAGCAGAAAATGTTGCAAACAGAATAACGTTTAACTCAACATATGCAAAGATGGCAGAGAAACGGCAGTTATTCTTGATGACTAAGGGCATCTAAATACAAAATGCTCATCTTACATTTCTGAATAATACTGTGTAAAAAACCCAGAGGCGTATTAATACTTTATGGCACTGTATTATTTCTTGTATACAGTCCATTTTGTATTAGTCCATGTCTGGTTCTTTTTTACAGAGAGATTCGCAGATACACAACCACACACCGTCAGAAACTATTTATATGTAACTAAAACTGTTTTGTTTCCCTTCTTTGACGTCAAGCTGGCAATTTTTGTTTTTTAGCACTCAGATCGTTGGTGTCCCTCCAACGTAAACCTTGCTCATGCCAGGCATGATGCAAACTACCTGACAGCGGCCTCCCCTCCACCATGGTCTAGCAATCTCCACCAAACCTACACGTCATAGTGGGCACCTGCCTAGCAAATCCATGTACACAGTTTGGTTCCTGTTGGGCTTCTGTCCTGAAGTGAGCACGGAAGAGATGAGTAAAAGAGATGAATATAAACAAGTGCAGAAACCCAGCTGTTTATTGTTACAGGTACAGACTGCCAAGGCTCAGTGATGGCGCAAAAACATGCCTGTTTATTTTATATCCCTTTCTGAAGTGTGCCTGGAGACACGGGGAATAGGATGAATAACACATTTGGGAGGAAAGAAAAAGACAAAAACGAAAGCCAAATAAACAACAGTGGAGCAGAATGATGGGGCAGCAGTTTTTGTGGGGGAGGAAACTCGCAAGACTGAAAATGTCATCAGAAACGTGTCATCTTAATGCTTAATTCACTTCTTTTTTTTTTTTTTATTAGCTGGAAGTCATTAGGGGGGAGGGGGGAAGGCGAAACTGTTTTGTTTTGGTCTCAAAGAGTTAAAGTGTTTGGCAGCATGGAGGATACCCGCCTGACTGCAGTTCTGGTGGGTTCTGCAGCAGACATCAGCTAAGGTTGCAGAAATGAAACCCTATGTCTGCTGCTCGCAATAACAACGTGGCAGATTGGCCCAAGGGTAATGGCATGATTGTGTTGTTGCGTTCTGGGAAAAATCTAATGAGGAGTTAGAGTTCTGCTAGCGCTGTCTTTTTAGATTATGTATACATGCACAGCCCCACAAAGCAGAGGCCAGGTGCTTTTTTCTAAGAACTTTGTGTGACAGAATTTTCAGAACCCGAGCTTAAATGAGTCCATTACAACGGATCAGATCTCTTATCAACTTTCATGTTTGAAACCTGTTTGGCATCTCTGTCAAATAGTGCTATAGGAAAGGCACTGATGAGAAAAACAGATATTTTCTAAAATAATATTCCAGTTCTTTTATTAAACCCCTTAGTTTTATTGAAGACCACATAGTTGTCTCCTAAAAACGGGACTAAAAGTGCCTTACAGGTGCATTCATACTCCCTGACCTTTTTAAAACATATTGCATAAATATTAAAATAAAGAAAAAGAGTGATGCATGATTTACAATAGGACAAAAAATCATAATCATGGATACAAGCGGCGGAAATGAGTTTCCTCCGCACGGTAGCTGGGCTCTCCCTTAGAGATAGGGTGAGAAGCTCGGTCATCCGGGAGGGGCTCAAAGTAGAGCCGCTGAGGTGGCCTCGGGCACCTGCTCAGGATGCCCCCTAGTGAAGTATTCCATGCATGTCACACCGGGAGGAGACCCCGGGGTAGACCCAGTATGCGCTGGAGGGACTATGTTTCCCAGCTCTCCTGGGAGCGCCTCGGGATCCTCCCGGAGGAGCTGGTGAACTTGGAAATCTGGGTTTCCCTGCTCGGGCTGCTGCCCCCGCAACCCGACTTTGGATAAGAAGATGGATGGATGGAAATCATAATGTTCAGCCTCTTTTACTCTGAGGCCTTTAGACAAACTTTACTTGTCACATGACCAGTAAAGAAAAAATCTTTACTAGTCTCCACCTGTAGAAAAATGGCACAACTGTAAAACCTACCAAGATGTGGAAGTTCACCTAAACTTACAGCTTTTTTTCGTGCGCTCCCCAAAAGACTGAAGAATCCTTGCCGTTGGCTTTGAGCTATGTAGGAAACACAGCTACCATGTGGCAGATGGTGCTTTGATTGGATGAGTCAACCACTAAACCTTATGGCCTACATACAAACCTTTGAGGAAAAGTAAAGTACATAAAAAGGTGGAAGAAAGAGAGAAAAGGCTTTAAAATATTTGTTAATTTCTAAATCACTTGATGGCATTAAACAACAACCTCCAATATGTAAGAAACTCCTATAAACTAAAAATCAGTTCAAACACTGAGTTCTTTAAAAATCCCTAAAAACATACTTTTTAATTCTTGCCCTTGATTGATAACGATGTAGAACAGTGATTAATAAAACTGATTACCGATTGCTTTTGATGGTTTTGAGAACAAAACTAAATGTTTAAATGTAACACTCATCATTGTACAAATCTGTACAATGACGATTGTTACAGATGAATCTCAGGACAAAATTTAACGCGTCTGCATCAGGTTTTTATCATGTTAAAAACTTTCAACTGCCTCGCTGTTGAAATGCGCTATGCAGATAAACGTGACTTGACCTCAAAGTTCAATTATAAGGACTAGAGTATACATCCAGAGCTGAAATAACACGGTTCAGCTCTTAATAGTGTTACAATGGTCCACTCAAAGATTTTAGTCTTTGTATATGCATGTCTGCATGACGCCATAATGCAGTGGTATGGTAATATTACCAAATATTAACCAATTAAAGGCATATTATTACTTTTGTAAAACAAAGAGAGTTCCAGCTATGTTGAACTGCTACAAGTCCTTCATAATCAGAATTAGCCGTGGTTTTTAGTTGGTATTTAGATATTTGATACCAATAAATGTGGCTTAGCCATTATACTAACAGGCTCTTATTATTTCAGCAGCCAAGACTCAGCCTAGCAGCTCAAGAGGCTTAAACTCTTCCTCGAGGCGTGGAATTAGCATGTTTGGGTATGCACATTCTTTTCTAAGCATGAAATGATGCTATGATTGCCATGAAATATCACAACGCAAAGTTCACCAAGAACAGACATGGCAAGTTTAATATGTTATAGCGCTTGTGATGCATTTTAATTTGTTGGAGCTCAGTGTTTGGAAAAATGAAAATTGGATGTAGTCTGTCACAAACCACTTATGACATAAGCATGGCTCCTTGGCCACTTTTACTGATTGAATCTAGACGCAAGAATTTGGTTGTACACCCCCCCACCACCGTCCAACTTCTCTACTCTGCATCAAGGAATGGATTGTTTTTTTAATCAGGCTTCTTTGCTCCTGTCAGGTTGTGACTGCATGAGAGGGAAGTTTGTCCTGCAGAGCTACGCCGCCTGAGGGGCCCATGTTTTGCTTGGAGACCAATGAATGACATTGTATGGTGAAAGGAAATGAAAAATGCAAGACTGTAATTTATGGAATAGTGGAACTGATTTTAAGGATTTTTCACTTTCCTCATGTTGCTTGAAGTTTTCCAAATATGCCACAGCTGAGTGTGAACTGTGCTTCGTTGTGCTGGTAATAACAAGGCGAGCGGCGCTGCCAGCACTCTGTGCCTCACGCCCCTATTTCCATTGCCTCCTGGCACATGCGTGACCGTACTGATGTGGGCCTTCATGAAGTCCAAATGCTAAACATGCCAAACTGATTTCACATCTAAAGGAAGAGCGCATTTCCTCAAAAGCACACAAACTATGCAATGCCAACTTCCGATGCAAAGGTATCAAAGCATAGTGTTTATTTATTAAAGGGAAACTTTGGATTTTTTAATGAAAAGGATAAAAAGTAAACTTCTAGTGTCTTATAAAGATTAGATGCACGACATTCTAACTGTTCTATGAACCTTTAAATTGCTGAATTTGTTAAGCAATGATTTTGTCTACATGGTAAATGAACATAAAAAGGTGGCGCACTGATAATTATCCTCTAGCTCTATAAAAGATGTATAGAATACAGAGAATGTCTGATACAAATACAAACTATAAAATAACATTCAGTTAAACTAAAATACAATATCTGTTGTTATTTTCTTGATATTTTTTACTAGGTGATTACTATCCATGTCTCACGCGATCTTATTTGTTCCACATGGGAACATATGTGCTGGTGCACCGCCCTCCACTTCAGTTTCCAACGAACATACCTGCACTTGTTTAAATATCCAGCTCAATGAACATGTGATGATGCTTTTTAGGTAATTAAAATAGTGTTCAAATAAAGCACTGAGACATTTTTGAGATATTAGTTGTTTTAGGAAAAATTAAGTGTGTTTTGGTCTGGGTCCCTTGCTCTAATCAAGGTTGCACATAGAGGTTATTTTCCGAAAAGCCAATATTTTTAATAGAGCAAATGATCTTTCTGTGGAAAATAAAAACAGTTTGGTTATTACTATCTAATAGAAAAATACAACACTTTATGAAATCCATGAAATGGTTCTCACTTAAACACCTTTTCTTTATATCAGACGATTATTTTGACTAGAAATTATTTGCAAGGTCTGTTCTAGGTTGACAAGAAAGCTACTGACTGCAGGTAAGTTGTTAACGGCTTTCAACCTCTTTTTAAAAATCCTGAACCATCCTTTTAACGGTAATCATTTTCACAGTTGATTTCTTTGTGTGGGATGCCAGTGTGCTTCGGGAAATACTTTGTTCTTAAGGCATACAATCTAATATAGTTATATATCAATTAAGAGAAACATGTGGATGTGAAATTCACAAATAAAGTTTAACTAATTGTATTAGGTAAAACCCTGAAAGCTATGGTTTGAAACTTTTTTTCTAATCTTAGAGAGAGAGAATATGTCACAATTTTGAATGTGTTGCTAAGGGCTCAAAATGTCATACATTAAACAACATAAATATATTAAATTGATCAGTTTTATTGGCAGGGCGGACGATTTATTATGTATGTAACATTTTTGACGATTTTCTATGATTTCGTGTGCAAATGTTTCTCTGTTTGACTTAAGCAATGTTTCATACTAGCTCAGCGTGTGTCCTATCACCGTGGCCTCAGAAGGACTTTAGTCAGAGCGGACTTTAAAACTAGACACATAATTAACACATTGCAAGTAATTTAGTAAGAAGTCCTTAATAACAAAAGATCCGGACGCTTCAACACTAAAACACCTGCTCTGCAAATGAGGAAAAACCTCACTGAAAACCAGAAATAATTGTGACTAATTTAGGAAGAGATGAACATTTCATTCATTCTGGTTATTAAGGAAACTCCAGTAAGGTTGTCTTTTTCACAACTTTCTCCTTTTTAAAAGCTCAACTTTGCTGCTAGGTAACAAAACCATTTCCTCCCTTCCTGTGAGATCATATAAACTGGCTGAAGCCAACCAGGGCTGGGTCTGCTGTGGCTTACCAACAGCTGGCAGAGTTTTCAGTGTACCTTCGCCACCTGAGGGTGGGCTAAATAAATAGTGCCACCATTTGTGAATGTGGAGCGTGAATGCTGACGTTTGAGTCATTTGTGCTGCAGATATTTGGAGTTTCTTCTTTTTCCAAAATTAGAATGTTACTTCTTTTTTTGTGGGGATTTTATTGTTTTGGTTACACAGCAATTTGAGTCTTTTTGGTTCGAATCCGAGGTCTCCTGCAGATGGCAGTGTTGTCCTGATCCGAGATCACATTGTGCTCTGGAACGCCATGCCACCATGTGTGAGGCCTTTTTCCTAAACAGTGACATTTAACAAGCATAAGTAAACATCTTCCCCTGTCTCCCTTTCCTCTTCTCTGTTGGCTTTGTTCCGGATATCAAAGCAAAGTAACTCGTAGACACAGAGAGGGGTGGGAGCTGAGATGTTAATCGCTTGGGTTCGCCATGATCCCGTCAAAGTTCTTGGTAGAACACCAACTTCCAGGACAGATGGGGTCAGCCGTGTAGATGAATGAGGTGGAAGCTGGTCTGTTTGCCTAACACCAAAACAAACTGGAAATTCGTGTCGGCGCTGGTTGCATGGAAGAGTTCAGGGCTGCAGGGGCACACGCCATTACCACCAGCGGAATTTTCCTAAAACAAGACAAGAAAGGTTGAGGGCAGAAATATAATGAGTGAGGAGAGAAGGGGACCCTCCGGAGAGGAGTGAAACTTTCCACAGGTTTTATATTTATGTGGGACTGGAAGGGCTTTCTAACGAGGAAACAATGATGAGGAGGTTTGATGTTACTAAGCCAGGCTGTCTCTCAATGATCTTCTCACTGGCTGCTTTTTATTGCTGACTTCCTCTGTCTTAATGGCTCCCTTTTTTTATTTTTTTGGGTGATGACCATCAAGGAAAAGAAAGTATGAATACGGCATGAGGGCAAACCTGAGAACAAGCCAGATTTCCCACTTCACCAGCCATCCCAACGCGCCTTTCCCATGGTGAGGAGCTGTTTCTTATTCTTGACGATGGGCCCAGAACAATACTAGACTAATAAAGAGAAAGCTTTTTTTTTTATGGTGTTTTCTTTATAAGAGCAGGCATATTTCACAGTTGTTGAGTTAGAAGAAAAAGGCATAAATAAGCATGTCAACCTAGATTATTTTCTTTTATTTGGTTGTTTTTCCACGGTCATGAAAACGCGTTGACAAAGCAAATCTAATAACAATCTGTGGAGTTCTTTCGATTTACACTAAAAAAGGTCAACCTGAAGTCCATCAAACTCCTCGGAGGCTTTCGCACAAAGGCCATAGTGTGTCACCATCGCTTCATCTCCATCAGCGCACAGACGTTTACTTTTCAACTTCGCCTCCGTCTCCAGGAGGACAACCTCAGTTGGGAATTTTGTATATGATAAACTATGTGATAGGCAACCCCTGCTGACCTAACCTTTAAGGTCCCCCCCTCTCCTTTCTTTCCTCCTTAATAAATCCTCTTCTCAGATTTCTCCCCTATGCCCCACATGCGTCCCCCAGCCTTAGTCCCAGCTGCTGGCGCCCTGTCCACAGTTAAAGACATGTGTGCCCAGCGACGCTGTGTGATCCCCCCTGGGAATGGTGGGAAACGTTGGGGTAGTGGGACTAAGGTGGTTGGGGTCTGGATAAGCTGAGTGGCCACAGAGGAAACCACAGAACTGCAGCGTGTGTTTTTGTGTGCTGCCGTGTGCGTCGGTGTAAAACTGAGTCCCAGGGGTCCACACGATGCGTCCTGTACTTCCAATTCCAAAACTCTTGCGTTTAGACCCACATAACAATCATGTAGGGGCCTCTTAAGAAGCTCAACACAAGGTAGTGCAACTTCACTTTTTTGAAAGAAAAAAAATCTTTAAAAAAATCGTACCAAGCTTTTTCGGTGGTTGGGGGATTTTAGACAGACTTTATAACAATTGATCCATGTTTACAGTGTAAGTGTGCCAGTTAGTTTTGAATTGTGTATTAAGGTGAAGAACAAAGTTGAGCTGGAATAGTGATGTGCTCCTGTCATAGTTAAGTAAACGTTTCTTGCCTTGATGTTTATTTTCTATTGTTTGTAAGTTAGAAGCAAGGAGGTTATATGCAAGGACGTGTATCAGGAGGACACAAATCAAATGACAAGCTGGCTGATTAACTATGAACGTGTAGAGGATATGAGTCACAAAACCTACTTTTAAAGCCACACCTTCCTTTTTCTCCTGTTTTACTCCATTTTTCATCCCCAATAGTGGAGCAAAGTGGAAACAACAGCATACTAAGGGCTGTGGAATATTCAACTCATTCCATTAACATTCTAAGAAATCTGCATTAATGCCGAGTGTGATAAATGTTTATTTGCTGTCTATCGGAACGGCGAGGCCTCTCACAAAACATATACCGAATGATATGAAAATAAAGTTGGCTTTTGATTCTTGTCTGACAGTAGGACTAGGGTGATTTCATCTATAGCTTAAAACCTAGAGTAGACTGTTCAGCTACAGCCAAATCTGAACTTACTGTCCGGCAAAAGAAGGAATGACTGTTTCTAGTTCAGAATGTTCAAACAAGGTTTTTGAAAGTTTAATAAATGGAAAATTCAGTTTATTTTCTTCTTTTTGTTAAATCTTGACTGCTTTATACCTGGTCAAGTTTCAGAAACCACTTTTCACCCGTGGACTACATTATTCTACCCCAAAATAATATTTAAATCAGTTTTTGAGTTGTGAAACCTTTACTTAACTATAGAATAATTACATATATGTTGTCCTGCACTGGTATGTGTTTTGCATAAATTCCTGTGGATCAATAGGGGTTTAACCGTAAATAATCGATTTTCATGACTCAAAGAATACCATTTTTTTATTAATTTAAAACTTAAATTAAATTTTTTTTTGTGGTTATTTTGATAAACAGAAAAAAGTTTTCATTTACAAAACTATTGGATTTCCCACTCTGACATTAACTTTTCAGTTGCAAATGCTTACATGATTTACCTTCCGTTCTTGCATAAGTAATACCTTTTATTTTTAACTTAAATTTTAACTAACTAATCAACTCCTTCCTTTTGAGATTTTGAATTTCACGCGGTACTTTTGTTTTTCAAATTCTGGAAAATGAAGCCGGCACTTCTCAGCCATCCCAGATCAATACTTTGTAGAACCACCTACACCTAAAGTTACAACCTCAGCACATCAATAGATTTTTGCTTATTCCTAATTAAAGTAATCTCAGCTATAAATACAGATCTACATCTCTCCATATCAACATGACACAAAGCAACTGGGCATCCCTTCGCCTCTTGTGCCGTCCTCTGTGCCGTCAGGAATGATTCGCAAGGGTTTGAAAATAACTACCTCAGAAGCAACGTAGGCGTTCTCCTCTACCGTGTCAACACCCCTGATCTTGAGGTGATGGTGGAGTGTTAGTGACGGTGGGTTGACCTGTCATTGTATTACTCCTGGCAGGGCTCAACAGGATTAAAAACCCAACTTGCACCGAAAAAACAACCAGGAGAAGGCAAAAGAAATCAGGAACCATATATAGGTTGTGGTTTTCATAATACACATGCGGGTGTGAGGTGGGCAGGATTAATGTCTGACACATGCAAGACCTGTTAGGCGTTTTGCACGTGTCTGTAGAATGGTATGCATGCATACATGCAGCGCTCCATTGGTGTGAAGATCGCCTCCTGTTCCCCCCTCTTTGCACAGTTACACGCTGTTTGTTTTTACAGTTGCATTGAGGGACACCATAGCCATGCGCCCCCTGCTCCTAACTGTCAAACAAGATTATTGGGGTTGCCCACATTCTCTCCCCCAGAATGGAAGACCACTGAACGACTGAGCCCATGGTTTTATCATGAACCATAACCATCCATGGAAATATAAAAATAAAAAAAAAATGTTCTCAACTTCATTTGACTTGTAGCCATAACAAATGAAAGCCTATTGAAACAAAGGTTCCACTATTTTGAGTACAAACATATCCAAGAAAGACTGTTTCCTTTCTTCAATGACCGAAACAAAGACTCCTTAAAAGTATCTCTTTATGGTTTTAGGTTGCCGCAAGAAGTTGGATTGGGGTTCAAAGTCAGCTTACTGAGGGTTTTCCCAGTATCACAAGAACCACAAAGCTTGAGAAACAGCACAGAGCCCGAAGTGAGAAAACAGATTAAGTGTTGGACCGAAGACTAAGGCTGAAACATGTGAAAGACACATGCACAAAATCTTGAATTAGAAAGATATGATCTCAGCTGAAATCGTGCATTTTCAGGTCGAACCAACTTGTGTATCGCTTCAGCGTCGGGTTTGGATTTTCTTTTTGCTTTATCTGGAAAAAACATTGTGCGTACGGCTTTCGTCTCTTTCTAAAGCCAGAAATCGGAGGGATCATTACCAAATTTAGTTACCCATATACCCTGCTCGTGGCACGGTCAAAGTAATCAAAATGCATGACTTGGAACAGACAGGGATTCTCCTCAAACTCCAAAATCAAACAGAGATATACTTATTCCAAGGAGGCTCTTTTAAACTACTGCACCACTGCTGTACGACTCCGTAAAAAAAAACAAAAAAATCCAACAGGTTTGACATGTCACAATACCTTAAGTCGGTCATAAATTATGTCAGGTACTATTAGCTGTTCTTGAAAGCAGATCTTTTTTTTTTCTCTCTCTTTGTGTGCTTTGGCTCGTTTTGGGGCTAAGTTAGAGTGCAGACACCTGGAAACGAAAGAGAGAGGGGAAAAAAAAGAGTATTAACAGGATAACAGAAACGGGGGTGTTACAGAAGGGATAAGGGATGAGAGGTCTGCTCGAAGGTGTAGTCGTAAATCGGGCCGCGTCAAGTCGGCGAATCACAGAGCACTGTAGCAAGTGATTTATGAGGTCTTTATAGCCAAGGGAGGTGGCATTACACACTGAAAAGACTTACAAATGGAGAGGCTTTAACCTCTACCTGCTGCTGTCAGACTGATGCAGTCGCTCTCTCGCTTGGAGGGGAGCTACCATCGCAGGTAAGCAATGTGTTTCAGGAGTTATAGCCCTCCATAATACATATTCTGTGTGTTTAGAGGTGGAAAAAGACCCACATCAACCTTTCTGTCATCACGCGGTTAGTGAAAGTGAACCATTTATTTCTCCACTTTGAAAAGCGCAGGTTAGTCACATCTTTCAAGCCAGGCCTCTGAGCGCGTTTTCATACTGCAGCATGAAGAAATTCTCTCAAAAAAAAAAAAAAAAGAGAAAAAAATGTCTGGGGCTCAAACGGCCTGTGTGTTCCATGTGATGAAATGAGCCGACGGAGTAATACCAACAGAGGTGAAAGTTATAAATTCGACAGGCGTGCTGAGAAAACACATCAAACCGGGTATCCCCTTTTCCAAACATTCCAGGCTCGTCGGAGCACCTTTACATTTATTTGTTTTTTTGAATTTGTTCTCATGCATTTTAATAAATCCATTACCTATAAATATCCCAGCATGCACATGGACACATCTTTAGTACGGACCAAGAATAACAAGCCCAGGAAGGCTCAGATAGAGGGGTCTGTGTGTTCATTATGATATGCAGCATTCAATTGCTACATTAATTAAGCAGCTGCAGTCAGGCAGGGGCAGAATGAGCGACAGGACCGGTCACTGGAGGTGCTGTTGGTACTCAGCCAAATCCAAGCCTCTGTGTCCTTTTCCTTATTTATGAACGTAGCCAGAAGTTCAGAAAAGTGTCCAGGAGTCATATTTTTAGTGGGGAGTAGTGCCGTCCACATGTGCAGGGACTTAGGGGCCTCCCCATGGGACACTATTCGTCTCTCATCACTGCCATGTTGATAACATCCCCCTCTATAAGATGCACATACATCCCCATTCACCAAATGCACCCTTATTCTTGGAGCAACCAGGTGTTGGTCAGCTTCTGACAAGCAGGGTTACATAAATACACAGTCAGTGTTGAGATGACACCAGTTCGCTGGTATATTTTTTCTTTGTAATCCTTTTGTGAGTTTGTGATTTGCGGATGTTTAACAGGAAGTCATTGAGGAGTGTGTACAGCCCCGTTTCCTTCCTGCTCAGACGGAGGGGGTAATTGGGCCATGTTTCACCAGCTCCACAGCTCCCACTGCCTGGCCCTCCCCCCTTTCATGTCTTCTTACCTGGTCCATCCTATTCATTTACTTCATATTGATCTGCAAGTATGATAGCTTTTGCTTTCAAAACTTATTTCATACGCAGTTTTGGTTTCAGAAACGCCTCAATGTAGAAACGGTCCAACACCGCACACGTGCTGATAATGATGTTCTCATCACATTATAATAACAGGACCATTGCATGCAGGGGCAGCAACCAACAAAAAATGGAGCTGAAGGTAGATGAAAGGCACATCACACATCCAAGAGAATACACAAACATCTGAGAGGGTTTTGCATCTCTAAACATGGTTTTAAAGTGGTAAATTCTTCATGTTTATGATGGTAAAAACATGCACACCCATGCCCAAAAGGTCAAGAAGTGTGAAATACTTTAGCTGCCGCTTTTGTTTTAAAAACCCCTTTGAGGTCATAAAAGTTGAGGGTTAATAGTCGGGTCATCTGTAAACCCTTCAAACCACACTTGTAGATAGAATTATTTATGTGATTGTACGGTAGTATTTTTCTACACAGTTTACATATTTGTTGTTCATTTCCGTTGTTCTTATTTGAAAATGTTGATGTTTCAAGTGATACCAAACCGTAAAAAAAGTAAATACACATGGAGCTTCTTATTGGTGAGAGAACTTTTTCACTGTTCTTGAACTGTGTCTTATTTTGTCACTTCCAAACCACACAATTCTATAGGAGTTTAATGTAATGGACAGAAAGTTTTGCCAAAGCTATAAACTTGAAACACACACACACGGTTTCTCAAAAACAGATACTGCTTCCATGCAATTTAATCTCACATAGCAATACCAAAACTGAATAGTGGTCCAAAGCTCAGAAGGACACATTTGTAAACAGGACGGAGCTATTAGCAGTGAGAAGGAAGATACAGTTTTTAGCCAATGTTGAAAATAATATGTATGAAGGAAACATGACACTTCGAACAAACCTTAGCATAGACTTGGATTTTCCTTCTGTTTTATCACATATCTTTATTTGTGCTCCATTTCTGACTCCCTTTACCGGGATGCTAAAATGTCCTAATCAAAGTCCAAAGTTTATCTACAGCAAATCTTAGGCAAGACTTGAAAATTGGTGTTCAGAGATAGTTTAGCTAATCGAAATAAATCTGAGCTAGATATATACCCAAATATATTTGCACTTTTTTTGATCTTTGCTAAAAAAAAGGACTTTACTCATAGTTCCCATTATATTTTTAGGGAAAAGTGTTTAAAATTTGTAGTTGTGATGTGCCAAAATGTTTAACAGGTCACATACTTTAGCAGAGGCATACAGGGTTGTAGGTTTTCACGCTTTACATCACAGAAAAAAATCAAACCTTAAATCCGCAAATCTGATTCTTTTCCCGACACAATCAGGATCTGAGTTGAAGATTATTATGTCAAGCACTTTATTAATCAAACCCTGATCAAACTATATTCAGTTCTGTTTATGCCTTTTAGGTACAGTGCTTGGGGAGGTTTGCAGTTTTAAACATTTAAATATAGTCCTAATTATACATTTTCTCGGGTTAAGAGCAAACATGACAACTACCTAAAAACAGACAGTTCATTACAGATGCTTCTGCTGAACGAGGACATCGCAAATCTGCTTGGCTACATGCTTAGATATTAGGGCTCGATCTTTTAATGCAATAAAGACTAATGTAGTTGACACAACCGATCTAGCGCCGTTCGTGTTATGCAGCACTACATTTATCTTGCTGGATCAACACTTGAGAGTCATTTGATCTGAAAATAAAGAGAAGGGAGAATGGTAATGTTGTGGTGATCATAACATTTCATTAGTGTCAGAGAGCAGTAAGTGACAGGAAACTGGAAACTGGCAGGGGCTATTGGCTCCACAACTACACACTAAAGACCAGCTGAAATGTATTCATGTATGCTGATGTGCTGCTGGTTCTGCTCACAACGTGTCGCTAAGGCAGATGTTTTTTTTTTCTTTCCTTGGGTTCAGCTTCACTTCTCTCTCTCGAATTCTGGGGTTCCAGTGTCACCCAACGTTAAATGGTTCTAAATAGTTTTTATTTACGACGAATTGATTCAATAAAAACCCTTAAAGTCGAGACAAAAGACTACAAATGCTGTAGACACGGCGCTTGCTCCTGAAGATATATACGCTTATCATTTTCATATGAGCTCCAGGAGAGGCCTGATGTACAACTCCGAGACAATATCACTCGCATGTTGTTGAGATTGATAACTGTGTTAATTTAATAATGAGGCAATTGTTGCCCAGCACAATATAAATATATCATTTTGAAGCAATATCAGAATATAGCCAAACGCATAATTGAACACAGATTTCATCTTGACAAAACAGGGGGGAAAAAAAGGAAACAAACTTTATTTAATCTGCCACTGGGATGCTGCATCTGTACAGTAAGAACGAAAACCACAAATTGGCCTCAACGATTCCTATACCTCTGGGGTTGGCCACTTTAAAATTGGCCCGTTCGTAGATTATAAATACGCCTATTTGATGGCTCTGTTATTATGGTGGGGGGGTGGCAGGAGGAGGGGTGAGAGGTGGGGGGTTACTTGTGGCCATAGGGCTCGATGGGTTTTCTTGATGTGGGTAAAAGCTTTGAGCTTCCACAACGCACGCTTCTTCGCTCTGTGACAGGAAAACATGGATAACTTCCAAATGCGCATGCACACATGTTCATAAAGACTCCATATTTGTTAAACAGACGGAAGCTGCGAACTGTACCAACATCCCGTCTATTAACCACACGGCACCCCAAGTGTTCGGTTGTTGAAAACGCTCCATCCTTCATCCGTAAACAGACGCGCATACGTTACATGTGTTTTTTATTGCAAAGACCCTTTCCCTGTACCCACACGTAATCTCAATTTAACTGAATCTTAAACGTGGGGTTTTTACAGTCTTTGTAAATGATTTTTATTATCTTTAAGGTGAAACTGAGCTCCATTTACCATTGTTGCAATCAAAGCAAATACGCCTAAGAGGTCAAGATCCCCATCGCAGTTTGTGTGGTATGAGGTCAAAATAGGTATCATGGAGTAAAACAGTGAACGTTGAAAAAAAAAAGAAGTCCCACAGAAGGCATCTTTTATTTCATTTTAACAGGAACCTTGGGTTGTATTCTCTCTCAATCCCCCCCCTTTTGCATGTGGTCTCTTCCAAAGCATACACACACTTCTTCCCCTTGCTGTGGGTAGATGCTGCTAGGCTGACTCAGCCCTCAGCACTATTCTTGGGCTCTGATGAACAGTGTTGATGTAGCCTGTCTGATGGGTTATACACGGCATGAACCGGCCTTTGTTCCCCCGGCCACTTCTGCCGAGCCGCTCGCCCTCGTCTCTCCTCCCACAAGTGCCGCTTGACCAGCCAAGCAACTGATGAAGCGTAAGCAAACCGCTTTAGATCAACAAAAAGAGTTTATCTTTCAGTAAGTGAGTGGGCCACTGTAGTGAAATGCGATACCACAACTACTGCATAGGCATAACATAAAAATAAAAACGACCACAAGTATGTCAGTGGTTTCCCTTAGCCCTGGGAGACAAGTCAATGTGCGAATAACATACAAGTTATAAAAAAGATGGATGCAGTCGCCCATGCTGAAAAGCTAAAGCATATTTGAGGTGGGCCTTGAATTTTTGGTGCCAGTGATTAGGCTTAGTGTCGTCTGCAACACATCCTCGTGGTAGGGTCAAAAAATGCTGAAAATCTTCTCAATATTTTCTAATACCCGAGTTATACTACTGGCTTCCTGCTGTGCAAATAATGAAAAATATTTGACTGTCGGCTGATGAAGCGCCAAAACTCTATGAGATTTATTCCACGTGCAATTGAAAAAAAACTTTTGACTGAAGATAAACTCACACGTGCATGATGAATGATTGAGGCAGCTACATCAGACTCTCGATCACGCCTTTTATATTAACTCGGTTAAAAACTATGTTGGTATTAGGGTTTTCAAAAGAGGCCGAGCATTGGGTTGTGTGTCAGTTTCGATTCGCGAAAATATGTGGAAGAAAATCCAGATTTGGAAATGAAGAGCCTATAGAGATTTCCACCTGCTGAAACTGGCAGATTTATTGGCCAAAGAGCAGATATAAAGAAGACATTAGCTACTGTGGTAGTGCTAAAAAGCTTTTTACGTAGCTTATTAATTCATATTAAAGGTAGTTTCTTTTTTTTACTCTTGGAAAAACCAGGCCTTAAGGTCGGCAGGAGGAAGTGTTTTAGTATGGATCACAAGTATTTTGTGGATTTTGTGGAGCTGTTCGATTACTGTCGTGTTAGCTAAAACACTCAAACGTCGGGTACCTACTGTATAGATAATCTTTTACAGACTTGGGGACTCCAGGATGCTAATCTCTGTTCCAGGTGTAAAATTGCAGGGATACCAACCCAATTTTGGGGAGGTAGTATTTTACCCAAGGGAAAACAGAAAGTCATGGATTGCTCAATTATTAAAAGCACATTACAATTCTAATCATTTTAAGAGAGTAAATTATATTTTAAAACATGTTTATCTGGGCAAAATCATAGTATTGTCGTAATTGCAATGCAGTGGTTTTGATCTCAATTACAAACAGGGTTACAAAGAAAAACAAAAAACATTTATACAGCTTAATAATATAAAGAAAAAAGCCTCGATGCCATAAATGCATGCAAAATTTTAGGTTCAGTGTTACTGCAGATTAAACTGGCTGTCTGAATAGGACACCTTTGGATCTACATTAGTTTGACATCACAAGCATTTAACAGATAAATATTTATTAAATTTAAAAGACTAATGTGCATATTTTATCCTTTATAGACACTTCTAAAACTTAAATAAAAAATAAAAAAAGCGAGTGCCTACAAATTGTCCAAGATGAAACAAGAATAGCAAAAAACAACAACATCTGTCTGAGTTAGCAAAGTAATGTAATAAAGTTTATTGTCAGACATGTCGGCCCCTGACAGGTTTCATGACCGCAGACTCAACAAACGCATTCGTTTACCATCTATTGTTGAATTCCTTACCGCCTTTTTTATCTGTCCTGGACCTGAAGGGGCCAACTGCTTCATAACTTGAATCCAGTCAAATAAATATGACAATAAACAGAGCTAGAGGAACGGTTTATACACTCCGTCCAAGCTGCCTGTCGACGCTTCAGCCCATTAAGATGTGAGATAAATTAAAAGCATTTCTAATATTAGTGAGTGGAGGGCCTCAAACTCAAACCATCTGATGGCACGAAATAGCAAAAGATAGGCGGGCTGTGCTGCTGAAGACAAATGCTGCTTATTAGTGGGTGGCATAACAGAGACATGAAAAGACTGCAATGCCCCTAAAAAAATACCTTAACGTCATCAGATTATCACATCTGAGAGGAAAGTTTATCGTTGCTGCACTCAGAAGGGAAAAGGGACCTCTAAACATTTGTGGTTTGTGTGCGTCTCAGTAGGAATGATAGATGCCTGAGGACAGTGAGGAGAATGAACACATAATATGACAGAGGCACTGATGGGGATATGCTGATGGCAGCTGTTGATGTGACAGCGGAGAAATTGTGAGGTGTATCTTCTCCCTGCATGACCCAAATATCTGGAAACAACAGAGCACAAGCAGATCTGCGATGTCCTCGTTCAGCAGCAGCATCTGTAATGAACAGTGTCTGTTTTTAGGTAGTTGTCATGTTTGCTATTAACCCGAGAAAATGTATAATTAGGACTATATTTAAATGTTTAAAACTGCAAACCTCACCAAGCACTGTACCTAAATAAACGAGTTTATGTGACGGGCCAAACAAGAGGCCAAGATTAACTCTGAAGAAGCGAAAGTTTTAGTGAGGAATCTACGGAAGAGGATTAGGGGAGAACACTGAAGAAAAAAATAATAATTCTGACTTTAATCTCAGAATTATGAGATTAAAGTCAGAATTCTGAGAGCAGTTTGATACATAACCCTTAATCAGACATCCCTCATGCAATTATAACCCATATTCAACATTTCACTTGTATTTGTAGCATCCTTTCACCTCTGAGACAGAACAGTGCCCACATGTACCCTGTTTGCATCCCATCAAGTGTAAGAGATCATTTGCATATATGAAATGTATAATTTAAAACTGGTTCAATTGAAATGTTAAAAAAGCTAATAAATAGTGTTCTGCTATAATACTGAGCAGATGTGTAGCTGTCTTGAATTCTAATTCTATTTCATATTTGGAGTTCATTCTTTACCTTGTGTTTGAATATCATTATGTTAAGTAAAACATGTTTTTCAATTACGTTACCTGACCAGTCTTTAATTGGGTTAATGATAGCCAAGCTACATGTAAATATTTAATTTATAGCAAAATACATAGTAGAGTCTAGAGGTGAGGCTATGACTGCACCACTGCTGCAACTGGTTACTCCCTTCTGCCCATCTGCTGAGTCAAAAAAGTCAGAATTCTGAGATTAAAGTCAGAATTATTATAATTTATTCCCCAGCGGCCTTAATCCTCTTCCGTAGGAATCTGTTGAAGGGACTGCACATACCTTCATGTAGGTTTATTCAAGAGCCAGTTCAGGCCTTTGTATTAGACTGATAAAACTCTTGCCTTTTATACCACAAAGGACATTCCCTGCAGATCTAACATGTAAACAGTAGAGGTCACTGAATATACCTGTAAACAAAAATTTGCAGATGACAAAAATAACAGGGAGTACATTGTCCATGTTCAACTGAAATTACACCATTTTATAGGAATTAGGGAGAGCTGCAGTATATTGTAGTTTTATAATGCGTTAGTGAAGCGAGGCATTATCGAGGATTAAGCTGGAGATCAAGTCAGTTCTTTAGAATACGTTTTAATCTTCAACTATATGATATGGAAACACATCGAACCACAGAACCAGATTGAGCTGAACCTCAGAACCTTGTGGTGCACGAGTGGCGAATCCCAACACGGCACTCAAGTGCAACAAAATTGTTTCAAATCCAAGATGGCCGACAGTCCTTAAAGGACATTCATGGACCACAATTACAGACAAGTTGTATGTTTTTCAGGGAAAATCTCCTACTCGATTTTGTATCTTACACCAAAGGTTCTCTAGTTCAGGACTGAGAGGAGCATTGTGTGATTGTAAATCACATTGTCAAATGTGATTTACGTGCCAGGTTCCCTATTAAAATTTACTTTTATGTGCCACTTTGTCAAAAGCTTTTAAAATGTGATTTGAGCAGATCTCAGGATCGCTTTAATGCTTGTAATTGAAGGAGCTCCGGTTGCTGGTCATAATAAATTATGTCACATTAATCAATCCGACGAGCAGAAAAAAGCAGAAAATCTACCATTCACAACAGGAAGAATGAAAGCATTGTCCTCGGACATCACTGTGTGGCGTCCGGCGCGAAAGAGACAATTCACCCCGGGACTTCATGAGTGAAGAACGGTGGGAGGCCAAAGATGAATACAGTACATTCCCCCCTCCACTGTTTCCCTCTTAACTAAAACATGGCAATTAAAACGTCTCCATGGAAGCAGAGCTCGAAGCAGCCAACGGCTCAGTGTGAGACACAGACCACAGCCTCTGTTGTAATTGAAACAGTCCTAACAGCAACAGCCACATTTATTTATTTTTATCCATTTAAAATATCTGAGATCTTTTGTCTTGGAGAGCTAATTGCTGCTTCTGACAGGAAGGCAGTGAGTCAGTGGGTACTTTATGTACAAAGAGATCTTAATCAGATCTCCCTTCTTGTTGCTGGCCTGGTGGTTATCAGCCAAGTATGGAAAGTATGAGTGCTTTCTCAGCGTCATACCAATAGAAGATAATCCTACTGTTTTTCTAAGGTCAGTAAATATTTAAAGAGTTCCTCAAGGTGTAAACATTCGGGAATCGTTCTAGCGGCAGGCCAACGTTTGTTTTGTAGTTATTTACGTCTCTCCAACCAATTACATCATGAGAATTATTTGTGCTAGTGTTTGATTAAAAGTTTGAGGAAAATCCACAGATGTGCACCGAATTTTGCTTAGGGGAAAACCACATAAAAGAATTGGGAAGGAATAATAGAAATAAAACAAGAAAGCCCGTGGTGAAAGGAATGTAAGCTTGCTATCCTCGTGGTTGTCAGTCCATTGAAAGATCGTTTCAAAATCCCGTCCGATGAGTCTCCCAGACCACTCCAGCAGAGGAGAAAACGGGATATGTCATACTTTCTCTCTCAACGACCACACACTCTGGACTAACGGAGCGCCAGAGAAGCGGAGGGCACCTTTGCAGTAACCAGAGCTTTTGATTTCTTTGCAGTCCCTCCACACTTGTTTTTATTACTGGTATGAATTTTGAATCGGTTTGTGTGCTCTGTAAGGACTTCTGCACAACTTTAGTGCATGCATTTGATTTTCTCACATGGAGGCTCTGATGACATGGTTAGCGAGCACATCTGTCAGCCAGCTGTGCGTGTGTTTACACCTGACCAAAGCCAAAGTCACCGTCTGGCTGTCCTGTTCACAAAACTGCTCGAGACGTACCACCTGAAAAGAGTTTCAGCCCTAACTTCAATGCAAGGTGGTTGCAGTTAGGCGACGGAGTGCGAGTGCTTGCTGCACTGTAGAGACTTTTATATGTAAAAATAATTATCAAATATGACCAAAACTTGTCCTTCATAAAAACTAAATAATAATGATAAAAAAATGGCTGCATCTTGACAGAATGCATATTAAAAAAATAATAAATCAAAAGACAACTATTCCTGCAAAACAGTGTGAGGCATTATTCCTTTTCCCCACAAGCAGATTACATCCAGTGATTATGCTTCGGGGGAAACAAGACAAACATTACATGTATGCCGACTTTCATTGGGAAATTTATGTCCTTTCTTTACACAAATGAAGCTGTCTGAGAAGACAAGTGTTTACTTTCGACGGACAGGGGAAAACCTTGGTTTGACCGATTGCTAAACAGTGCAAATCACCATGATAAAAATGATGCATTAAAATCAGCCTTTGATAAACACAAGCCGGGGCGTCACAGGAACATTGACTTTGATACAAAGGGGTTTTTCCCCTCCTCTTTGTGTTTTTTTTTTTTTTTTTTTTTTTTTTTT